>VTGB01000012.1:834090-1180872 GCA_013403855.1 Calonectria honghensis
TGCTACTTGGCTCAAGACCGTCCCCAGTGGCGATGCCGACGAGGATGGCAACGGTCACGGTACTCACTGCTCTGGCACTATCGCCGGTAAGAAGTACGGTGTGGCTAAGAAGGCCCACATCTACGCCGTGAAGGTCCTGCGATCCAACGGATCCGGCACCATGGCCGATGTCGTCAAGGGTGTTGAGGTCGCCGCCGAGCGCCACATTGAGCAGACCAAGGCTGCTAAGGACGGCAAGCGCAAGGGCTTCAAGGGTTCCGTCGCCAACATGTCGCTTGGTGGCGGAAAGACTCAGGCCCTCGATGCCGCCGTCGACGCTGCCGTTCGCACTGGTATCCACTTCGCCGTTGCTGCCGGTAACGACAATGCCGATGCCTGCCGCTACTCGCCCGCTGCCGCCAAGCTTCCTGTCACCGTCGGTGCCTCTACCCTCGGCGACGAGCGTGCTTACTTCTCCAACTACGGAAAGTGCACTGACATCTTTGCCCCTGGCTTGAGCATCAAGTCCACTTGGATCGGCAGCCCCAACGCCGTCAACACCATTTCTGGTACCTCGATGGCCTCCCCCCACATTGCTGGTCTCTTGGCCTACTACCTTTCTCTCCAGCCTTCTGGCGACTCTGAGTACGCTGTTGCCAAGATCACTCCTGCTGAACTCAAGGAGGATATTATCTCTGTTGGTACTGTGGATGCTCTCAGCGATGTTGGTGCCGGCAGCCCTAACGTCTTGGCCTGGAACGGTGCTGGTTGCAGCGATTATGACGCCATTATCAAGGCCGGCAGCTACAAGGTCAAGAACTCCAGCGCTTTCCCCTCTTCCATCGAGGAGCTTGAGGTCGCTATTGAGGACGATCTGAACATCGTCTCTGGCAAGATCGTCAAGACTGCCAAGAAGTACGGCAGCAAGGCCGAGAAGTTCTCCAAGAAGATTCATGAGCTTGTTGATGAGGAGATTGATCAGTTCCTCAAGGATATCTCTGTGTAAGAACATTAACGTATTCATAACTGGTGTCTTGGCTATGCATTGGTTTGGGATTGCAGAAGGGTCTATGGATGGTGCTTTTTGTTTTGGGTAACACTTGGTATGGATTTGGGGCTCAGACCCACGGTATTGTTCTTGTCACTGCGAATTGATCGTCAGAATGGTTTTATGGCATATAAGGATGGGACGTGTTTTCGTAACATATATAAGAATACACGTTTTAAATTACAATTGATGGTGTCAAAACAAAATGTTTTCAAACATGGAGCGAGGGACATTGCCTAGAACAGGAATCCTCCTTTGGCTCATCATCACTCGTTCAGTGGCTTGGGCAAGTTAATTATGGAAAATAACCTCTGCAACTATGAGGGCTGAGAATTCCTCGAGCAGGTAATAAACGCTCGTAGTGATGGTTAAACATGTAGATAAAATTTCTGCATTCCCAACTTATTGAGTATATCGTGATTCTCCCACTATCTTATGGTCTCCCTGGTCTTTCTTTGGTGTTGGCCTATGCAATCATGGTTGACAGACGCAGCAAGCCCAGATGGTAGCATTGCAATGCTACCTCGCAATTCAATAAGAGCATGTTGCTCATCCAGGCTAGGTTCCCTTTGCATCTGTCTGCAGAGAATCGCGACCTTTCATAGAGAAAAAAGTTTTAATTAGCTGAAACTATGGGTGTCTTGCCTATATGGTTTTGAACGGAAGATCATTCGGCAGAGAGAGCTTGTTCATCATATCTGGCTTGGCATTGAGCTCCTGAAGTATCCATGCAGAAGCTGCCACAATTTCGAGATGATATTTGACAGCTCCATAATTAGAAATGGAATTGGGAAGCTGTTCACTATCCTCAGCACCTAGAAGCTAGCGAATTGCTTGATGCTGGAGCGTAGCGCGTATGCTCTGGGCGACTCGGATCACTGGCTCAAGAGTTATCAATATGGCCTCAATTAGTACGAGTTGAACCGGGACGTGGTTTGCTGTTCAGTATTTTGACTCGAGATAGCATGAACCAAGCTATGGGTGGGCTAATGGCTAGCAGATTATGGCTCCTCACAAGCTAACTGTACAAGTTCTGTCGTTTGGAACTCATCACATACGAGCCACCGCGGCAATTTGACACTGGGAACAGAAGAGAAATCGACAAACGTGCTGATAACCCCTCATCAATATTATCCCTAAATGCTCAATAATACCACCTCAAAGTCTTAAAATGACATGTTGGATGCAAATTCAAAACTTCTGAAGGCAAATCTCTCCTCAATGTTTGGGTCTGTGATGCAGGTGGCCGCTGCACGGAACTCGGAGAACGGGATGTAACCCCTCACAGCAGGAAGGTCCTGGTGGAAATGCTCGGATGCCGATAATCCCTTCAGAGTTTTAGGGAGATTTTCTACTGCCAATGGCAAGAGTTCTTTATGTAATGCTAGCAGTCAATGTCCGTGCCGTACGTACCTGGTACCGCGCCAGGTAATAAAGTTATCTTTTCCGTCTAAATAGTATATAACTTCACATACCTTACTTCTTTGATTCAAGCTGCATCCATTTGCAAGATGTGGAGAGAGATGGTTTACTGTCAAATGCTGGAGTTGTGATATTGGTGGAAATGAGACTGGAGTGGGCGAGGAACGCGTATTTTATGGAAACTCTGCCCGAATTATCTGGCACCATAGGTCTACTTCCGAACACAACAGACTCGTGTTCACTCAGCCAAAATTTCTGATGGCTACCAAGACCTTGAGTGCTGGGTCTGGTGCTGCCTGCCGTGTTGGGAAGGTTAACATCTCTCCTTCCCTTTTTTCAGTCCTCCCGGGGATGACGCACAATAAACTGGCCACTGGCTCATTTAGGGTCATTCAAATCCTACTTTGGTGCGTCTTGGCCATATTTCCTCGTTTTTGTTCAGTTGCTCAAGTCTTTGGTTAGCCTCACCTTGAATCCCCCCCTCGAGATTGTCAGCCGCGTTCTCTTGGTCTGCTCATCTAGCCATCCTGACCTAATTATTGTTCAACTTTCGCCAGAAGAAATAAATGCAAGTTCAGAGATGCTTCGTCGTAATAGTGCCAGAAACCAACAACGTCGCCCATTGAGTCGCAGCAAGTCAACTAATTCCATCCCCCGAAGCCCCGTCCGACTTCTCGACATTATTGATCCTGCTGTCGCTGAGCGGGATGCGCATATTGCTGCTTTGATTTCCTACCACAAGTCTCAAAACCGCGAGCTTCAACGAGTGCCTCCAGAATTTCAGGATCAACCTCGTGCGATGGAGAAAAACGGGGCAACCTCTGGCCTGAGGAATCAAGGCTTGGAACGTCACGGCAGTGCAAGAGACCGACAAAGCCACCAAGAAGGTGCCTCTGGTATCCGGCGCCAAAAAAGCGTGAGATTTGTTGGTCCAGATGCCCGTCCTCGACGATCCTTGGCTTCTAGAGCCATTGAAATCCCGACTGGGTCCCGTGCCACTCCCTCAGACCTCCATGCGCTTGGAAACGTGGACAATAGACCATCTTCAACACTATCATACTCTAGGAAAACAACAGACCCTCATGGAATTACAAAGCGCTACATTGAGTCTCTGCAAACTCCTGGCGAAATGTACACACCGGAAGATGACGTTGCCTCGATGCCATCATCCTACCGGAGGCTGCGCAAGTCAAAATCCATGTTCTCAGCCCTCAACGCTCCCAACACCGGGTACCATTGTCACAATAGTATCCCGGAGAACAGAAAAAGAGGGAACCCTGGCAATGCGGCTGTGATCCACAAGAAAGAAAACGATCGCCTGATGGCTGATCACCCGCCTCGACCCTCGACATCACTCAGTATCTTAAAGGGAAGACGCTCCACGGCGGCGCCTCACTTAGCTAGTCGCGCTGAGAATGACCTTGCAATACATCTGGCAAGAGAGCAGTTTCGAGATCAGGTACAATCACAGAAACTCTCAAAAACTCGCCCCTCCATCTTTTTCGGTTCGAAGAACAAGCGAAGCGAGAGCGCCTTGGGATTTCGAAAGTCTTTGCGCAGCAGCAGCAACAATAGTACCGCGTTATCTTCAACTTTCTCCAGCCACAGTCTATCTTTACCTAAACAGCCGGGGCTCCGGACGACTGCGAGAAAGGTGTCCAAGACCCTCCGAACAAAACTAAAAGGGTTGTTTACTCGACCAAAGAACGCACCAGAGTCCGAGGTGCAAGATGCCCAACACGACATTCATGGATCAGAAGGCGGGAGTTGCGTATTTCATGAAGAATATCCTCCAACCGAAGCATCCGTTTTGCGAGTACCCTCGCATGTACCATCATTGCACGCAGTGTCTTCAAACCAGGAACTAAGATCGCGAAGAGGCAGCGTCGAGAGCGTCGGAAGCGTCGGGAAGCAGACATCAGACGACAAATCGCGGGTTACGAGTTGGACAGACTCCATAACAAACACTGCGTCAAGTGCGGAAGACGGGGAGCTCCAGCGCCTGTCAATGATCAGGGAGAGTGCACCGCACACCTCGTCAGTTGCCCTTGCACACAAACCAAACTTGAACCAAAGCCAGGGCTCTTCTAGTGTACCAATTGACAACCAGCAGGTGTGCTCAGCACTTGTGAGGAGAATGAAAGAGATTAAAAGGCGGGATGAAGAATTGAATCATGTTGTTGGAAGCATAAAGGCCCAAGGAAATGTGCCGATGAATACCCTTTCAGATGGAGGATGGAACGAATCAACTATACGATGTGTGAGAGCTGAGGATGATGTTTTTAGGAGCCAGAACAAAACCACTGTTGTCGAAACTCGGAATCCACCGGAACGCGTGACGAATCGACAATCCTCGTCGCGCGAATCGCTAAATGGGGGCAGAAATGATACACCAACACGAACAAGTTTTGAAGCTAGAAGTAATGGGAATGTGTCGGCTACCATAACACATCGGAGCTCAGCTTTTTTTGCCGGCCCTACTTGCCACCTGTTCCGCACAGCAAGCCCATACCGGCGCGCTCTCCGAGATAGCATGAAGTTATCTGAGGAACAAGAGACGAATGATACGATTGGATCAAGATACTTGAGGTCTTTATCTGAGATTAGTCTTCCTATTCGCCGACCCAGCAACTCCGAATCAGAAAAAGACGCCAGAGTCACCTGCTCGGAAAGCATATACTCTTGCAGGACCGAAGACATCGAGCAGCCAGCATCTGAGGCCATGATACCTCCAAAGAGTAAAAGTCATGAGCAAATCGTAGCTCAAAAGAGTGGAAATACATCAATACCTACACATGATTTTGCCCGTAAGCTATCGCTTCAGCATCAGCGGGATGTTTCCACTGCAAGTTCAGTGGAGTGGAAGACTTGGCTGAGTGCAAATGTGTCCAAGTTGGAAGAATTAGATACACCACAAAGGGTTGGTAGAGGAGAAGAGCAACACAGGTCGCTTCCAGTGCGAGGTCATGTTCGAGAACAGGCAGAAATTGACTCACCTCGGGAGGTCATCAAGCTCTTGGGAACTGAACCGGACGGATTTCCTAACCAAAACCCATTGGGTTCGGTTCAAGGCAACGCTCGCTCAAACTCGATTGTCATGCCATCTTACGCTGATATCAGCAAGATGACAGCCACCTGGGACGAGAACGAGGTGCCCTGGGTAGTGCCACCAACCGACTTGAAGGAAGATTTGCCTGTGCTGCCTCCACGGAACCAACTTCGACCTTGCTCTTCGCTCGCGAAAAGTCACAGCGAGTCTTGGATGAATCGCTCAGCCAGTCCAACAGAGAAGGTTCGAGAACGGCCGTTCAACACTGTCAGTGGCACCAATTTCTCCCCCAGTGAGACTCGCATGAAGCGCCGTGCGTACCAGGTTGCATCTCCAGCCAAATCAAGCCCTGGACTGACGAGTACGATTGAACGGCGATTTTCGAATACTGCGTCCGGATCTCCAGCACAAAAAACTGGCAATAGCACCAGCCAATCCACGCCCAGATCTCGGAAACGAGTCGGGATAAGAGATGAAAGCGGGAAGGGCAACTGGGTAAAGGACTCGGATTTGAACCCAAATACACCCGCGATGGGTAGTAAGAGGATGGTAGACATGTTCCTAGACAGTCGGCGCAAGAGAACACTGGGAGATATTATTGGAACTGAGATGGGGAGCTCGCCAACGGTATTTCTATGAAGGTGCTTGATCGCACGGATAGGAAAGAATATGATTAAGGTCGCATCAATGATATGAATGGGTTGTAATGGATGGAAGGTGAACGGATATTCTTATTGGAATTATCCGAGAAGACTTTGATCTCGAGTTTATGGTTACAACGGTTGTTAGAAATTCGGGGCCAGGGCCTACCCTGTGAGGGGAGGGGGGGGATGGTTGTTTGAAATAGAGATACACACAATTACGGTGGCTTTTTTTACTGGTTTACTGTCAAATAGGGACATGCGAGATCGAAGGCAACTTGCTAGGCTCAACCCACTCGTAACATTATAAATGACATGGTGCATGAAGACTGTATACATTGCACATCTAAGAGGTATATATAGACCAAAAACAAATCGTAGACGCCGGCTAACCCAAAATTTACGCGGAATGCTGGGAACTTACATGGACCTCCCAGTGTCTGGCCATGTCTTCTGGAAAGTCCTTCCTCCTCTCGTCACTCACCCACTTGCCATACTTTTCGTGCGTCACTTTCTCGCGCAGGACGCCTTTCGGGTCGCTCTTTTCGAGAAAGCGCAGAAAGTCGATGGACACTTGGACATACTCGCTCAGGGCCTCGCGTGCGGGCACCGTCGTGCCCGTGACGAGGCTGAGCACTATAGGTTGCAGCAGGGGCGCGTCCGTCACGCTGGTGTGGGCGGTGCCGAGGCTTGTGAGGAACCAGGCGTTGCCGGCGCGTTCGAGGACGCCTCGGACGATGTCGCGGACCGTGTCAAAGTGCGGGCGGCCGAAGAAGATGCTGTGCTTCTTGGACCACGAGTTGGAGTGCACAACGAGGACGGGCACGGGAACATCCGAGTTCAACTGGCCACTTTCCTTGCCAGGATCAAGGATAATGCCTCCAATCGCTGGGTTGGTGGCCGTTTTGTTCGCCGTCTTTAGTGCCTGCAGAGCACCCGTAGCACCGTACGAATGGCCGCTGATGGTTAGTTGCTCGAGGTCGAGGCGATCAGCCCAAGCAGTCAGAGCGTGGCCTTCGTTGCGGGAGTTGAGCTGGAAGACGTCATCGAAACCCTCGCCCTCGTTGATTGTTTGCAGAACACGAATCGTCTCGTAGATTTCGGCATCCCGGAAGGCGAGCTGCTCCTTCTTCAGCTGCTCGGTAGTCATGGGAGGGTCAGACTCCAAGTCGCTCTCTTGCATCAGCAGCACTTGCTTGTCCTTCTTGTTCTTGATCTTGATTAGAGATCCGGGGCAGCTTCCATCGCGGTGTTCGATTGCTGCAATAACGTAACCGCGACTAGCAAGCTCGCCGAGATAGTGAGTGTAGTCGGTGCGAGAGCTGGCCATGCCATGGGAAAAGACCATGACGGGGAACCTGTCTGGGTGGGTTTCGGTGTCTTCTGACCCGAGGAGAGGCACGTCGACCTTGGCTGGGATGCCAACACTGCCAGCGAGAAGCCATAACGCAAAGGTGAAGATGGGTCGGATAACGAAGTTGTTGACGTGGGCGATGCGGGCATACCCCTCGGCTGTGAGGCTGATGGGGCGAGAAACCCATGGATGCGGCGACTTTTTGGAGCGAACGCCTTTTTCGGCGGGATAGTAAACAGTAAAGAGCACTGTGTCAACTCTGAAGGCAGGCTCGCGCGTGTCGCGCAGAATGGTGTCTGAGATGGTGATGGGTTTGTCAAGGGGGACCTCGATGTCAATGGCGCCGACGTCATGAGGGCCGGAATAACCAGGCAGGGGTGAGGAAAAAAAGGGCTGCCAGGTGATGAAGCAATAGAAAACGTAGAGGCCGACAATGGTGCAGACAATGTAGCGCCATGTGAGGCGCGGGCGGAGGAGCACCTTGAGTCGGGCGATAAGACCCTTGAGGATCGGCGACGATGAAGTCCATTGGGAGAAGCGTGATGAGGCGAGGGAGAGGGACCATGACCACCGACGCTTCCGGTCTAAGAGCCATCTTGGCAGGCGCGTTGAGGGCGAACCCGGGAGATGGGCGGCAGGGTCTGATGTGAGGGGGAGATCTGGATCAGAGAGATAGAGGCTAGATCCGTCATCGTCATCCCCGTCCAGATCCGAGGCCGTGTCGTTGTCGACGCTGTCCAGCGTATTCAGCTCCAGGTCCTCGTCATGATAAGCCTCCTGCTGCGGCTGCGGGTCCTGGAGGGCCGGCGGCATCGCGGGCAGAGGGCCAGGGGCGTCAGTTGCAGGGCTGTAGTCTCCCCAGGCGCTCACTATCGCATTTGTTGATGGGCAGCGCTCGGGTTGGATGGCGTCTGTGTCATGGGATGATGGAATGCTTCTCTCAGATGAGATGGCCGTTGCGAGGCGAGTGAAACCAGGTTTGCGTGGAGCGAGGCGCAGGCCCGGGAGTGGCTGAGCTGCCTGCCGTCATGCTACTAGGCGTGGCTAGCCCCGTGCTAAGCCCGGAAAATCGCGGGGCTCCTGTGCGATGCGCTGGACCCAGTGGTCTGGTTAGGTGCCCGATACGACGGCACATCTGCCGCGCAGCGTCTGCTGCTATTTATTCTAGAAACAAGCGCTGCGTTGCGTCACTAGGCTAGGGGTGGGACTTTTTACGAGCCCTTTTTTTCTTGATCGACCGAAGATCAGTTTAATACGAAATGCACGGCTTTTTAAATTACTCTCTATACTCTCTCTACCCATAAACTCCAGCGCTATACGAACCTTGCCGGGATATCAAAACATGCCCTGCGCCTCGATCAAGATTACGAATTTAAAAAACGAAAAAAAAGTCCGAGATGATCAGCGGTGAAATGGAATGCACCAATGCTCTATTTTGGGCGTTGATTATTCGCAGGCGGCTCCGGCAGGAGTGATGCTAGTGAAGTGTCGAAAGGGGGGCCGAATTGTAGCGGGTGTGGGTACCAGGTTGGTGGGAGCGCTGCCGATGAAGGCTGTTCTCGGGTCGGTTCCTGGAGCTCGAGCGGCTGAGAACTCTCTTGAAGAGTATTGCGTTGGTTCTCGCAGTCGCTAACAGGCTCCTTAATATCCTGCAGTTGGGCCGACTTTATCCTTCTCCTGTTCTGGAGATAAAGGCCACCGCCAATCGCCCCCACAAGGAGCAGAACCACAGCACCGCTGGCGACGGCACCAATGATGGGGCCTTTAATGTCCGTGTGATGTTCGGACTCGGAGGTTTCTGATAGTTCCGAATCAGCGGTTGTAGTCGGTGTTTCTTCGGCTTTGGTGGCTTTGTGAAATGTAGAAGACGGCGGCTTCGAACTCGTCGTGGGGCTTATGCCGATAGTGGTGATGGTCGATGGGGCTCCTAAAATCCGTAGCTTGAGTAAGTTGTAGTCCTCGAGAAAATAGATTTCATCAGGAGTCGAGACTCACCTGCAAAGTAGAGCATGTCATCTTCGTTGGCACAATCACCGCTGTTTTGGTCGCCGTTGATGCACCAATATAGATCTTTGCTGGTACCGTCACACTTGCCCATCCCCTCTAGACCACTGACATGGTCATGATCAGGATCAACGCAAAATGAGGGGCACTTTGAACTCCTCCAATCTTTATCGGTACAGGACCCGCGAACAAACTTGGCAGCATCTTTTTGCAGCTCGGCACCCGTGGCCTGACATATCTTATTAGAGAGACAAGCATAGCCCTGGGCACAGCAAAACGAGTCTTCGGCATCGTCGTTGCATGGCGTATCGTTTGGTGCCAAATCACCGTTGGGATGGTAGCAGGCAGCGAGTGTCGTTTGAGTCAACAGACTCAGAAGAACAAGACATGCAGCTAGAGTCTGGTAAAACCTGACGATCATGTTGCGTTTATGGACAACGGAATTATATATTAATTAGCCGATGGCTTTTTTTGTTGATTAAAAAAAGACAAAGAATTAAAATAATGATAACAACAACAAACCACGAAGAGACCAAGGCAAGAGAGACGAAGGTAACTGTATTTATCACCAAGGGGGAATTAGAAATCATTATGGGTCATAATGTCCCATTCTGGGACATGTCAGCAACAACTACGCATTCTTCGGCCTAACCACGTATCACAGAACTTGAGGTTGAGGCATTGCCTATCTTCTAGTGGGAATAGCAAACCGACGGTGCAGCGCTGTCATCCCAGACATGCAGCAGCTGGCTGGCTGGATACGAATAAGACTGGGGATTCTTATGACAAAAGAGCCACGGAACGAGCAGCTTAGCTAGCCGGGCCCTAAATTTATCGCCTATTCGCATGCTGTGCTATATGCTGCACACTGGTGCCTGTCGTGGGCTTTAGCGGCCGCCGAGGCCAGCCACAGGGTTGACAGGGGGCGCTTGGCTGGCGACAGGAACAAACGACCTAGTTGCAGCCATGATGGCGCTCCTTGCAGGGGCGCCAAGAGAAGCGAGCCGCATTGACGGCGTTTCAACGTGTGGGAAATCCATCCGACCTTGGCTTGCTTACTTTTGCTGTTTCAACACTAGTAATTGCATATCATCTTCAATTTATTTTCTTCTCCCTTCATTTTCTTTCGTCCCTTTTTTCTCGATCTTTCATCACCACCCTCACGTTCCTTTTCGATGACTGCCCGCCCCCAGCTTGCATCGCCGTAAAATCGCCACCATGTTGCCCCGCAGCAGAAGCATCCTGACGGCGGCGCTGCTGATGTGTATAGCCTTGTTCTACCTGTCATCCACGCGCAACACCGAGACTGTCGCTGTCTTGGAGCAGAATGTCAACGGGCCCGTCCCCCCCGCGGCATGGCGCCCTAGCGCTGACGACAAGTATCTCTGGAGGACAATCGCCACCGATTACCCCCCTGCCACGGTGCAGACGCTCCCCACGGGCACCCCCCAGCCCTTCCCCAAGGTGCAGACGGATTTCGAGCCCGAGACGGCAGCCGTCAGCATGCAGAGAGAGGAGCGCCAGAAAGCTGTGAAGGAGACGTTTGTCAAGGCTTGGAAGGCCTACCGCGACAAGGCATGGATGGCCGACGAGCTGACTCCTGTCTCGGGTGGCCGCCGCAACCCCTTTGGCGGCTGGGCCGCTACCCTGGTCGACGCCCTCGACACGCTTTGGATCATGGACCTGAAGACGGAGTTTCTCGAGGCTGTTGACGCCGTTCAAGGCATCGACTTTACGCAAACCGAGATGAAGGAGATTAACACTTTCGAGACCAACATTAGGTACCTGGGTGCTTTTCTGTCCGCCTTTGACCTCAGTGGAGACGCCCGCCTGCTGCGCAAAGCTGCCCAGGTCGGCGACATGCTGTACAAGGCCTTTGACACGCCCAACCGTATGCCTATCACCCGCTGGGACATCCACGCCGCCATCAGAAAGGAGAAACAGGTGGCAGGCGAAGCCGTCTTGCTAGCCGAGATTGGCAGCTTGTCCATGGAGTTTACCCGTCTGTCCCAACTGACCGGGAACCCCAAGTGGTTTGATGCCGTGCAGCGCATCACCGACCTGCTGGCTGACGCACAAGACTCGACTGAGCTGCCTGGCCTGTGGCCTCTGACCGTGAATGCCAAGGAGCTCATCTTCAATGCGGGGCCATCGTTCACCCTCGGAGCCATGGCCGACTCATGGTACGAATACATGCCCAAGATGGCCGCACTGCTCGGCGGCCAGCTGCCCGTCTATCGGAAAATGTACGAGAAGTCTATGGATACGGCTGCTCAGCATCTATTTTTCCGGCCCATGACGCCCACCAACGCAGACATTCTCGTTTCAGGACAGGTGCGCACCGCCAAGAAGGATGACAACATTACGATGACGCTAGAACCTCAGGGTCAGCATCTTGTGTGTTACATAGGTGGTGCCCTCGCCCTGGGCGGAAAGCTATTTTCCCGACCGCAGGACGTAAAGCTTGCCGCCAAGCTCACAGATGGCTGTGTCTACGCTTACAAGGCGCTTCCGCATGGGATTATGCCCGAAACCTTCAACATGGTGCCTTGTGAATCCAAGGACGAGTGTGCGTGGGATGAGAGCCGCTGGAAGCAGGCGGTCCTGGAGAAGGCGCAAGGCGAGGAGGGCAAGGAGCTGCAGGCTGACACGATTATCAAGGAGAAACACCTGCCCAAAGGCTTCACCGAGATCCCTGATCGTCGGTACATTTTACGACCCGAGGCTATTGAGAGCGTATTTCTACTGTACCGCGTGACTGGCCGGACCGACCTTGCAGAGTCAGCCTGGGACATGTTTCAAGCCATCAACTCGACCACGGCGACCGAGTTGGCCAACACGGCTGTGTGGGATATCACAGTCAAGGACGAAAAGCCGCGAGAGGTAGACTCGATGGAGTCGTTTTGGATGGGCGAGACGCTGAAGTACTTCTACCTCATGTTTAGCAAGCCCGACCTGATCAGCCTCGACGAGTACGTCTTCAACACCGAAGCACACCCTCTGAAGCGGGCCACTCAGAGTATTTGAATACATAAATAGCTAGTTTTTAATCATGACACACTGTCCGTTTGCAACTTCAATTTGAGGCTCGTGGATGACCGTGGCCCTGTCTATGACCATAGTTGCGGTCTTGTGTGGATTGGGATTTTGACTCGGGTTTGCTCAACTATACTATTGCCGCGATGTTTTGAGTATGGATAATTGTTATTTGACATTTTTGTAGTCTCGGCAATGTGCGCCGCACGTTAGTGGTCCCATGACCAAAGTTGGTCGTTCTGAGGTGAATCTGTACTGCAAATGGCGTGAATCAATTTCCTAGCCCGATAGAATTTTCTTTGGGATATTCGGATATTTTCAGTTTCGCCTGTTCATGGGATTTGTCGAAGCTCGTCGAAACAATCCAGCGTTTGGCCGTTGAACACGGTCATGCCAGGGTGAGTGGGGGACCAAATGTGAGTTTTTAGTATGGCCCTTGTGTCATCATGAATACATTGCTTTGTCAATTCCTGATTCGCGCATTGTTTTGCGAATCAAGTTCCCCCTTCTTTGTTAAAAATGTTGTGTCGCACGGTGTTCTTTGAATCATTGTTGGCCTTGTTCTTGGACACCCTCACAGCTGGTTCTGCAATGAATCAACCACTGCGAAACGACGACATATAGATGTCTATAAAGTCGGACTCAATACCCAGGGAATTCTTTCCTGGAAACTCCACCAGCGCCTGCAACTGTCATACCAAGCAGCCAGAAACCCGAGCAACCTACAAAATCGTCGACTTTGCTGACATTCGCAACAGTTCTCCGCAACCTAACACGGGCTTGTCCTACCTCGTTCTCACGACTTCTCCGATAAGTTTTCCTAGGTTCAAACTAACATTTTAACTATTCTTGCCAAGATGGATCCTTCTCCCTGGAGATGCGGTAACCCTGGCTGCGCTGCCAAGGGGACTAACTTGGGCATGATATGCCAGTATTGCGGGATGAGGTTCGGCGCTGTGTGGGGAAACTTCACGGCTGCGGACGCGAAGCGGGACAAGGATGGCAACTTGAAGAAAGACAAAGTCAATGACGATAAGGACAAGGACAAGGGCAAGGGCAAGGAAGTTGAGGACAAGAAGTAAATGGTGGTGTGGTGGTGACTGCTATCCTCGGCAGAGAAAGGCGAGCACACGCAATCCTTGTTCGTGTTGACGCATAACTAAAGTCGACGGAAGCATGCACTAGGTTCACAGGAATTTGTAGTCAACTTCATTTTGCTTCTGCCACAGCTTTTACAAAGAGGATTAGTGAGTTAGTCAGCCATCATGATGGCCCAACAAAAATGACACGGTGATGCTGAAATTCTGATTGCTTCGCTGAATACCGGTGGAATTCCGGAAAACATGACATTGTGACTACTAACCAATACGTAACTATATAATTTTTTTTCTATAAACAATTTCGTATTGGCATGAACTTCCCCCACTTGCATTTTAGACTGGTTGAGACTTGTAATCTGAAGCCCCAGAATGCGCCTTAGTCTTGACCCAAAATATGCCAAGTCGTAAAGCTAACCCAGCAGCAGACAACATCCCAGCCAACGCTGCTGACGGCGGGATGCTCGTGAAACGTGCGAAGAGCCAAGCTAAAATCGCCGCCTTGGCTTAAAAGCGCCAATGTGGCCGCACCGAGCAGCGTGACCATGACACCAATCTGAACGCTCAGAGACGGCTGGTTGAGCGACTCGGTGGGTGCTCCGGCACGCAGCAGCCCATTCAAAAGCACAGGTGCAAAGGCCAGGATGTGGGGCACCAGGAGGTACTTGAGGAAGAGCGGGCTGTCGAATTGGCCGGGGATGTAGATGGAGGATGCCACATTGATTGCGAGAACGGCGGGCCACCAGAAGGCTGATGACGATGGTGGCGCCGAGCTTGGCTTCGGCTGTGGCGCCTTGGCATCGTGGTGGGGAGGCGTCACGGCGTCATAGACTGTGAAGGCGAGAAATGAAAGGTTGGAGGCGAATGAGATGGCGACGACTTGGCCAAGCAGCATAAACGCCCAGAGGTGCGGGATGTTCCTCTTCTGGCCTTTATCAATTAGAGTTTGAGGTTAGCAATCCGTCATTAACAAATTGAGCATGAATGAATCATGTTTTGTGTTTTGTTTCCTCCCATACCTTGAGCTGCAAGCATGACGCTCCAGTTGGCGCAAAAGCCAAAAACCTGCATCGACCACCAGGCTCTGGGCGGTGTTTCGAGCGTCGATCCCCAGGCCTGCTTAAAGAGCGAGGTGTCGCGAAGCCACTCGCCCAGGTAAAGCTGCGAAGGGTCCTCGAGCGTGTGCGCGGCAGCCCATTGCAGGTAGGACCACCGGAAATAGCAAAACATGTGATACCATGTTGTCGCGAGGCTTACGGCAGCGAAGACGGAGAAGACGGCGACTGCGCGGCGACGGCGGGGTGATGGGCCAGGGCCACGCTTGCGGATGATGGCGATGCACCAGGCCGTCAGCGCGGCGGCGGTGATCATGTAACCCGTCAGGATGGCAATGGGACGGGCATTGGATAGGGCTGGCATGGCTGCGGTGTTGGCGGCACTGGCACCCTGAATGTGCAAATGGGCAAATGTGCAAATGGGGATGCTGGTGATGTGCCGGTATAGCTGTTCCCTACGGTTCCTGCATTTATGTTGGGCGGCTCTCTGTGGTCGGTTCGCTCCGGAGGAATGGCGCTGGGGCCCGGCCCGGCAGTGGTTACAGCCACTCCGCGAGCCCACCACACACCGCACAAAAGCGAGAGGATTGGTGCAAAATAAGCTTATACGAATTGGCCGTGCTTTCATTTGCTACCCATTCAATGTCACAGGCACTCTGACGCCGCCGGTTCATTGCATCATCCTTTTTTGCTATATACACACATAAAGATGGTGCTCGCCACACCAATTGACACGCGCATCGCCTCAGGCTCTGACAATGGCTGACTTTGCGACTTCTTCCCAAACTCCTGCCGGCTTCCGGGCCGCCTTGTCATGATTCAATGACGTACGACCACGCAGTAGTAGCCTCGGCACGGCACATGACGAACCACCCACGCCAGCTGGGTCTCAGTCGACTAAAAGATGCGAAAAAACTCCACTCCCGCAGACACTCTCGGCCAAGCTTGGGTATCGACAAACCGTCGTTTTTTTTTTTGACATTATCGCATTATGGGTGAACCCAAGGACTCCTCTACGGCAGGCCAGACTCGCGTCGCCATCATCGGCACCGGCCTCGCGGGCCTGACGACGGCCTACCTGCTCCAGCACGACGACGATAAGCGGTATGCCGTGACCCTATTTGAACAGGTATGTGCGATGTGAGGTGGTCCAGCTATCCGCCAAGCGCAAAGCCGTTCTGTGCTCACAGACAGCTCCGCCCATAGGCCAGCACCCTCTCGTTCGACTCGGCCTCGGTCGCCGTCAAGAATGACAGGACGGGCGTCACTGAGCGCATCGATCTGCCCATGCGCGCCCTCGCCGATGGCTACTACGCCAACCTGCTGCGCTTGTACAACCACCTGCGCATCCCGCTTCACCCCATCCGCTTCCTCTTCGTCTTCGCCAAGGCAATCTCAGCAAGCAGCGCCAGCGCCAGCGCCAGCTCTGAGACCTCGGACCGCGTGGGCGCCGCGCCTGGCACATATTTTGTGCACGCATCGAACCTGCACCAGATGCCCCCGCCGTGGCCCGGGACGCGGGGTGTGGTATCTCACATTGCGGAGGTTGTCTACCTGATTGTCTGCTACTTTTGGTTCTCAGTCGCATGTTTCTTCGTGGCCCCGCTGGGTGAACCAGCCAGCGGCCAACCGAGCGAATCGTTTGCCGAGTACCTCGAGAGGGTCAGAATGCCACGCCGGTACGTGTCGCATTACCTGCTCCCGCTCATGAGCAGCGTCGCCACGTGCTCCCACGACGAAATCCTCGCATTCCCCGCCAGCGACCTCGTCAACTACAAGAAACTGTCCCACTGGAAGCAGCACTACACCGTCTGCGGCGGCGTCAAGCAGGTTCAGCTAAAATTAGCAGAGGGCATCAGCGACGCCAAGTTCAACGCCCGCGTTGTTGAGGTTGTTCCAGATGTGGACCAATCAGGCGTCACGGTGCGATGGCAGTCAATGGCGGATGGTTCACCGCAAATCAAAGCCCAAAAGTTTGACCGAGTCGTCCTCGCCGTGTCCCCAGATGTTGCTGGCAGCATCTTTGACCCGTTGAGATCCATTTCCAAGGCCATACCCACGCTTCGAGTCGAGAGCTCCGTCCTGCGCCCCGAGGGCAGTGACCATAGCACTTTCACCGTCGACAGCAGCAACCCCGCGGAGCCAATGGCATGCATGCATCATGTTGGGGATGGGGATGTAATTGCGCCACAGACAATCACGTTCAAGACACTTTTTTCCGAGACAGAAGGGTCTCGATCAGAGGCGCTACACGCCATGCCAAATGGAGTAGTCGTGAGCACCTGTCCGCTGGATGAAGCTGCCGATTCGAAACGAGCTCTGCAAACCGCCCGCTTCACGCGGACCTTGCGCTCGACCGAGAGCAGGGCGGTTGTCGAGAAAATCATGAATACCCCTAGAAGGGGTTCTAAAAAGACGGACAATGGCGCTTCCGCTGGCTGGGTCAACGGGGAGGACAACGTCTGGCTTGCCGGAGCCTGGTGCTGGGACGGCATGGTCTTGCTGGAGGGATGTGTGGTGTCGGCTATGAAAATCGCAGACAATTTTGGTGTCACGATTCCTTGGCGAAACATGGATGCCGCCAATTGAGCTTTGGAAACGTTTTATATTCAAAACAAACAGTTAGAACGGCTGGCATGAGTTATGTCATTTTAATAGCATAGAGAGCGATGACAAAATTGCCAGGAAACCTGGCGTTGAGAATTGACCAGAAGCATTTCTTCCTCATCATTTTGTGGCACAGCTACCCTAAAGTGTTTTTCTGTGGTTTGTGGCCAAGCCGCTATGCAATAGCCAGGCGCACATGAATAGTGGGGTAGTAGTTGAGCCTAATCTACGGCGCCTTGCCCTTTTATGCTTCAATTGACTTCACTTGAGAGCAGCAGAGCAGCAAAGCGACCTCACCAGCCGCAATCATGGGGTCGTTTGAGGTGCACTCGGATTTCGCGGTGGGATTCGTCGGGGGAATCGCTTTTGCCCTGCTCTTGGCGGGGCTCGTCTCTGTGACTTTTATGCGCACGACGGACAGATATGGCTTGGGGCACTGGAAGCTCAACCTCGAGACTCCCCTCCCCAGCATGTGGATGAATGTGGGATACTGGTGAGTGATGGATAAAAAGAAAATAGGCCCCGTTCGAAAGTTATTGAGAAGTTTTAATGTTG
Source organism: Calonectria honghensis (assembly GCA_013403855.1). NCBI lineage: Eukaryota > Fungi > Ascomycota > Sordariomycetes > Hypocreales > Nectriaceae > Calonectria > Calonectria honghensis. The sequence goes on from VTGB01000012.1 coordinate 851,938, forward strand.
GTCAGCTGACATCCGCAGGAAAAACGAGCAAGGCGAAGCCATTCACAGATTCCCCGAGGCGTGCGCATCTCTCCTCCGGGAAATTGTCAAGGACGCAGGGCTTCTGACCACGGGGGACTCGCCCCGCGGGCCCCTCGCCATCCTGGACCTTGGCTTCGGCTGCGGCGACCAGACGTGGGAGCTCGCGCGGCTCACCAAGAGCGCAGGGTGGCCGGACATGCGGTACGTGGGCCTGACGCTCAACGAGGCGCAGGTGCAATCCGCCCAGCGCAAGCTCTGCCGCGAAGTCGCCGCCTCCTCCGAGGCTGCCGGCGGGCTGGAAGCCGAGTCGTTCAAGGTCTTCTGCGCCAACGCCGCCAAGCCCGAGACGTGGACGGCGCGGGTCGCCGAGGCCGTGGGCGCGCTGGCCGACGAGCGCTTCGAGGCGAGGTGGCTGCTGGCGCTCGACTGCCTGTACCACTTCTCGCCCTCGAGGAAGCCCGTCTTCAAGCACGCGGCGGGGAGCCTCGGCGCCAACGTCATGGTCTTTGACCTGCTGCTCAACGAGGAGGCCTCGTTCAAGGAAACGGTGGTGCTCAGGGCCGTGGGCGTCATGATGGGGTGCCCCGTGAGGACGTTTCTGACTGAGAGCGAGTACAGGGACCAGCTGGTCGAGTGCGGCTACGACAGAGGGTCTATTCAGATACGCGAAGTCACCGGGGATGTGTTCCCGGGTCTCGTCAAGTTTCTTGACCAGCACGACCGGGCTCTGGGGGAGTATGGCATCTCCCTGGGAGGGTTTAAGCTGGCTCAAAGACTATTTGACTGGTTTGGCCGGTCAAGAGTGGTGAGGGCTTCTATTGTTGTGGCGCGCACCAAGGGAAAGTCCAGCTAGCGCTATCGCAAACATGGCGTTGTCATCGGTAGTTTACACGCTTATTAATTAACTAGAGAAATTGATGGTATTGAACAGCAAACGAAACCGCCGCCTACTCTCCCAGCACAGACTTGAAAATCAAGGATACCCCTGGTAAACGTAATATTGCAAACTATGACCAGATACGTGCAACTTCAGCCTTACAGAACGATACCCTTGGTCTGTGTCATCTTTGAAACGTTGTAATTCTTAAGCAGCAGGATCCAGACGAAGCACAGAGCCATGATGCCAGTCCCCGAAGCCAGCATTCTTGTCTGCGCATAGCCGTAAGCCTTCTGAATTGCCGCCCGCTCATCGCTTCCAACAGGATACGAGAGCTGCTGGGTAAGGTCAGAGTAGATGAGCACCAGATCCGGCAACGCAGATTCTGGCAGGTAACGCGCAAGGGCTTTGGGAAACGTGTTGGTCCAGATGGCGCCAGAGATGGTGTTACCCACCGCGCCGCCGATGGTGCCGGAGACGTAGAGCAGAGCTAGCGCCGCGGCGACGTGCTGGTGGTCGACGGCGGCGAGGACGGCAAGCTGGACTAGGAGGATGAAGACGCTTCCGCCGATGGAGATGAAGATCTCGCACATGACGATGAAGCCGATGTGCATGTTGGGGCGCCGGAAGTAAATCATGAGACCCAGGCCGAAGATGTAAATCGGCACCGTGACGTAAAACAGCCACTTGAAGCGGCCCGTCCGGCGGATCAGGTAGCCGACGATGAAGAGGAGCACGCCGGAGACGACCTGAAACGTGCTGTTGACGTAGCCGGCCTCGGCCACGGACAGGTTGTTTACGACCTGCAGGAAGGAGGTGAAGTAGCTGTTCCAGCAGTAGTAAGAGATCTGGTACGTCATGTCGATCAGGCACGCTCCGAGAACGGTCCGGTCCGTGATGAACTGGTTCTTCAGGAACGGCGTCGGGGCCAGGTACATCTGGTGCAGGGCGAAGAGCACGAGCGCGACGAAGCCGGCCACCATCATGCCAATCACGTAGCCCGTCTTCCACCCGTCCGGGGCAGACTTGGCGAGCGTAAACGGCAGCAGGAACAGAGTCAGGCCGGCGGCAAACAGAACGACTCCGACGGCTGTTGAATTGAAAATAATTAGCGAGGCCCGCAACGTTTGAAACAAAAGGGTTTCGGGATCACCACCCACCGTCAAACTCAATGATGCCGTGCTTGATGCTCTGGAAAACGGTGCGGCCGCTGCTCTCCTTGACCAGGATCCCTTGCTGGTTGGCCTTGCGCAGGTTGAGCTTCAGCACCACGAACAGGGGAATGGTCACGGCGGGCACAATGATGGCGAAGCAGCCAAAGCCCCATCTCCAGTTGACGTTTTTGTAAAAGGCCTCGGCCGCCTTGGACCCGGCAAAGGCTGTGATCATGTACGGCGACGAGGTAAAGGCAAAGGCGAGGCCTCGGTTCCTCAGGTTCGTGGCGTCAGCCGCCAGCACGGCGACCGTGTAGATGATGCCTGCGAAACCAATGGAATAAAATACCTGCAACTTGTTAACTACTAGAACTTGCCGGGGGGGGGGGGGGTTCTATAGGTACCTGGGCAGCGCAAAAGGTGGCAAGGTTGTGAGACGTGGCCATGAGGATAACGCCGAGCGTCGAGCAGGATACCATGACGAGGAAGCCCTCTGCACGGCCCCATATATCCAACATTTTGGCCATTGGGATATAAACGGCGGCCGTCATTGTGTCGGCGACGATGCCGATAACCGTCAAGAGGGAGTGAGACTTGAAGTCGCTGGTAACATATGGCGTCAGGCTGGCGAGGATCGCGATCCTGAAGCCGTTTGTCAAGAAAATAAGCCAAATTCTGTATAAATAGCATTAGTCATGGCTGCGTGCGAAAAACAGAACAAAACAAAACGAGTTGTAGATTGAGAAGCATACAGAAACAAAGCGGCAGCCAGCGACTTTTTAGTCCAGGCCAAAGTCACGGCCTCGATCTTTTGAACACCAAGCTGTGCGTTTTGGCTAGGCATTGTCTGGTCAATAATGTCGTTCATGTCTGCCTTCTCATCCCCAAGGACCACGCCCGTGGTCGTCGCCTGGGTTTCTGTGTCCTGGGCCGTTGAGACATCTTGAGCGGTGCTGGGCGTTTCGCGGCCAGCACCGTGGCGAAGCCTGTCTAGGATGGACATTGCTGGTGTATTAAAAACTTGAGCAGCTCGCGTGCGCGCAATGGAGGGCAGGCGAGCAGCAAGGAGGAGCGAGGTGTGCCATCTTTAACACTGCTGTCTAGACCCTGGCATTTGCAGCCCTATGCATATGCATGCCGGGTCGACAGTCACTTGATTGATCAAGGCCGCAAAAATTGAATCCAACTCGTGGGTGACAATGGCGTGTCCAAACAGGCTTCCCATGAAAAGCGACTGTCACTCAATTTCGCAATCAGGTTAGCGAAGGGTGGGGGGAGAAGCCGGGATCGGAAGCGACGAGACAGCTTATTCCCACCTGATTGATTGATTAGATCAAACTCGCCTGCAGCTAGCAGGCCCAGGGAGCCTCCGATGCTACGTTATTCGTGGTTGCAGTGATTCGAATCCCTGCCAAGTAGCCTCGGCCGCGATGCCATCAACCGCGTCGGGGAATGGTGCCGGTTTAAGCCAGCGCCCGCGGTAGCCACCACGCTGATGGCCTGCGGGGGGTCCTGCCTTGCCAAGCCCTAAGCTCCTGGTAAAAAAACAGCCCCGAGTCCCTCGAGCAGCATGTTGCCCCATGCGAACTGCTCACCTTTGCAGCTTGGCACTTGCAGCTCAACAACGTCTCGACCAACACGCGGGTGAACCAAACCCTATCAAGAAGCAGCTTCCGACGAACTAGACCTTTATGAGGGAGAGAAGAATAAATGTCCCACTCGCGAACAATTTGTTCCGTCGGTTGTGGTCTGCGGTAATTATGAGTCCTGCGGGTAGTGCTTGGGGTCCCAGGAGGGCATATACAGGTTCACATATGCATAGAAATAAGCTTACGTAGTCACGGTTCTCTAGTTTGCACTAATAAAATCCGCTCATCAGACGGATTTGGCGTTCAGTTTGCCGGGGCCCACGGAATCCGAGGAATAAAAAAGTCCAGCCTTGACACTGCGCAACGCATCTTTGGTTGCAATGGCCAAGTGGGGAAACAAACTGATCACTGCATCAACTGATCTACCTTGGTGTTCTTCGCATGTGTATACAAAAGGCAGGCTACATGGGTCAATAAGCTTCAAGCTTCTTGCAAATCCGCTCGGCTCGAGAAATAACTTGGGATCAGCGGGAAGCGGAGATGCTCAGATGCTACCGTCACTGCGCACGTGTATCCCCTTGGCTAGCGGTTGATCTCAGGATCGTCGAGGAAGCTCTGAACTCGCGGCGGGAGCCCGGCCCCAGCAACCCGGGTTAGCCTCTGGCCTGCCAACCCGATACGCGTATGAGCTGATAATGGCCAGTAGCATTCATGCCACCAACCAACAGGCGCCCGCTGGCCTTGAGACGTTTTTCAGCGATCAGATAAGATGGTGCGATTGATTAGATGCTCGGCTGCGGTTCACATTGGAGCTGCCGGCCATGCAACCGAGAGGCGCAGCAGTGTGATCAACCTGCTTAGCGGGATGGCCCCCGCTCATCGGCCAGTATGTTGACCGAAAAAGAATTAACAAGCGGGCGGATACAAAGACAGAAACACATAGTTTAGGCTTAATCAGAATGGCAATCTTGTTTCCCTCGCATCACCTGCGTCTTGTTACATCGCCAGCCCACAACTAAAGGGTGGTGGTGTAAGCCCTGCAGGCAATGCAAAGAGTGGCTAGATCAGACTAACCAGCTCACAATGAACGGGGGAATCAAAGACGCAAGATTTTGGGTATTCATTCTGGATCCTGAGGAGAAACACGGGGAGCGACGAAATAAAAAACCTTGGCCCATAACTTGCTCAGCCCGTCGCAATTCCACGGTTAACGAGAAACCAGTCGACCACCCATCCCCTGCCTCATCCCTCATCCGCCAAAATACTGTTAAATAAAACACTCGGATCTCATGTAATGATCAACTGAGCTCAAACGCATCCTCGCGCGATCACCAAGTCCATGCTGCCACAGGTAATACGATATTCCTACTCAACAAACACCCCATCTCGTCGGACTAGTCCCCCACCTGAGACCCGAAGAAGCCTACCTCAAACTATTTATATCGATGGGCACTTGCATGTGCATGGAAAACACCCATATATCGCATTCTGTTCTCTCGCCCAAACAATCCCTAGCAGTGACATGTGACAAGAGGGGCCAATGCAACTTAATGCAATGCAGGTCGTCTCCGGTGCATCCCATGATTACAGTCTAGCCATCCTTCATCTATTTGATAGCGGATAGCCTCAGCTCTTGCTTATGTAACATACGGCACTCTTGCGGATACAAAAGTACCGAGATCCGTCGCTATCAAGACGGTCAATATGCATGCATGCATCACTTGAAACGCAACACGAATCGCATATTATATCGTTGATTTCTTCCCGCCTCCAGACCAATCAAATTCTCACATTTATCATCCTAATGTTCATTGAAATAGAACATAGAAAGTCTCGCCCTCAAGTACGATTGGCATATCAAGCATCAGACGAACACATCCTACCCTATAGTTTTCATCAGCCCAGATCAATAGGGAGGTTTAATCCAAGATCCAAGGGGGCTAGACTTTTTTATATTCTATTAGAGTTAGAGTATAACTTACTTTCCTGTGATGACAAAGAAAAAATGAAACTGATGCTCTGGATTGAATGAGGCGATTTTACAGCACGAATTAATAGTTGATGCGAGTATGACCACTTGTCGTTTATGGGACATCAATCACTCGTCTCTTCCAAGGCACCATAGCGAATGGTTGCCTCGGAATTGGAGAAATATGCTAGTTTGGCAATGCGGCCAAACTTTTTTTGGAGAATCCCCTCAAATCAGTCAGCTCATTCGTTGCAAATACGGCGGCTCGTCCTTTCCAATCGCAGGAATACGATACACAAGAAACTACAGTCATGTTCTTCATGCCACTTTGCTGAAACATATTTGAAAATGGATGAAACAGAGGTTATCGGGCAAAGACTCACCCAAAAACATTTGTAGCATATTTAGATTGTCTAGTAATATATTGCCTATACGCTCCGACATCCGAGAACAGCTCTTATTGGAACACCATTTCTACTATCCCAAACCCATCCGGCATCTAAAACACCGCATTCTGATAATTTCTAGAAAAGACAGAGATGCAACCAAACCCGAAACCAAATCTGGGCCGGTTGATAACTCCCAATCAAGGCTGTGACTTTATGGTGTTTTTCTATAGGAGCATGGGCCTCATTTATATCGTGGGGAGAAAAGTGGGAGGAGGTTTTGTGAATTTGTCTGGTCGGCCAAGAACCTTCTCAAAGTTTTCTACAATTCACACATTCCTAGTACTTGGGTACATACGTATCCCCAGGCGTTTCGCATGCAATTCTGAATAGTCAATGTCCAATTTTTCAAACTGAGACCGTAGAAGAATTTTATGTTCATACTCTAGTGCAACACGTAATAACCTGCTAAACATGGTCCGCATGGGAGGAACATTGAGGTGCGCTAACAAGTTGTCTGAGTGCTTAGCAACGAGTTGGGCCACTTGATGCGCTTTCCTGGAACGTTGGGTGATTTTGCAAAATCCTGGCCATAGAAGGTTTCTGCCATCGTGGTGTCGTTATCGTAAATAGAATCTGCTTGCGTTTTCGGGATGAGCGTTCAGGGAAACACGAGATTTACCTTTGGGTCGAATGGTCTGGGACGCGTGGCTTGTGGCTTATTGACTAGGCCCTTTGTAACCACACTTGTCCTCGTGTATGTTGGTCGCTGGTTCATGGCCCCTCTTCAGGGTTTGCCCCAAGCCACCAGACACTCGAAAATCATGGAGAAATACATCTATTGCATAGTACACTGTCAGATTTGGTTAGAAAACCAATCATGGAACAGATGACGTGGGCCGCCAACGTCCACTATTGTGAGTGAAGGGGTTATACAAACGAAACCTTGGGGGCTTGAAAATTGGTTCATCCAAATGGTCCTGATGGCGGTTAATAATCTCTACAAAATAATTAAAGAGACCATGTGTGTATATATCCATCTCGGTTTTATTTACGAGTTCCTTGTTTTCGTATTCATTTCAAAACTATCGATCCTGTGTGATGTAATGTGCAGAATTGTACTATGATTTTCAATCATCTACTACGATATATCATGGGGCTTCACTCAAGTCATTTGATTTTCGAAAGGTTATTCATGCAGAATGGTTTTCAAAATATCTGGACATGAGATGGAATTTCGTGCAAATTTCAACAATGTTAGGAATGTCATTCCTTTTTAAGATGAATCAGAAAGATCTAGCAGATTAATTCAGAGCTCGCGGGAGCTATCTTGATGATCTTGGGATTATGCGAGAACAATTGATTGATGATAAGCATCTTTCGGGCCCCAGAGACTTTTATAGTTGGTTGGTCTGCTTATTAATGCTACTACCGACGCACTTCGCATCTCCCCAGATTGACCAAAGCTCATGTGCGAAGAGCTGGATATTGGGCAACCGAGATATCTCGCCCATTCATTTAGCATTCTTGATTTATGGCTTCCTTGGACGATCTGAGAGTGGTATTCCAGAAGAGGCGAAGGAATATGCAAGAATAGTTGAAAACTGCAAGACTCAACTTGAAACATGTGATATTTGCTCTACTTTTACAAATCCCATGTTGGTAGATTTGACAGATCTACATTATCAATCAAATACCCCATGTGTGTAACACAACGTGCAATAAAAATATCCCAAGTCTCAACTCTTAGTAGAAGATGATTAAATGCGTTTGTAGAGAGATACGACTCGTGTTACGGTTTAATAATAGACAGTCTCATCGTAGAATGGGCAAAAAGGTGAGCACTCGAGAAAAGCACGAGTGGAGATGACGTGGATCCATGTCAGATCAGATGGTTTACCTGACGCAATGGCGCCCGATGCTCGCCAGCTCGCCAGTGTCGCGCAGATCGTCTACGAGGAGCTTACTCCGAGAGGGCTGGGGGCACTTTGCCTTACGGGGCTGAGCAGGTCCGTGGCGAGAGGACCGCGAACCGGCATAATCGCGTCTCCCACATTCGTGGAACAAAACAAAGTAGAGAAAGCCCCCTGACGTAACACGCATCCAAGTTCTTGCAGATGCACTACCCAATACCACGGCCCGGGGTGTCTAGCTGGATAGGGCCCGACACGGTGTAAGAATGTGTCGTATTGCTTGCAGCCCACATGTGGCCTTTGGGTGAGGGTGAGCAGGGGACACGCTAATAAAAGAAGAAAAAAAGGCACCCAATTCCAACAAATCAGGACTGAAACATGTGAGGTGGGTTCGGTACCAAGCACACAAACGGAGGTGGTGACGAGCTGAGTATGTGTGGGAAGCCGGCCAATCAGCATCGGAGCACGGAAATCCGGGGGTTCACATTAACCGGGGGTTTTAAGAGGGTGAATACGTATTGATACTACGTCGAGGGCGGCCGTCGACGTGGCCAAAAGGGTGCCGCCGAGTCACATCACGTTATGAGCTATCGGCGGGTAAACTCGCTCGGCTGACAGGAGTTTGAGGCTTTTCGGTTATGGTGCATCAATATGGCATGGCATACTTGTTTTTCGTTCCTGGACATTGATTCACGCGGCTATTTTATTGATGTTGTGGGACGCCTCCATTCCCTGGACCGTCCAGCGGCTTTTTGGAAACGCGGGCTGCGAGATGTGTTACAGGTTGAGGACATGAAATCGGAACCAGATCCCGAGAATGCAACTTCCCGAAGCCCGCTTTGTTGGAGAATCCTTTAGCCATGGGCAAGGTCGAAGCAATGTCAAAAGAGCAAGACAATAGGGTCAGAGGAGGGTGTGGAGGCGACCAGGGGGTTAGTCGGCGGGTCCGTCCCTCCCTTTGACATCCCTTGTCATCCCGATTGTTAGCTCAAGACTTGGTCAGCAATTTGTGGGAGAAATTGACCCGTTATGGTGAAGTGTCGCACCCGGTTCTGCTGCCCAAATCGGCCGTTGCGATCTCGGCTTTGCCTCTTTCTCGGGCTTTTGCGTGAAGCGATATGTTCCACCACGTGCTTGCCTCATATGCATGGCGTTGATGGCCTACTATCTTGGAGGGGTGCCAGCAAGCAGTGCCGAGTTGACGAATCCAGGTGTCAAGAGCTCGGGGGAGGCGGAAAGTGCGGGATGGTGAGACGGCGATGTTACGGGAAGTTTGACGGGAAGTCTGGTTGAAAGCTCTTCAAGAGGTTTCAGGGTTTCAGGTGATTACGACAAATGTTTGGACGAATGGAGCAGACCTGGGTTGGGCAAAGTCGGGCAAGTCTCGGGTGTGTGTGATTTTGTTGGCAGTGGTTTTTTCGACGCCGCATATAGCGCCTCGGAGGAGACGTGTGTCACCCGGAGAACTTGTGCACTGTGCGTCAACAAGTTGCAAACTCGAGCACTGATGGTGACGTTGCGGGAGAGACTGGCGAGGTTGCAGGTGGTGACCAAACGATTTGCCGGGCGCTATCACTACGGGCCGCCCGCTACGTCGCCCACGGACTGGCTTCGACTTACATCCATATGGAGGAAGATTCTTGAACAGGATTGGGATGATCCCTGGCAGGTAGGGGATGGCCGAGCATCGAACCATGCCGGTCCCTAAAGTGCTGTCTGGATGCCGGGGGACAAGGCAGCGAGGGAGGGGATCAAAAGGATGCCGGGTTTTCGTACATGCATAATAGGGACATGCTGGCTGGCGAGCAAGCGGCTGATGAGCCAAGTGTGATGAATGACGACGACATTGCCGATTTGAGCTTCAGGCATGACCCTTCAGCCCTGAATCGGTCATCTGGCGATGACAGCCTTGTGGAATTTGAGCTGCAACGGCTGACCCCATCTCGCTTCTCAGGCGCGACGGCCGAGATGAGATGGAGACTGCGTTTGTCGGTGTAATAGTTGGGCTTTGGGCCCTGAGAGGTGTCGAGCTGGGTTCCGATGTTGCACGCCACACTCCCACTTGAATGTGGGGGAGATAGCATAATTCCGGGGCTTACCCAGGCTTTGCAGCTGGTGACTTCCGCACCGGTGCAAGTCGAATGAGTAGGCTGAACCCTTGTACTGACCCATATCTGAACCCATCATTGTCCGAGAGCCTCCGCGGGTGACATTTCCGTGCTCTCATAGCAGTTGCATACCTGGCTCATAATAATTCATGGCCAAACCCCACGTATGCGACGCGACGCGGCAGCTGTTACGTGGAAAGGCTCGTGAGCCTCGGGCTAATAAAAGAAACAACACGAAATTAGAGTCTAGCTCTTGGGGCGAAAATGTGCTCGAGGCGGCTACAGCACAGCGCAGCCAAGGGTGCCCGTAGACGCTCGGGTTGACGACGAAAAGCGAAAGCCATAGCGAGGTTTAGTCAGGCAATAAAGTGATGTAGGCTGCAGAGATCAGCGGCATGGCGATGAGACATGAAGGCTCGGCGACGAGGGGGCTAGTAAAGGGGCTGTCCGACATGACATAGACAACACGAGAAGCCAAAGACGAACGAGAACGCATTGCTTGCCCACCCACAATATGGAGCAGCATGGGCAGACACACAATCAAAACCGTGGCGGCGGGAAAAGGGGGGCGCTAGGAAGAGAAACCAGTGACTGCTGAAATTTGGTACCCCACAACATGAAGAGTTGGAGTTGCTGTGTGGAAGCAGAGCGGAGCGACGGAGTATGTACAGTGCGTGTGTTTGTAAGCCGTGGCACGAAAAGAGAGCAGATGGAGGCCGAGAGTGTCCGGCTCCAACTTGAGGCCGGCCGATATCAACACGTCAAACTGGTCCTCACCGTCTTGTTCCGTGTTGAAGTCGAATGCAACATTGACATCTGTGCTTGCAGGCTGCAGTGTTTTTTATTTTTTATATTTTTGGCGCTGTGGCATTTCTTTTTCTTGTGCAACGCACGGAGCGGGGCGTGATTGGGCGAACGATGTTGAACAATTTACTCCATGGAGAGCGGAGGTGTTAGTTGATGAGGTGTTTGTGTCTTTTGCTGGCGGTGGAAAGACGCCGGATTGGGCTGCACCAAACGGTCAACCCCATAAGATGCTGTGGCCGACCATGCTGGCCGCCCTGCAACGGCTCTGAAAAGGCGAAAAAGGCCCTGAACAGCACTGCCCAGGCTGAGATCCAGGGACGTTCCAGGCCAGCGAGTGAGCCCAACACAGGGCAATGCTGGAGGGGTGACTGGGCCCTAAAGCTTCTTGGGCGCTAAATGGATGGCGCAAGTCGAGCTGGGGCGGGAAGGCGGGCAGGCTTCGGCCGAGGCGACTTGAAAGTGACTTGGTCGGATGTGGCGATGCACACGAAGAAGTCGTGGACTTGGCTGCTAGATATTCCAAGATCAGCTGAGATGTTTATTGCGCCTCCAGTTTCCATTCCCGCTCCTCTTCCTGGTTCTCCATCATGGTCGGGCAGCGCAAAAGACCATCACAGAGTCGGTGGCCATGTATTCGCACAGTGTTCCCAAGCCCCAGCTGCACTGGCAACCCACCCGGTGTTGGCAACCCTGGCCAAGGCGAGAGGACGCAATACCCCCCACACATCGTCATTTCAGTGCCCGTCATTAGCCCGGTTATCAAATCAAAATGGGGGCGTCTGGGCTGCAACGGACAAACGCAGTGGGCCGGAGACGCTGATGAGTACGCGAGTACACGAGCATCGACGGTTTGTCGTTTGGAGGAACGATGGCGGGGACCGGCGATGCGGTACCTTTGGTGTACATGTACTTGCTTGGCACAGTGTTTCCTCCCCATGAAGAGCACTGAGCAGAGAGGCCCTGGGCCCTTGACAGGCGTCACCGACGGAAGCGCACCCGTCAACAGGGTCGCCGAAATCTACTTCGCACCATTGCGCGCCCTCAAAAGGTAATAAAGTACACGCCTCGCGGTCCCACACCCGTCTCCCAAGATGTGAATTTCCCTGGGCGAGGGCGGACACGGGTAGGTAGCGCACTATCCCACAGACATTTCAGGGCAGGGGAGTGACGGACGGAGCCCGGACATGGGACTGGTAATTTAGGTATGGTGGCCAGGTACCCTCCGAGGGACCTGGCTGCTCGCAAAGGCGAGGTACCGTGGAATCGGGTACCTCCCTCGACCCGGCCCGGGCACGGTAACCCCCGATCTGGGCCAGCCTACAGCGATTTGCACACAGTGGCAGCGGGCAGCGACTGCCCTACGGGCTCGTCCCACGACCTTGTCCCGACCTGCCTAGAATGGACAGAGTACATTCACCGAGGTACACTCTTGGGTTGGCTGCTCGCTGCCTTTGCCTGGTCTTGCCTTGCCATGCCATCCCATCGCAACGTATCCGAACGCCGTAGCCTGTACCGCGCTGCACACCCGCACCGCACCTGCCAACTTGTGCGTGACGACCAAACTTGCCTTGCCGGCTGGCGCCCACCTGCACGTTGAAAGTGGTCCCGTCCCCACGAGGTGACTTCCACTTTGATTGATGATTGACCCGGCTGCTCCTCCCTCTCCTTTCCCGCCTGGAATTTTTTCCCCCCCATCACACTTGCCCCATCGACGTTGATTCACTTTCTCAACTTCGCCGCTTCTCTCCCTCTTTTTCTTTTCTCCCTCCTCCGCCTCCGCCTCCATTTCCTTGCAGACGTCCTGTCTGGTTCTACAGCGGCGCCGCGTGTCGACTGCATCTTTTCGCCTGAGGTAGATTTTCCTCACTTCGCGCCCTCACCGTCGCCCACTCCGCCCTCCCGAAGCTCTCGTGTGTGCCAATCCCGACTCGCGCGGTCTGGCATTTTTCCCTGCGACTTTTCGGACAAGACCGTTACGGTTTTACGACAAATAAACTCGGCCTTCTCGGGTGAGTTCGACGTTGCGGTGCAGGCTTTTACGGAATCGAGCGATTTGTCGACGTGTTGCGATGACGGCCCGGAGGATTTTTGGCGGTTCTCGACGGATCATCTCGTCGAATGGTTGACGCATCCTATCCCGACAGCAATTTCCACCACCGCCTCTCTCCTTCGGTCCGGTCGTCGCATACCGTCTCTTCCTCGACTGTCGCATCCTGCCACCATCCGACCCGTCGCATTTTACAGAAACTAATCCGATTTTTGCTTGCCAGATTAATTTCGACGCCTGCTCAGGTTATTTCTCGTGGCCAGCCTTTTTGCGGTGCTACACCGGTTCATATCCAAATCCTGCAACAACCACCATGTCTTACTACGACAACCCTCAGTCCCAGTGGTCGGCTTCGGCCTCAGCCTCTGCTTCGGCCACGCCCCAGAACAACTGGGACCACCAGCACACGGGCTCGACCACCCCAGTACGAGCTGGTACGTTTTGTCCTGAAATTTCCTGAGCTAGAATCTCCCAGCTGACCCATCACTGAACAGGTGCGAGCGGCCCCCAGCCCCAGGACGACTATGCTTTTTCCTACCAGTTTGACGGTATGTCATGAAATTTTTATAACCTGCGATATTTTTGGGTCTTGTCTACGAGTTGCGAAGTATTGGCATGGTTTTCGATCGGCGGGGCTGAGCAAACTTGGGCGACAAAACTTGGAATATTGGGATAAAATGTATTGAGGAAATATGGAATGCTGACGACTCGCTCCGTTACAGAGGTCGACCGAGCCTACGAGAACTTGCAAAAGTCTGGCAAGGGCTACGGAATGGGTGGCCGACGTAAGTTTTCCCAGCTGTCCCGTCGGATACCTCTGCCAGGTTTCCCACCCAGGTCTTGGTAAGTGGGCCGGGACTGGCGGGGATGCAGAACGTCCCAACTAACCCGCACCCTTTGACAGATGGACGAACTCCTCATGGTTCTGGCCCACGACCTCATTCCGTCAACAACTTCGATGATGCTCGCGGTTCCCAAGGTCCTAACCTCCAGAACTTCTACGCCAACCAGCGCCACCAGCCCTCAAGAGGCTCCAACGAGGCGGAGCAGGTTATGCAGGCAAAGAGAAGGATGGCAGCTCAACGGGAGCGAGAGCTTCGAAATCTGCACACGGAGCAGCAATACCAGCGAAGTAGGCCTCCCTCTACTGTATAGCACTTCCTACTATCGCAAAGCAAAAGATCACAAATAGAAAAAATTCTGGCCATGGGCGGCAGGAGGATATAATGGATGCTGCCCATGTTTTTGCTTTCTTCCCTTTTCAAACCAATTTTTTTGAGCAACACGCTTGTAATCCACTCTGTTTCCGTTGAATATTGGCTAACAGATCTTCTACGTAGCTGTCCTCACTGATATGGCCATCGGGAACAAACACATGTCTGAGGAGGAGACCCGGGAGCTGATCGCCCGCCAGCGCAGTGCTCTGTACGGCGAGGGCCCCTTCGCCGACAAGTCCAGCTACGTCGACGAGACTGGCGCCGTTCGACCTGGTGCCCCTGGCGCTAGTGGCCCTTCCAGCGTTCGCGGCCACTCGCCCATGACTTATGACGGCACCGGCCGTGCCCCTCCTCCCGGCGAGGCTGGCACTCCTGGCCCTGCTGGCGATGTCAACGGAGATCCTGCCTCTCGTCCCCAGAGCACCACCAGCCCCCAGGCCGCTGGACCGACCAACAAGGTTTTTGAAAATGCTCAGAGCCGAACCAGCACTTCAAGCCCAACTGGCGGGTCCCCTCCCCGAGACTTGGCTCCCGGATCCAAGCCTGGCCAAGCCGGCAACGCGGTCGCCCCCATCGGCACCCGACCCTCCGGCACCCCCGGCACCGCTTCCTCATCAAAGCGCTCCACCACTCCTCTTGCCTCTCCCGGAGGCTGGGGTCGTGGCAACGGCGTCTGGGGCCAGTCTTCTGGCCTTGGCGCCCCTGCTAGCGTTTGGGGTTAAGAGTCTTGCGATACCTCAAGTCTGGTTTGGGTGCTGGGACGGAGGCGTTGCGGCTGCATGGGACAAAGGCGCTGAGTTAAGGGATCCTTTGGTGTTGACACGGTCAGATGGTCTGATTTGGGCGGAAACTGGGTGCGGGTGCCTGCTACTCTGAGCAAGGTTGGCTGGCTTTTTCTGGACTAGGAAGGGAAGAAAACATACTATATCGCTACTCGGATCCGGTTGGAGCTGGATGGTGTGATAGGGGAAACGGAATGGGCTGGCTGGAAGGCATCTGCGAAGGAGTTGAAATCTTTGTCTTGTTTGTTTTGGCCTGGATGCTGGTTTGGAACGGTTGAAATGGGAGTTGCGCATTGTCGTCACATCGCGGCGTCTACAAAGTTCGGGGTGTCGATTTCTGCATGTGTGTCAGCGACGGGAAATGCAGAGCCCATCGGGATTGGGCATGCTCTTGTTTTGGAATGGTACTGGGCATTTTGGGATTGACTTGGAACGGAAATTGGGAGGCATGGTGCCTACGGCGCTCGTCATGTTATTGGGACTGGCCACGTCTCACTCACCAACAATGAATACCCCAAACGGCGCGGACATGCAGGTGTTTTATCACGGCCTCTCAATCAAGGGAAAACCTGCAAATCGACTGCGACATCTACAAGCATAATCGAAGCGGCGTGTTCGGAGTCTTCCACCAAGGTGTTTGTTTTGGCGCGCGTGAAAAGGCAACGGGAAAGGTTATACGGGACGGGTTTGTCACTCCTCAACTCAGCAAAAGAAGACACGACTTGGAATCATCATATACGGCAAAAACACACTTACGAAAACAACATAAAAAAAAGGCATTACTTGGGGTTTTGGGTGGATTTTCTTAGGGTTTGTGCTTTTTCGGGGTTTGTTTTCCAGTTTGGGCAGGGTTCGGAACACGGTCAGGCTTTGGGGGTTGGGTTCTCTGGGATGTTTGGCAGGACAGGTGTCGTCATTGGCTTTCAGATGGTCGCTTGGGGGATGGATTCGGCATTTGGGATGCTTCACGGTGACGGTAATGTCAGGGGGTGTCGGTACACAACTGGGTTAGCTTAACAGGGCAAGTTGGTTGAATGTATTGGCGAAGATAATTTGTTGCGGCGATGTGCGATGTCTGAGCCAGTGAGCGAGCGAGTGACGGTGGAGCGGCTGGATGCGTTTTCAGCTTCTTCGTATTGCCGCACGCATTAATTAAACTCGGTTGTCCCTTGGAGTTGAGTGTTGCCAATTGCTCCGTGATATAAACGAAAGCATGGTGTTGACGAGCGAAATTGCATCGGGGGGCTTGGCAGATTAACGTTAACCTTTATCTTGAAACGCGCTGGCTATGATTGGCTGTCTTGAGTTATATTGTCGCTGTGGCGATACAGGCTGCAAAGTCAAATACTTCCATTTAATCATGACAGGCACTTTGGCTTCTCGGAACACCCGGTGACGCGAAAGTGGGCGACTTTCGGATTTAAAGGACGCTTACGTCGCGCTATTGCATCCCGCCATGCCCGTTGTAACCCACGGGCCCCGGGGAGAAGGCCGCGGGGCCTGTTTTTCCTGGCGTGGAGTTGTCCCCGGATTTATCGAATGACGGTATCCGATGAGGGGGAGGGGCCACCGGCGAGGGTTCCGGTGTTGGTTTAAAGGGCGTTGGCACGATTTCTTTCTTATTTACCTGACTCTAGGAATCTGCTTGGCATTCATAAAAGAAGTTGACATTGTTATTGATTGCAAGATGTCTGAATTTGACGACAAGAAGGCCTACGTTGAGCAGGAGGATGCTGTCTGGTTCGACGATGGGCGCGAGATCGAGCTGTTGCATTTTGTATACAACCAACCCAACATTGATGAACTGCGGGGATCACCAAAGAAGATCCTTGAGGTTATTGACGTCTATGCACGAACTAAGAAGTACCTGATGAATGTGGGCGAGGACAAGGGCAAGATTGTGACGGACTTGATCAAGGAGGTTAAACCGCAGACCATGGTGAGTGACGCATCTCTTTGGCAACTGCAGGACCTCACTAACATCATTCATAGGTTGAACTGGGAGGCTATGTGGGATATTCAACAATTCTATTTGGCGATGCAGTGCGCCAAGCTGGCGGCGCCCGATACTGGAGTCTGGAACGTAACCCGGAGTTTGCCGCCGTCATCACATCGTTGATCGATCTGGCGGGGCTCAGCCATATCGTCAAGGTCATTGTCGGACCCAGCGATGCCTCGCTACGCCGCTTGTACGCCGAGGGTCTCCTGACCAAGATCGATCTCATGTTCCTGGACCACTACAAGCCCGCCTACACGTACGACCTGAAGCTGTGCGAGCAGCTGCAGCTCGTGGTGCCCGGAAGCGTCATGGCCGCCGACAACGTCATCAAGCCGGGCAACCCCCCGTACCTTGCCTACGTGCGAAGCACCACAGCCGAGAAGCGTGCGGCGCTGGGGCAGACGAGCGGCACATCGCTGACGGACGACTTTGGCGAGAAGACGGCCAAGCAGTACGCCAAGAGGCAGGGCGACGAGAAGCTGGACGACGAAGTGACGGGAGACCCAGGCCTGGTCTACCAGAGCACCCTGGTTAACAGCTGGGAGCCGACGGGTGTACCGGTAAGTTTGAGATTCTTCTTTCCTTCCTTGCCTGGTTACGAGATTGGGCTAACGCGAATCTGCAGGACGGTGTTGAGATTACGAGGTGTGTTGGCAGGGAGGAATGGATCGAGAAGGTAACTCCGTGAAGAGCACACATCCGCTGTGTCGAAACTAAGACACGCGCAGGGGCACAGTTCCAAAAACAGCTCCAAGCTATAGCCTGACGAATTTTTATTATGAGTGACAATGTATGGTTTCGCTTTCGCTTTCGAATTGGCTTTGGCCCTCTTCATGCGCCGTGTTTGAAATATGATAGAGTGTGTGTGTGTGTGGGGGTGGGTTGGGGACAGCGCACATGGGAAACTGTTGAGCTTCTTTCCATATCACATTGAGTGATTGTGACCTGGCTTGGGCATCAATTGGGTCCGAATATGATACCTAAGCAATCTGGATTTGCAAAACTGTTGTCTTCATGACCAATAAGTACTGGGCGGGTTGATGGTTGAGCTCCTCAAGGCGAGTTTCATCACCCAATGAGTCCATTCACACATGTGCTTGGCTTGGGCCAGCTCTATTCTTCCAATCAAGTATCGCAATTGAGAACCCCGCATGGTAGAAAGTGAATATGGACTTATAGTCACATGATGAAACATGGATGTAGCTCTGAGGCACGGCTTGAAGGCCTGGACCTGTTGATGCTGGAACATTTTGGGAACATGTCGGCTGCCAGGCGATGGTTTGCAATAATGTGATTGTCTGCTGCAGATTTGTTTTGCCCAGGTATCAGAATCCGAGTAGAAAAAAAAAACATTGTTCTAGCGAAACCTACCATTGTGTTCCTAGATGGCTGTGTCTCATGTCTCCCCGGAAGCTGGTCTCGGTCTTCACTTTGCTTTTGTAATGTGAACCAGATATTGGCAGTCTGCCGTCTACATGATGTACCCTGAAGAATTTTTCAGGGTGCAAGTCTAAAACATTCACGGCAGATACAGTCGATGCTCATGAGACAACACACACACGGGTTGTGCACTTACACGGATGGATGGATAGACGGAAACCACTAAGCTAGCAATGCAGAAAGCCCATCTCTACTCCCAACGCCTTCGTCTTTATGGCCCCCTCGTTTTGAATATCATACACGGGGCATCACTTTTCTTTTTTTTTGTGTCTCTCTACGCACTACGCCATTAAGATCCTTGCGCCAAACTCCAGGTCCATTACGTCGTCGGCGCGCAAGGCCTTGCCACCCCAGACAACGGTGCCGGTGCCGTCAATGGCAAAGGCGCCGGCCTCCTGCCACTTGTTGCCCATGACGTTGGACGGGCCGTCCTCGTCCTCGTCGGGCATGGGGGGCTTCTCCTGCAGGCCCTTCCGCTGGATGGCCGTGGCCACCTCGTCGCCGAGCCAGCCCTTCTCCTTCCAGCCCTGGACCTGCGTGGTCGGGTTGAAGAGGTACCACATGCTCCCGAGGCCGAGGCCCCAGGCGGCGTAGAGGGCGCGTTCCTCGTCGACGACCACCTTGACGCTCCAGGCGCCGCTCATCATGTCGACCCACTTCTTGGTGGCCTGCTCGGAAGAATGAGACACGGCAATGCAGGTCAGGGTGTCGCCGTAGCGGTTGGATAGCGTGCGGAGATTGAGAAACGTCTTCTGGGCAACTGGTAGAGTGAGAGAAAAAAGCGTGAGTCGACAATGGCACCAAATTGGATTGGCCCTCTAAAAAAAGGAACGGAGGAGGGATAGGGGGATGATGGGGGGATGATGGGGGGATGACGCAGACGTACAGGCACAACCAGCGCACCGCAGGAACACGAGCAGAACCCGGCGGCCGCCACCGAGAACAACGGCCCTCTTGGGGTCCGTCGGCGCCTTGTCGCCAATGCCGGGCACGCGGCCGATGCTGACGGGGGGAGGCGCCGGGTTGAGCCACGGCTGCACGCTCAACGGCAGCGACTTGACCGACATCCAGCTGCCCCAGCCCGCGCTGTCGTCGTCCTCGTCGCCGGGGCCGGGCGGCTTCTTCCTGAGCTTGTTCGGCGTGCGGGCCGGCCCGGACGAGAAGTCCAGCATGTCGCTGGGCAGCCCGGCCTTCTTGAGCGCGAGCTTGGTTGTCAAGCTGGAGAACATACTTTTTTTTTCTCCCTCCCTTCTCGTGCTGTTTGCTGTTGTGGGGGCCAAAGGAGACAGGGATGAAGGGGGGCGTGCAACTATTCGCAAAGGTGCACGCGTGCGCGCACACACACACACACACACACGCACACGCGCAAGAAAGGACGGGTGAGGTACGGTAGCGAACCGAGGTATTGCGGGAGAGCAATTGACGAAACAGCAAGCGAGGATGGAAGGGATGGGGGGAAAGTGAATGGAGAAGGGAGAAAAAAAAAGAAAAAAAGAGCGAGGACGTCCGTGTCGAATTGGACAGCAAAGCGTGCCGAATGCGGTTCGGGCCGGGGATCGATATGGTTTGTTGTCCATAGGGGGGAAGGGGGCTTTTTCGGTTGGTCGCAAGTCGTGGACGAAATCTGGAGGGTTGAGGCTGACTGTCCGACTCCAACTGGAGCTGAAACCCGGACCCATGCCCGGCTCTGGCGTGCTCGCGCGGGTGCCCGTTGGAGGGCGATGGGGGGCCCTCAGTTGACACTTACGGGGGGCAAGCAGCTTACAAGGGGGGGCCGCGGCCCTGCTCAGGCCCTGCGGGGGAGGGAGTGCTAGATTGCAGGGACCACAGGGGGCCTCGTGGGAGCCCTGCTGGCTGGGCGCTGCTGGACCAGGGGGGGACCCTGAATTTCGGGAGCTGTCATGACGAAGCTTGTGGCGAGGCTCCAACTACATTCGACCTCTTGTTGACGACGGGCCATTCGCCGTGGAGGGGAGTATTGGGCAGAAAATGAACAGCACTCGTACAAGACCATGGCTCAACCCTTCTTGCATTGACATGTCGTCATTCGCAAGATTCGTCAATCCCGGCGCGCTCTCTGTCTCATGCATTGTTTTACCTTGTTGTCCACCAAAGCCTTTCTTCCCATGATACTGCACGTCGTCGGCCAATTGATCCACCAGCCAGCCCGTCACCCATGACCCATGGCACATCATGCATATCCGCTGGCATCGCCTGTGTCGATAAGGGAAAGCGAACGAGAACACCTCACAAGACGCTGGGAAACGGCATCCTGCCAACAAATACCTACTTACCTACCTACCAACGGCGGATGCAATTTGCGTGGCCCGACAGCTGCTGCGGCCAAATAACACGCCCCCTATTTCCCACCCGGGCACGGAAACGTGTACCCCGCTGCCATGCGGAGCTAGGAAAATATCGCGATAGATTCATGGTCGGGTAAGGGCAAGAAGAAAAAAACACAGGCATTATCTGCACCTCTCAGGAGCTCGCCACGAAGATGAGTTGGGCTGAAGGGCTTTTACCAGGTGTCAACTAGGGAGTTTTTGTCGTGGCTGAGACGCACGGGGGAGAGCACCATGGCATTTACACGTGTACACACGAAATTGACATCTGAGTCTTTATCTAGGATCGCCTGTCCTGTAAATTCTGGGGGTGGGGAGGAGGCGGCGTGGTTCATTGCGGATTCCACCAAGTGAGAGTTAGTCTCACTTTGCTGTAGCGAATACCGTTGATCTCGGCGCGGCGCGACCACGGGGTTCCGACTCGAGAAACAAAAAAGTGTTTCCATTGTTTGATTCTTCTTTCGTTTTGAACCCTAGGTTGTTTTGTTGCTCAGCTATACATCTCAGATTGGCGAGTGTGTCTGGACAATGGTCCGGGGTTGACTCGTTGCCTTTATCGTGTTTAAATCTTAGACGTGAGATTGAGACCACACCGCACACACCAAAACAACAGCATGCCAACGGCCAGAATGGAAATGCCAGGTCGTGAATGGTGGCACGGGATTTTTCGAATATTATTAATCACCGTAGGGCTAATATTAACTTTGAGACATGTCTGGGGGCCTCACCGAGGAGCTGCGTAGGAACCAGCCCACCACCGGGACATGCCGATTCGGCCAAGCCTCCCATATCAGCATCTCATTGGGGGCCAGCAAGCTTAAAGTCCTGGCGTGCGTCTGCCACATCTCTAAAAAAAAAAATGATGGGTTGATTGAACCTGATCTTGCTGAGGCATGCCCGTGACATGGTCCCCTCAGCTGACACTTAGTTGGCGCCTGTAACCGAACGCCGTGGCTGACGCTCCTCTGTCCGAGCCACGTTTGAATGGATTCCATCCTGATGAGAAACTAACTCTTTCTTGATTGATAAAATGGGAGCCACGGGGTTCTCCCTTGCATCGGTCTCACCGGGACTCCACAGCCTGGCGTGCAGGAGTAGCGTGGAGGTCAGGAAATCTATGTTGAAGATAGGCCACCACATCTTAATGGTTAGCCAAGCTACCATCTCTAGATTTCCCGCCTCTCGCCGCTCCCGCACCCTCCACTCCATCTAGTAGCAATTGTCCACGTGAGGGGGCAAACCCGCTCCCGCCGGCGCTGAGGCGGCAAGATGCACCGTGCCGTGCACATGTCTCAACCCTGCCGTTAATGAGAGGGGCCAAGTGAGGGAGGGAAAGGGGAAGGAAAACATTTTTCACAACTGTCACAGGCTGGAGCATCGGGGATCTGCACGATACTCCGGAATGCTGTGCTGATGTGATCGGCCAATCCATGTGACTCGCAGACGGCACGAGGCATGGTCGAAGACGAGACATATGCATGGGAAAGCTGGGCGAACTTGGCTAGCGTGTGATGAAAATAAAATACATGGCACTACAGCCAAGATTCTACGATAATCCGAGGATCAAGAGAGGCCTGGTGACGTTTGCAACTGGGTCAGCCCAGAGCAGCATCACTTATCAAGTTGTTGGATGTGGTTTTCTTCTTATACTTGGTCTTCTGCTTCCACATTCGCATCTCTTTAAAAATCGACTGCGGTACTAGTTTGTCTGCCTGTCTGCCTCGCATCTTTGTCGGGCGCAGGAAGGTAATAGGTTGGGCAACTGAGACAACCTGGCACCCCGCGAGGTGCCGATCCGATGGATGACTTCGGAAGCCCATCTACATCAGGTATTGATTCGAGGCGGCCCGTTTTTTATGACTAACCAGTGACACCACGGCGTTGTGGTACGAGCTGAGATGCAGCCAAAATGGAAGTGTATGGTGTTAGGGCAAGGCACGGTGAATAGGCTGTTGCGGAGGTGCATTAGGCTTGCGCCCATTGGGGCGACTAGAGCTGCATGAACCAGCCCTTGTATCTAAATTCATCTCGATGGCAGCATCCCCCTGAGTTGGTTGGCTGGTTCCTAGAAACTAACGTTTGCCTCGTTCGTAAAATGACAGAAAGCCCGGTTGGCGGCATGAGCTTGTTAGTTGTGGTCTTTTGTTGGAGGTTTTGCCAGTGCGGGCGGGCAAGTTTAGTGTGATATCCGACAGGCTCGTGCAGAGATGTAATTTGTGTCACTGCATGACCTGAAGGTTTCGTGAAACAGGTGTTGCCAACTCCGGAGGTATGTGACTGCTGGGTATCCCGAGGCTGAGAAAAGTGTAAGAAGAAGATAGTCACACATCAGGCAAACGGGGGCATGGCACTGGCCCTTTGATTTTGCCGCTTCTCAGTCAGCGGCCACCAGCGCAAAGCGTTGCTGTGGTTTTTTTTTTTTAGCTGACAGTTGGCGGCGCTCAGCCAGCCCACGGTGAACCAACGGCTTTTGCTGTAACCCCGTCAGGAATAGGTTAAATTGCCGCCATTCGCCAAGAAAACTGATTATTCTCCAGAGCTTGGCTGATAGGCAGTCGGCTCCATCCAGTACGAACGAACACGGGCAGCGATGGGCCGGGGATTATTCTAGATGACGCACAACCTCGGCGGTGCGCCAGGTATATTATTAGATCGCGTGCACGCGGTATACGACACGGGGGCGCGCCGTCGCCGCCGCTGTAGGCGGGTCGTGGTAGGTTGGGCGACAGCACGGCATGTACGGGTGTCTGAGGAAATCAATCTTGAAATAGGAGAAAGAGGGAGCTCGGACGCCCTCAATTACCCCGGGGATCCAAGCTCTGGACGGAAGCTGGTCCTCGGTCCGGTTAGGGTGATCTACAGGAAGTACGGCTGTTGCTGACATCAACGCAGCCCTTTCCCGAACAGCATGCAACCCAGCCCAGCTGCCGCCACGAGCTCTGCTTTAGTCACTACTAACCTTTTGTCACCAATCCTTGTTGTCGGCAAAGTGGGCAACGGCGTCGGGGGAGAGAGCTCTGGCAGCAGCAACAAGACATCAATAATAGCCTTTTGATGAGACGGGTTACCGTATGCTGGCTTACAGGCCTGGAATGAAATATCGGTTCCGGGGGCGGCAATTGGAGGCCGACTAATAGAAACGCAATGTCACCTCGCCTGACGTCCTGACGTTATATTTGTGATCTGTCTGGTTCTGGGGCCAGGGCAGCCGCAGTTGCAGCACATGGTACATGACACTCCCGCCGACGTGTTGCATCTCGCATCTGCCGTTTTCGAGGCCGAGGCCCTTGAATGAAATGGATCTCCGACGTTGTGCCTCCTTCCCCCATGCCCTTTTCTTTTTCGGTAGTAATTTGCTCGCTACCTGCCGTAAGCTTCAATTAAAGGCGATGAGAATGGGAAATTCACAGATAGCCAAGATTCTGGAACAAGGGAGAGCGACGAATAGACAAGGGGGTGGTGGAACAAGGGGGTGGATATACAGACCAGGAAGAGGGGCGAGACATGGGAGAAGATGAGACAAGACCCGGGCGAGAAACTGTCCAGAAGACAGAGAATGGAGACCAACCCCTCTGGCGGTGTCGTTTGGATTCTCCGCTCATTGCTTCTTCGCCTTCCCTTTGCCCTCGCCGTTCCCCCGTCCCACGCGATCCCTCCCCCGGCACGCTGGGAAATGGGAGGGGTGCAACATTGGGTTGGGCATGGCGGATTGGGAAGCGGGTGGGAACTATAGGACGGCGCTAGATTCTGGAGTAGAGTACATTGGCTCGCTCTCGCGGACCGACAATTTCGCATGCAGGCGGTTGAATGGCCGGAATATCTTTGTCTTCCATCATGGCATTTGCTCCATGGGGAACGGAGGCAGGCGACGGTGGGAATAGGAGCATGAACCACGAGGACGAACGAGGCCAAGCGAAGCCTGGCTCGCCGAGCCAGGTCCCCCGGGGGCGTGCATATTCGGGTCCTGCACGGCGAGGAAAAGCATTTCGTCAATATTATTTCCCTGGCGCTCGTGGGGAAAAGCAAATCACCCTCCACCCACACTCACCCCCTCCTTGACGCCCCAATAGAGTGCGCCTCGTCGTCCCTCATATGCACCTTTCTTTCAGCCCTAGCTCCAAGCCTCCGTTGAGATGAGGAGAGCTGGAGCAGCCGACGGTGTCTTGTCGATTGACGACACCCTATGACGGGAGCCAGACGGGCTCGTGGCTCATGGTGGCCATGTGCTAGCTGGCAGCGCGGCGAGAAAGAAGGGGGAGGGATGTGCGCTAGACACGGGCCATAAGCGGGCTCAATCCCCCCGAAGGTCTGCGCTGCGTTGCGTTGTGCTGTTTGTGTGTGTGCGTGTGTGTGTGTGTGTGCGATACGAGCACCCAGTTTGGCTGAGCATCGCAAGCGGATGCCCAAAGAAGCCATACCAGAGAAGGTCGTTATTTGGACCGCGCCTGCAGAACGATGGAAGGGATGCGTCACCGTCTTTGGTCACGTTACGGACGGTGCCTCGCTAGCCACGCACAGTTCATCCAGGAACCAGGGCCCGGAATTAATGCCTCCCTAGCTTGACTGCAAGAGGTGCACATCTACATTAGCCAGCAAGGGCAACTGCAGTCGGGCCATGTTCCCCTTGAGCGGAAAAGGAAAATGGTGTATTGCGATTGGAGACGGGCGGGCAACAGAAGGGCCATTGGGCTGACCCAGTTAATTTGCGTACTGTATAGGACTTGCTGGTCGTGTAAATGTGAGCGAGTGACTATTGAGATTGAGCGATGAGTCTTTCGGCGTGCGTGGGGCTGTTTATTATTTTTTTTAATTCCCCGTTTGAGTTGGCTCGCGCTGCTCGGGGGTGGGTTAACCAAGGATGGGCGCTGCGTTTGTGCCCGCCAACCTCCAGCCAGCACTCGGAGATTTTGGCTGGCATTCGCACAGCGTACAGTACATACGTCTTGTTGGCTTGTCCATCCGCCCTGCCGGTCGGTCGGATCGGTGGCCAAGTCACTGGCCGAGTTGAGTTTAAGGGCGGCGTGTGGTGGTCATCGGGCCGGAATCCCAAAAAGCGCTGCGGGACATGGCTCTGCGAAACCTGTCAAGCAAGTTGATCAAGCCCGCGCCAGGCATGAAGACGAATGGAGACGCGAGTGCGTATGTCGAAGCAAGGCAAGGCGAGGCAAGGTAAGGCAAGGCATGGGTGGAGAGAATTGAATTGGCATTCCTGGACTCTCAGGGTGCTTTGCCCGAAGACAACCGACATCACATTGCTGCTTCTTGAGACTTGCGGCTAGTAGGCAACATGGGTCCATCTCTCGTCTCGTAATTGAACTGTAATCCTGAGACCCGTCACCTTACTTACAGTTTTAGCCAGCGAGGCCTCTAGGAAAGTAAGAATGACGTACAGTGCCTGAATTGAGCCTTTGGCCTCCAGCCAACTCGCCCAGTTAGTTTCGTTTGGTCTGTTGGCCACCTCTTGCACAGCACACACACGTGCCTTGAATACAGTACCTGTTAATAAACCCGCGGGCATCCGGATCTTGTCAGCTGACTAACGAGCATGCCAACCGAACGCAGTCTCCGTCCCTCTGCCCGTCCCGGTCACCCTCCCAATCCCCGACCGAGATGCTGAGAGGGATGCACATGGATGGTTTGGCCTCATTTGATGTGATGGAGCGCTGTGGCTCACAACCTGTGGCTAGCTGTGGCTCACGGGGGGCCATGTTCGTTCATCTTGCCCAAGAGCCGGCGAGGGAGGGGGGGCGCACGTACGCCCATCCCCATGTCCCTGGGTGATGTGAAGTGAGTGAGCACTCGGCACACGCCCTCTCGAACGCAGTGAGAGCGAGAGCCACCATCACAGTGGAAGCCCTGCGGAAGCCCTGCTTGGGCCATCTTGGCAGGGTGGGGCACTTCCCCCACGGCTCGCGCGCCCATTCGCAGACTTGTCCCGTGGCAGGTCGTGGGAGGGGGTACAGGCTCTTGGAGCATGCTTGGGTACTTGCTGCGCTAGTGGAACGCCCCTGCACTGTGCCGCACTGTACATGGCTGGCGGGGCGGGTCCTTTCTTTTTGCTTCAGAGGGAAGTGTGCGCCGCCCTGCCATCACAAACAACAATGGCAGGTGGCCTTAGTGGGCAAGCCAGCCCTCAGCCTCCGCCTTCTCCCCCCCCCGAGCCCGTAACAGCGTTGCACAAGAAAGAGAGGTGCCCTAAGGAGGGGGCCCATAAGCCCCCCCTCCTCCTCAAATTTTGGCACAGGATAATAATAGCTGAATGTGTTAATTGTGGAGATGGCAACGAAGGGGACCGAACAAAGTAACCCGATCTTCCGTCCCTTGGGCATGACTGCAATGCGCAGTGGTGAAAGTAGGTAGGTGCCGTAGCTCTGGTTAGGCTCGGACGCGCTGTAGGTACGCCCGGTAGGCAGCGGTAGCCCGCCGTAAAGGCACCGGTCCAGCAGCACCGCTGCGCCAGGAGCAGCGAAGTACCCAAACCCACCGCGCCGCCAGCAGCGCCGTACAGTGCGATTGCTGATTCCCACGCACTCCAACACCTCTCTCACACAACTCACCTGCATCCACATCGCTACATCCCAGATCCAGAACGACTTAGGTTGTCCCCCCCAGAGAACGGCACTTGAACGTTCACTCTCCTCCCCAGGTCGCCTCTCCTCTCAACCACTTTCACTCCTCTTCATCTATCCATTTTTCATTTTCTCTCGTGCCTCTCGAGTGGCCCGGATTCTTTACCTCGTCGCTCAATCTTCGCCCAGTCCCTCACGCGCGTCGACGACCCGGCGTCCCTCGCACCGAACGACCCCTTTTGGCAGGCCCCCCCACAGCGCCGCCGTCCGTCACATCCCATTCTCCTCCATCCATCATTATCCCGCGCCTCAGCTCGAACTTGGTCGAAACGGCCCTGCGTCGTGTCTTCATTCTTCTGCTTCGCTCTCTCGTCGAAGGCGCTGTTCCCTGCTCCCGTGCCGTCTGACTTCCAGGCCCTCGGTTTCGTTCTCTTGCCTCGCCGACGATCCTCCGTCCTTCTCGCCAGCCGTCCCGACTAGCCTCGAACAGCGCCTCGCCGCAGGCCATTCGTCTTTTTTCCCCTTCTCCCTCGCCACGTTTGCCTTTGGCCTTGCTCAGCTCGTTATCGGATTGATTTTGCATGCGGAGGCGACACAATTTCCTTCACTTCCTAGCTGCTCCCGACGTCACTGCTCCCCCGTTACCAATTCTCCCGCATCCTGCACTCCATCAGACAAACCTCCCCTGAAGCTTGGATCCAAGACACACCATCACGCCCACTTGCTGCTCCCCGCACCCGCCAGCAGTCCCGGGGCTCGCTCGCTTGCTCCTTATGGACACCCAGACCACTGCGGCCGAAACCCAGCATTCTTACCCTCCCAGTCCCTGGACCACGACTTCTACGACAAGCACGACGACGACGACTACGACGACAACGAACTCCTCTGCCCCGAGCAGCCACAGCGCTCCTGACGGCACCCACCTGGGCGACGGCGCTGGTCAGCTGCAAACTCACCTCGACTTTCTCCCCTTCCTCCTCCCCCAACAGTCCAATATTTACCACGCCCAGCTCCTACAGTACAACCGGCTCATTTCGCCTGCTCGGGGTGGCGGCCTGCAGACACCGCCGCTTGCCCCCGTAGTCTCCTCCCCCCATATCCAGGCCACGCCTCGGTCGCGATCCTGTAGCAAGGCCTCGCTCAAGGACGGCTCAGCCGGCAAGGGAAACACAGGAGGAGGCCATGGGAGCAGATCACATCAGAACTCAGAAAAGAGTCGCTCGGCAATAGCCTCCAAGGAGGTTCCGTCCAAGATGCCTCCAAAGCAGGCAGCGGACCACCCCAAGAACCAGCGTCGGAACGGGCCTGCGCAGGGGCAGTCACACTCCAGCTCGGTTCCCTCAACTCCTCACCAGCACGCTCGCCAGTTCTCCTTTGAGGATCGCGAGCCCTCACCGACGGCCACCACAAACCACTCCCCCCGCTCGGCATACTCCGAAACCAACAGCGCTCTGCCATCGCTGCGGCCATTGCCTCCCCGGTTAGGAGGATGCAAATACGAGACTGCTCAGATCAATTCGAGGAGAAGAATACCGTACTCCGTCGGCAATGATCGCCTAGAAAAGCTGGACTTGCGGACGGTCAAGAACAAGCTCGATGAGGAGGAAGAGCGCAAGCTCGCTGCCGAAATGAAAAAGGTCTTTGACTCGCTTATCCCCACCGCTGCCGTCGAGGAGAACCGTAAAAAGTTGGTGTTGAAGCTTGAGAAGATCTTCAATGATGAGTGGCCCGGACACGATATTAAAGTGCATCTGTTTGGCTCCTCGGGGAACCTGCTATGCTCGGATGACTCGGATGGTTCGTCAATTTATGCGCTCTGCGCCAGCACCGCACTAGTTTGGTCGTTACTAACCTGCTTACAGTTGATATTTGC
This sequence comes from Calonectria honghensis, assembly GCA_013403855.1. Taxonomy (NCBI): domain Eukaryota; kingdom Fungi; phylum Ascomycota; class Sordariomycetes; order Hypocreales; family Nectriaceae; genus Calonectria; species Calonectria honghensis. Next base: position 881,034 of record VTGB01000012.1, read on the forward strand.
ATTACGACCCCATGGCGCGAACTGGAGGGCGTTTGCATGATCGCAGACCTACTCGCGCGACGTGCGTAGCAACCCCCACCTGCTTGACAAACCGCGAAGCTAATTATGACTACAGGGGGAATGGAGAAGGTGGTGTGCATTTCCGCAGCCAAGGTGCCAATTGTCAAGATCTGGGATCCTGAATTGGGCCTTGCATGTGACATGAATGTGAATAACACCCTCGCTCTCGAAAACACCCGCATGGTTAGAACATATGTCGAAATCGACCCTCGAGTTCGGCAACTAGCCATGATCATAAAATACTGGACTCGAAGAAGAATAGTCAACGATGCTGGTGAGTAGCAGTTGTGGATGGATCACATTGCTGTTGAATCTAACACTGTCGCAGCTTTTGGTGGCACGCTAAGTTCATACACTTGGATCTGCCTAATTATTGCTTTTTTGCAACTTCGAAACCCCCCCGTCCTACCCTCTCTTCACCAATCACCACATAAGCTGAGCAGACCGGACGGGACTCCGAGCGATTTTGCAGATGACATCAAGAAGCTTGAGGGACATGGCAGTAAAAACAAGTCTTCGGAGGCTGAACTACTTTTCCAGTTTTTTCGATTCTACGCGCACGAGTTTGACTATGATAAGAACGTTCTCTCCGTGAGACAAGGGAAGCTGGTAACAAAGAACGAGAAGAAGTGGAACTACCACGTAAACAATCAGCTCTGCGTCGAGGAGCCTTTCAACAACTCGCGAAATCTTGGCAACACTGCCGATGAATACTCCTTCCGTGGATTGCATATGGAACTTCGACGAGCGTTCGATCTAATATCGGTGGCGAAATTTGAGGAAGCATGCGAGCAATACGTTTTTCCCAAGGAAGAGGAGCGGATATTTACTCGACCAGCAGCCCAGTCGCGGCCGGTGTTGTTGCGTAGCTCATCACAAACTCACTCAGGCCGAGGCGGTCGAGGAAATCACCGAGGCGGTCGGCATAACAACAATTATCGCGGTAACAACAACAACAACAACAGCCGCCGAGCCTCTTCGAGTGTCCCAACTTATGATAACAACAACCTGTTCATGCAGCCAGTCAACATGGCGCAAGACATGTCCTGGTATCAAACGCCGCAGTTTCAGTTCCAGCAGTATACGCAGCAGGACCTGATGACGCAGATGGCCTATCAAGAAAATATGCGCCAACTGCATTTATATGCCCAATCGCCAGCATTCTTGCAGCATCAAGCTATGGGCCAACAACAGCGGGGAATGTCGGCGAGTGCCGCTTCCGGACAGCAGCAGTCCTCGGACCGTTCTAGAACCAACTCGTTCGATAATCCGCCGCTTAGCGCTCCTCTCCGACCCGACCTGTACGCTCTTTACGGTATGGCGCTCACCCCGTCGTTCTTCCCGCAAAATGGTGCTGGCTATGGTACGTACCCATCCTCGCCTGCTGCGACAACGCCGAATGGCGCAACTCAAGATTTCCGGCGTTCTCTGCAGCGCTCTGTTGTGACCAACGAGACTGGCGTCTCGGCGTCAAGTAGCTCGCTGAGGTCGCATTCGCAACCAGCATCACGATCCCCATCCACGAGCCAGCCCTCGGGCGGTTACTTTGGAAGCCAATCGATGAACGGCGTAGCAAGTGCTTCGTCGAGAAACGCTGTGCACATCATCCCAAGTTTTATGCATGACGATGCCGACTTTGATGAGACTCCCAAAGCGCATACTGACTCGCCACATTCAGATGAAGGCAAGTATAATGCGTTCTATCTAGCGGAGAACTCGAGTCCCGGCAAGCAGGCCCCGCAGCCCCAAGCCCAGCAACCCCAGGCCCAGCAACCCCAGGCCCAGCAACCTCAAGCCCAGCAGCCTCAGCAAGCGCAGGCCTCCTCGAACGGCATCGCATTCGGTGATTTGTCGAACCAGTCAACGAGCCCAGGACGACGTCGATTGTCAACCGATCAGCTGCCCCAGACCATTCTCGATCGCAGAATGCGGAGGACATCACGCTCGCCGTCTCCTTTAGGGCACGCTCGCGCATTCTCGGCTAACAATACACCGGCGCAAAATGGTTCGCTTCAAGCCGGAAGCCAGAACCGCAACCTTGGTCGCCCCCTGGTTGTGAACGGCTCAGGACTAAAAACCAGCATTACAAACACCAGCCCCCGACAGGCTTCTGGAACTGAGAGTATCGCATCGGAGGATTCTGCAGCATCAAATTCTGACAATGCCTCGCTTTCTGTCAATACAAGCAGTGGCCCAAACTACACTACTGACGCACCGTTGAATAATTCCGTGGGATCCTTGAGCACGCATGACATTTCTCCCACGTCTGTAGCTTCTGAACGCGCGCCCATGGTGGTCAACGGATCGAGCGCACCCACCTCGGCTACAATGGCATCTGCACCGGCTCCTACCGAGGACCCCTCATTCCGAGATCGCATCGCAATGATGAGCTCAATGAGCTCGTACTACATGAACACGCCTCATATCAACCAGGAGCCTCCCGCAACCGCCAGAACTTCACGTCTCCTGCCTCAGACCAGGCAGCGCTTGATGTCCCGGCAGCCGCAGCAGAACGGAGTCATCGCTCCTCTCGATCTGGCAATTTCAGAGCATCGCATGGACACAATTGAGCCTGAATTCTCTCACCTCTCACCAGTGTATGAGCACCGAACTCCCTCTCCCACTGTTATTCGAAAAGGGGACAATTCCGCGAAACAGGAAAAGTTGGCTCAGGCCAATGCCAAGACCGCCAAGGCAGATGCTGTGAAACCGAGCGCGAAATCGGAAGAGCGAGCTCAAGAACATAACGAAGTGCAAAAGCCCCAGAAGCCTCAGAAGCAGGCCCCCCAAGTTCAGCGCGTCAATGGGGCTAGAGAAAATGGCCACGTCCGTGGCGCAAAGAGTGAGAGCGATGGAGGATGGCAAAAGGCTGGCAAAGGAAAAAAGAAGGGTGCCGCTAATGGGGCTGCAACAGGGAATGGCGAGCAGCTTCCCAAGCACGAATCGGAGCGAAAAGGTGGTTGAAAAACGAACGAGCATGAAGAGATCAGCTCGACTATGGACATGGTTTGGATCCTCCACCTTCGAATAATGCATGTGACAACATTGTTGGCTTTGACTCGGGGTCAGGGGCCAATTGATATGCGACATGGAACTGGTGCCTCTCTTGGATAGACCTGGCCACGACCATGAATGATGTGCCTAATGAGCGAAAAATGGGTGGCGATACGACAGTCTCTCGGGTAGGGCGGTGCGGGAGGGAGACTTGGACATTGTTCTGGATGTGGTCCAGACAGAATACGAGCGAGTGTAGTATGTGTGTACGATTGAAGCGGGCGGCATGGCAACAGGTTATACCATGGCAATGGTGGTGTAGGAGCACAGATTGGTAGGCGGGCGGAGGAGACAGCATGGATGACTGACTGATTTGTTGGTTGGAGGGACGGCGTTGGCGTCTTCTACACATGGCCGGGGAGGCGTTTTATATATACACAATTGCTATTGCGTTGCGACAAACCCATCTGGGAGGAACAGGGAACCACTTTATATCTCCTACAGGCTACAGAAGGGCATAGGGCAAAGCGGTATAGATGGATGTCACAAAAGCATGGACAGATGTAACGGAGCACGAAAAATGAGATAATAAAAAGTTTTAAAAAACGATCTCAGTCTGTCTTGTGTGAAGTTGAGGTGGAAGGAATGAGATGTTGGAAACCAACATTAAGAGGAATATTAATTAATTAGATGTGTGATAAGGACGTCAGTCATCAGCTATTGAGCGAAAATTACAAGCGAAGAATAAATGCGTATTTCGTCTACGGTTTGGAACAATGACGTCAATTTCCGGAAGCCAGCGTTGTGTCAGGAAGCAAATATCGATCTGAATATTACTGAAAGACTCGGCGTGCCGAAAGCCGTTCAGCCATGCTGGGTGAATTACTTACAGAAAAGAAATGCGTACGTTGGTGCCGAAATTCCGTCAGCATGAGTCATCCATCAGTCGTAGCTTAGCAAGAGGGCGAGTAAAATGGGGCGCGGCTGAAAGGTGCCTGGAGGAGTCGGAAATCTCGGCGAGGCGGGACGCAGATCTGCATTAGGCGATGCTGAATGATGCTGAATTAAGACATGAATGCATTTATCAAGAGGGGGGAGAGAGATGTGTATAAAGTTTGACGGCGCCCCAAGGCCAGGCGATGTTCAGATGGTTGGATTGCCAGTCGCCTGCTTGTTTGTCGATTCCCGCAACTTATAACAACGTCTCCCCCTGCACTTGCCACTCCCAAAACACCACAGCCAATAATTCACTATGAGCATGATCGCAGCTCAAGTCACGGAATGGGGCTCTGCTCCCAAACTCGTCAAGGTGGTGCCCCCAGCTGCACCCACCGACGAGTCTACTGTCCAGATCCGTGTGCTGGCGACTGGCCTGCACCAGCTGGTCAAGACACGGGCTGCGGGGAAACACTACACATCCGGCCCACTGCCTCACACCCCAGGTGTTGACGGTACGGGTATCAATATCAGCACGGGAAAGCTCGTCTACTTCAGCACCATGGCAGATTTGGCTGCGGGTGGCAGCTTCTCTGAGATTGTCAACGTGCCCAAGCAAAACACTGCTGAGATCCCCGACGGCGTGGACCCGATCCAGGCAGCTGGACTAATGAATCCCATCATGGGCGGTTGGATGGCGCTGAGAAAGCGAGTCGACTTTATCAGAAACGAAGAGAAGAAGGCATGGTCCTGTCTGATTATGGGTGCTACTAGCGCAAGCGGAAAGATTGCCATCAAGGTGGCCCGCATGCTCGGAGCAACCCGGGTTGTCGGTGCAGCTAGGAACGAGGCCGCGCTCAAAGCTCTTGGGCTGGACGACATTATCATTCTCAAAGACACACCGACGGACACGGACTTTACAGCGGCAGCCGAGGCCGACGTGGTGCTGGACTACCTCTACGGGCCATGGATCAATGCCTACCTTGCGTCGCCAACCACGAAGCCCGCGACGACACCGCTCACGTGGGTGCAAATCGGGTCGCTGGCCGGCCTCGAGGGTTCGGTGCCCGCGGCGGGCCTCCGGCAGCGGGACGTGACGGTGCGGGGCTCCGGCCCGGGATCTTGGCCCGTGTCAGAGCTGAGCAAGGAGCACGCGGGCATGCTGAGCGTGCTTGTGGGGGTCAAGGAGCCCGATGTGAGAGAGGTCAAAATCGAGGACGTTGAGAGCGAGTGGGACAGCGGAAAGAAGGGAAGGGCTGTCTTTGTCTTTCCCGCTGCCAAGTGACGTTGCAGTGAGATGCGACATAGATTGTGACGAGAAATAGGTGACGCTGGACAGAACAACCGGCGTTTGTGATAAAATAATCATGATAAAACAAGTTATGAATGGATTTTTTCTTTCTTTCTTTTTTTTCTTTTTTTTTACGAGGCTACATAACTGTTTTCGTCCCGAATGAAATAAAGTACGGTGAAAAAAAAATTACACACCAAGTCGTAGCTGGTACAGTAATAGGAAATAGTAGGGTTGGATTAGATACACCTCACAATGCGAATTCACACTGCCACAGAGTTTCCACTCTCGGCAAGTTACAGTCCGATCTCGCACGTCAGCCCTGGGCGGCTTGGAGCGCCCTGCTAACGTGTGTGTGACGTAGGGAAAAATCCGGGGCCCTTTGGTTGGTTTGGGCAGTGAGCCAAAATCCGGGGAATCAGCATCGTGTAAATATGGGAGCCTAGCCAGAGCCGCAGGGTGAGGCGAGCGCCAGGCTGGGAAGGTTGCCGGGGGCCAACGGGGATCCAGGCACCGCCCGAGCCCCTGGGGTCAAAGTGGCAGAGTGATCTACGTTGCAGAGGTACAGCGCATGCAGGGTTGTAGACATGACATGTCGAAAAAACGATGAGGGCTTTTGTGCCTACCTGGGCGCGAAGCGGTGATCAATGGGGGCGTGCTGTTTCCATTTTGGTGCTGCAGCATGTCCAGCGCCATGTCTGGCCTCTTTTAGAATTAGGACTTTTCGCGATTTAAAAATATACAATCTAGAGGGGAGGTGAACATGGTATGAGGCAGATTTTTTCGTATTGGACAGGTTCGTGATGGTGACATGGCGTCCTGTGTAGGACATGGTGAGTCTGTGGTGTAAGTGGCGGACGGACGGGGGGAGAAGTTGCCTGGGATACGATGAGTGCGCGCTGGACTAGGGACTTTCTATTTTGGTGGGCAGGCATGATTTGATCGCTGTCTAAGAGGCTGAAACCGCCCTTGCTGCTGCGACACGAGGTTTTTTCTGGGGGCTAGCGTAGCGGCAGTTGGGCCGGTGGGGGATTTAGTCCGGAAACTCAGCTGGCGATGGTTGGCATGAGACAAGGGAGGGAAAATGGTAGCTGGAGATGAATGCTGTCGAAAAAAAAGGTAGATGTAATACTAAAAGCAAGTCGAGTATATGTTCCACAAACCATGCGACATAAAGAGGAAACAAGTGCCCAGCATCAAACTTCGTGATATTTCCGAGTTTCCATCTTATCTCTTCGGCGTCCCCCGCAATCTTCCCCTCACCCCCTGCTGACCAGGTCTCGAGTGTAAGTTTACCAAGATTCACACGCACACCACCTTGCAACAACCGCTGCAACGCTCTTCCTCGAGTGTCCCCTCAATTAACTGGCTGGCTGCACGTTTCCCGAGACAAAACAAGCGTCCCTGGGCTTGACACATTTACGTCTGGCAGAAGCCAGTGGCCCAGCACAAAGGAGGATCGGAGCCCCTGTCCAGTCTGCCACCCAGTCATCTGAGGAGGGGGTAGTTGACCGTGTCAGCCAATTAGAAAGCACTGTATACGCCACCGGCACAAGTACCGAGTGGGACAGTGCGAAGGTCGCAAGAACGCATCAGATCACTGTGTTTGAGAGACACACCCCTCCATGCATCAGTCACTTTCTTCCCCCTCCTCCTCCCATTGTTCTTCTTTCCTCCTACCCATTCTTATTTTGTCAGTCACGCATTATTTCATCTGCAGACACAAGTTGGACTGACCTCGCCCCATTCCCGTCACAGGCTTATTCTAGAGCGCCTTGTCCTGTTCCGTCGAGCCAGCCTGATCAGGCTCTGGCGTAACGCAGCCTTGGCCCCGGTCTCCAGCAGTCAAGTCTCCGAGTCCTACCTAGCCCCGGTTTTGCTTCCCCAGCGCCGCCACCGCCCACCCGCCCCCGGCCCCAGAACTTGTGCCCACTTTAAGTTCTGAGCATACGACGCAACGGGCACTTGACGGCGAAAGCCTCAGCGATTACAGCCGAAGCCGACTTTGTCCTACCGTCCACTCGCCTGCGGACTAGCAACTAGGACCATTCTGCCACACACCACGCACCACACCACAGCCTCAGCCGCCTCCTCCTCTTCCTCGCCCGCCTTCTGCTTGGCCTTCTCATCTGGCCATTTCGCTGTCTGACGACAAGCCCCGACTCTTCGGCCCGCGATCGAGAAACGTCCAACCTGCGAGATCGTCCCGCCCACGAGACCACAAGACCCTGAACTTGGATCCCGCCGTCCACACCCAAACCGCCATCTCGTTCCTCCGGACCAGCAGCGACTCGCTATTGCACCTCTGTAACCGCCGGGCTCGCCATCGCCTTCGCGCAATCCCAGCCCGACTTCCCGACTTCACACCGTTCTCCCGCCCCGCTGCCCTCGCACCCTCGCACTTTCGCTGTGGCTACCATGCCCGTCTCCAGCGCCGACGCTGACGCCGTGTTCATTGCGGCCTGATGCGCTCTCGCAGAGGAGCCGATCTTGCGAAAGACCAGCACCGTAATACCAACAACGACAGCCCCTCAATGAAGTCCGACATGATTCAAAGGGGCACTCCCGAGGGCGCCGGCTCGCCCGCTGGCGCCAAGATGTGGCGGTTCGGCTCCGCCCTTCGCAAGATCTCAAGCATCACTGTCGCCAAGGAAGACAAGTGGTCGGTACGTTAAACCCGTTGGTGTCATTTTCTCATTTCGCCATATGTCTAACCTGAGGTCCAGAGCAAACTACATCCCCCGCCTTCCGAATCAGAACCCAACGACCACCCCAAGTCGCCCGAGTCCCACTCCGCTAGTGTCAACCTCGACGGCTCAGAGTCAAACATCCGCCAACTCCAGACCCTCGTCCAGCGCATGCGCACTGCTCCTTCGAGTCCCCACCAGGTCGACACCGCCTACAAAGAACTCATCAAAGTCAAAGAACAATGCGCCAGCTTGTGCCGCCAAATTCTTCAAGACGCTCTCCGACGCAACCGAGATGCGGCCAGCAGCGCAGATGCCCTCCTGCGCCGAGATTCGTCCATCGAATACCCCCGGAGTCCCGGTGCAATTTATGATACTCGAAGCTCTTTCAGTGGGAGGAGCCTCGCTGAGGTGGTATCCGGTAGCGCGACAAGGGAAGGGCCTTCCAATGACGCATGGCTAGGCTCTATTCGAGAATGGAAGACGTACCTCGAGGCCCTTACCGAGGCTTTCAAGATCAGTTTGGCTGATACCTATCGGAGTTATGAGCGTGAAGCCACCCAGGAAATGATTGACGCTCTATTCGCAAGCAAGCGCTTTCGGAAAGAGGCAGTCCATCGCATGCGCAATGCCAGTGTGACTCGGGTAATGTCTGCGGATCCCCAATTTGTAAGTTCTTCCGTGTTGCCAAAAAAGTGGGCATTTTCTGATATGCCGCACAGTTTCCCAGATATGAGATTCGCTTCCGCAATTATGAGAAGGTAAAGCAAGAGTTGAATGAGATCCGACGGCTCCTGCAGGCCGGCGAGTCTGGCATTTCTCCCGACCGCACGCTCGAGGAATATGCCATCTCCCCAAACGGCGATGCCATTCTCGAGTTTTCCAACATGTCTCCTGACTCATCGCCCAGCGATCCAGCGCTCCGGTTTCGAGTTTCATCTCACATGTTATCCGAAACGTCGCCGATATTTGGTCGCATGTTTGCAGGCCACGCCAGCGCTTTGAAATTGTACGATGACGAGGACATTTCAACCCACCTGCCATCTCCACCCACCAGATATGTGTGCAAAGATGGATCGGAGGCAAAGCTGTACCGCATGCCTCAGCGCGAGATCAACCATCTGAACTCTCTCGAGATTCTACTTCACGCAGCACATATGCACAATGACAAAGTCCCTCGAGAAGTCTCTTTTGAGCAGTTTGTCGCCATTGCCGAGTCTTGTATGAGATACAAGTGCACGTCCCCCTTGGAATTGGTTGTTGAGCACCGCTGGTTGCCCCAGTGGATGCACAAGGGGGCTGACGATATGCCTGATGGTCTCCTGGTGATTAGCTACGCTTTTGGCTTGCGGCAGCTCTTTTCTCGAATGTCAAAGACGGCTATACTCAATCTCGTGGACGAAAAGGAATTGCAGACGAAGCCGTGGCCCCCGAAGATCAAGAGCAAGATTTGGGCCGTTAGATGTGCCAAGGTGGCGCAGGTTCATGCATGCTGTGTCAACACGACCCAGGAGTATTTGCGACCCCCCACAACAACTCCGACCCGGGAGCTGGACACTCCACCAACCATGGACTCCCGCGGTGGCTTCGTGACTAACGTCCCTGCTGCAAGCCTAACTAGCATCCCAAGATGTCCAAAGGGCAGCCACTGGTGCGATGCAACGAACCTTGGCTGGTTGATGTTGGTATACAGTGAAATGAACATTTTGCCGCACATTATGCGTCCTAACGTGCTTTCTCACTTGCCCGAATTGCAACCCCCACCAAGGAGCTTAGCCCAGATCGTGGATAATCTGAGGAGAATCCCTACTCCTCCGACCCCAGTTCACAAGGGTGTTTGTGATCCGGGTCCAACGTTTCGAGCAGCTGTCAATGACATTTACAATAGTGTATTGGGGCTAACCCTTTACGATATCAGCGGGAAGAGCCACGGCTGGGCGCTGTCGAGGCATCGGGAGTCAGAACCACAGAGCCAACTCAACAAGGGCCTCGACCGCATGGCCTCAATGGACCGGGCCTATACGGTTGCAACCGAATTTCCTGAAAACATCCGCTTCCGAATCATGTGCAACCTCAGCGATATTGATGACTTGCACGCCACGGCTATGACGAACAGGGCATTCTATGAAACGTATAAGAAGCATGAGCTGTCCTTGATGCGGAATATACTCCGCATTAATCTAAAGCATACCGAAACTTCACAGGCTCCAACGCTAGCCAGCATCAACGGTGCGGAAGAGAAGGTGCTAAAAAGCGAGTCTGACGTCATGAAGACAACGGCTCCCGACGTAGCAGACGGGTTCACCCTTCGCAGTGATGAGGATGACGACGCAGATTACACAGACTCGGATGATGACGCGAGCGATGCATCTTCACTTCCGCCATCTGTAAATCGATCAGAAGGCAGAAATTCGGTTTCGCAGGGAACGGACCGGCGACCATCGGCAGATTGTCCAGCCGCACGGAGCGGAAGCCCCACCCGGGGCCGACGGCAATCAACTGAAACTGATACTCCCACGGTGCGATCCACCAGTGCGGGTTCCGCCGCAACGCCCCGTCAAAATGCGATGGATACGGCATCGCCTGTACCAGCAGCTTCACCGACCAAACCCACCATTGTCGCAACGGAGGAAGTTGATGAGCCTCAGATGACAGAGGAGGAAGCGCGCAGAATTTTGTGGCCTGACGAGGCTATTGCGGCCGTGGCGCCGCCTGTATTGAACCTGTCCCCTGGCGTTGAGGGTGAACGAGAAAAGTTCTGGGCTGACGACCCAGCTCTAATGTCCGGTTTCGAAGAAAAAACGTTGGTGCCCGTAGGAGAGAAACAATTGAGGAGCGAGCACGACAAACGGGTCGGCTTGTTAAAAGGGAAAAGCGACCCGGCAGAGGAAAACGAAAACGGTAAATAACTGTAGAGATTACATTTAGTTTGGACATCTTTGGATCCCACCCCCCCTCTAAGACGGTTCTTTTGGATGGATTAGTATGAACCGGGGTGTTCAACGAGATGACGGGTACATGGACATGAGTAGCGAGCGAGCTTGCATTCAGGACACTAATACCCTTGGCGCGAGGAGTTGCGATTAGCATAATGACGCGGGAATGACTTTATTTTGGACCTGGGCGTTCATAGGCACTGAATTAATGAACATGAGACAAGACATTGAATATCGCAATGGTTCATAAATAAGCCCGAGAAAGCCTGCAATGAGTGCATTAAAAATCCACTAGTATACAATTTTACCACAAATTTCCCAATATCTTATCCTCATTAATTCGTCAGATAAGATCCATATTTGCCCTGCTGCCTCTCCTCCTTTCCAAGCTAGGGCTGGGTGCAATGTCCTCGAGCGGAAGATTCTTCAATCTCTGGAAGAACCTGGGCTTGGAGGCTGGTGCTAGATCCATTTCAGAGGAATCTGTGGACGAATCCTGCGAGCTAACATCCGATGGGCGAGGGTGCATCTCGGTTCCAGTTGGCGCAGGAGGTGCCGAGGGCGGGTGCCAGTCGCCCAGACTTGGCGGATCGTTCGAAAGAGGCTGGTCGTTCTGCCCTGCAGCCTCCTCGGTCGACAATGGCCTTGGTACCACTTGCACGTCTGGGAGGTACCACGATATCCAAGCTGATGCGAGCATCAACGGGATCAAGACGAGCAGTCTTATGCCGAGGGCGTTTTCTCTGTTGCCCGTTTTTGCAATGACGCCGCGTATCAGAACGGCGCCCAACTTGCCGCACGCGGCTGCTATGCCGTTTGAGGTGCCGCGGTACGTGGTTGGGAATATCTCTGCTGCCAGGACAAAGATTAACGTGTTGGGACCCAAGTTGAAGATGAACTGGAGGATGGCGTAGCAGATGATGGATGGGAGGTGTGACTGGCCTGCTGCTGTTGCAACCAGCATGCCTCCGGTAATGCCAAATAGGATGCTAATGACGATGAATGTGGAAACGAGGATGTACTTGCGGCGGAAGAAGTCGATGATGATGATGGAGCCGATACTGCCCACCAGAGAGGCAATCGACACGATCAGGATTGACCTCAGGGCGTTTTGTTCTATCATGCGATAGATGGTGTTGGTTCCATCCATCCAGAAGTCCTTGTTCCACACGTCGCACTCTTCTGGGGTCTGCCGCCGAAAGACGTGCAGGGCATCGTCCGGGTTCCCCGACGTCCCTTCAACGTGCACCAGGGTAGCAAGGGCGCTGCTCAGATCCATCGTCAACCCGTACCACGGCACATCCATAATGGCCCAAAGACTGGAAATAACAACTAGAGGCCGCCACCCCCGCTTCGGGCCAGTCAGGTATTTCCACCAGGTTTTGTACCAGGCGAGAAGGGACCCGTCCCCGTCCTCGGGCTCCTGCGCCGGGGCTGAGCTTGTGCTGGACCTCTCTGTGAGCAGGTCGTTACGGCCGTACAGCCTCATTGCGTTTTGCACGCCCTTTCGGGAGTCCTTCATGATGCTCGCGTAGTATCTTGGGGTTTCGGGGATTGTGAAGCGCAGAAGAATGGCGAAGGCGGCGGGGATCAGCGCTACGCCAACCGTCCACCGCCAAACTTGATCAACTACGATCAATTGCTGATGAGCTTCGTCAATTTCGGGGTCGACATTCCCTCTTGCAGTTCTGAGCGCGCCCAGACTAACTGCAAAGGACAAGAGACGGCCCAGCGATTGCATTGAGAAGACGGCCGAAAGCATGGTGCCCCGGGACTCGGTGGATGCCCACTCTGCGGTGATGACACTCGAGAGCGGGTACTAAAGAACAATTAGCACACTCAAGAAATGGCTTTTTCTCGCAGGGTTATTCACTTCTGCTCCTATGCCGAATCCTAATAGAAAACGCCACCAAGATATCCACGAGTAGATGCTCATGGTGTGCTCCTTCTCGTCGGTGCTTGCCATGTAGCCTTCAGAGGACTGAACCATGCCCATGGTCGCAACGATTAAAATGCTCAGCTCGGCTCCGTACCACTTCTTTCGGCCCGAACGGTCGGCAAGATGTCCCATGATCAGCATGCCCATGATGGTGCCGACCAGAGTCAGCTCGTCGATGAGCAAACTGGGGTTGTAGAGCCTGCCGCACGGCGGGTACACGTAGAACAGGGCAATGGAGAAGAGGTCTACAGCAAACAGGCTGTAAGAGGATGCTAGAAAGCCAGAGGCGGCGACGAAGAAGATGCGGATCTTGAAGCCGCCATCGTCAACAATCTTGGTGATTTGCTTTTCCCGCTCGCGAGAATTCTGCCTCTCGATTAGATGGATGGGACACTAGGTGATTCTTTTGGTGCTGCGGGCCGTACATAGTCAACTTCCAGGTGTCGCACTTCCTGGCCGTAGTTTCTGAAAAAGTTGCACGTGCGCCGGGTGTGCTGCTTCTCGCGCTCGCCTTCAACACCTGCGTGGGAGGCCATTTCGAAGCTGAATTGCGAGAGAGAAGAATGAAAACAGATGAAAGAGTCATGCCGATGCAGCCACGGATTAAAAAGATGCGGCTACACCTTTTTTCTTTTAATCTGATGATGGGTGGGCAGCCTGCATTTCATTCAGCATGCTCAGCCTGTTCAGCCTGTTCAGCTCCGCCCGGTTCGCCCAGGACGATGAGCCACATGGTTTCGGCAGCCTTAAATTACCACGCTGCAGAGCCTTGTTCCTGGCTAAACGTCCGCGCCGAATCAGACGCCGCCATTCGCACCCGTGTTGCGCGCTGCATCCGCCATTTGCTTGACGAAGCCGCCTCGCACCGCGCGTTGGTATTTTTGGGGACCGATCATGGCTTGGACCTGCAGATACGGTAACCAGTGCGAGCGTGGCACTGACAGCCTGAGTATCCCAGCATCGAGGCCTCCCCATATGTGCAGGCGATCCCCCCCGCTGCCGCGTGTGCCCCCCGTGTGTGCCCCCGTGTCTGTCTGTCACTAAAGGTCCACGTTTCGTTCGCATCATGATTTCTCCCAGATGCAACCATGGACTTCGGAACCATCTTAGGTGCCGTGTCTCTCGGTCTCAAAGTCATTAGTCTAGCGGATTCCGTTATTGGCACCTTTGACCGCGTCCAAAATGCGCCCCAGGAGCTCCGAGACTTCCGCCAGTCCGCGTTGCGCCTGCAGCGTCACCTGGAGTTTCTGCAGACCGACGTAGGAGACTCCCTAGACTTCCTCCATGAAGATGACGTCCATGAGGTTCAGGATACCCTGACGTTGTGCGAAGAGCTGCTTCAGAAGCAAGTCGATTTGCAGAACGGTGGTGTCGTGACGGGTGTTATACGTGGTGTTTGGACCATCCGAAACAACCAGCGGCTTGCCAGATACAGGGCGAGGATCGACAAACACTATTCCCAGATCCTAGTGCCGGGATGGCTTCAAGCTATCAGGCAAGTCAAATCACAGACGAGAAAGGGCTTGCTGCTAACTACTTACCGACAACTAGTGCAAGAAATGCTGCCGCCAATGGCCCGCCACCTCTGGATCAACATAACACTTCTCCAACAGATGCATCATCTGTAAACAGCGGGCCCTCCATATCTGACGAACAGCTGCAAGTGATCCGGGAAAGGTTGAGGACTCTCAGCCACGCCGAGCGACGAGAGGACATTGAACAAGAGCTCCGCAGCATCGATTATGAACTTCGGACCTGCTGGGCCGAGCTAGTTGGTTCGGACGAGGAAATTATCGAATACCCAATACCTACTATACCTCGTAAGTGCACATGCCCTCCGACAAAGATGGGATGAAGTCTGAGACAAACTGACGTTGAACTTGGCATAGGGCGATCGAGCTTAAACTTTGAATACGCCCCAACTACCCTGTGCGTCAAGGATGATCCCAGCACCATGGTCTGTGCTAACGCGGACACCCCAGAATTCTTCAAACCGCTCCAGATCCCCATAAGAAAATACGCCTCGAGAGACTACACATCATGGCCCGAGACGACGAGTCGCGCATTCTCCAGTACCAAAACCACGATGCCACCATCCACGTCACCCACATCGGTAAGGCCTCCGCCCTTTGCGGATTTAAGCTTGTTGCTCACCTGCATTAGTGCCGTACGGCTCCATCCCCTGGACGCGGAATGCGACATCACACAAGGTCTCCTTCTTGACGCCACACATGATCACCGTCATTGATAGCGACGGATACCACATCTACAAAATCGACCCAAAGTATAAATTTGATGACCACCTTACGTGCGAACGATTCCAATCGACTCTGCGAGAGCGAGCCTTTTGCGGTGCTTTCGAGGCAGTGGAGATTAAAATCGGACGAAGAATAGTCTCTTGCAGACAAATGATACGGTTCTGGCAGAGGGCGGAGTCGAACGCCAACCAGCTCAACACAATGACATTTTTATTAACATCAGTCGATACCAGTCGTCCGGGGTATCACGAGGAAGTCGATCTATCTGAGCTGCAAGCCTCTGTCGAGCATTGCACATCCTGGAAACTCGGCAAACGGGTGGAGAACGGCTCGGTAGACATCCAGCCCTCCTTCCACGGAACTCGCCGGTTTCACATTAAATTTGAAACCGCACAAGGTGATTTGGTTTCCGCTACATTGACACTTCTCGAGCTAACAGCATAATAGATGCGAGAAATTTCAAAGAACGATACGAGGCACTGCGCAACGGGCAGCAGATTGCAACGCCGTCACTAATAACCGCAACTCCATCCTTGCGAGCCGGCTCTTTCAGCACGGCAACCACGTTCCCGCCGACGCCGAGAATTTCAGTCACCGAGGCGCCGCCAATGAATCTTCCTCCTCCTAGCATGGATGTAGATCAAGGAGTTTGGGGCGAGCTGGAAGACTGGCGCTCGGTGCTGGAGACGATTAATGGCACTAAATGAGAAGAGAGAAGGAAAACTGTAGCAACATTGTTATTTCGACACGGAAGGTTCTAAGCGCGGTGTATTATTTCTTTTCTTCTTGGATGCTCTTTATGTATTTTTGGGTGATTAGGGATACGTATTACAATTGTATGATCTAGCTGGAATGTTTGATTTAGATGAAACAGGAATTCAATTCTCTCTATCATGGCTTCCCAAGATTGTTATTTGTCTTTTAGCCTCGTCCGTTCTTTGAAATCATGGATGATAATGCTGAATGGCTACAATTTGATTAAATCCTTCCTGACTTGCACTTCAACCACACTCGAGATGAACAAACAGTCCTCTCCCTCGCGTCATCAATACGATGTACTGTTGCAACTGGGATGGAGGTTTGAATGGAACTTGCGCGTGGCAACTATCTTTGAAGTCCATGACCTTAATCGCCCCAAGTCATGAACACACCATGACAGCACTCACGCCGACATGACGTCAGGTAAAACACGCCAGGAACAGGGTTCGGGACTTGACCCTGGGGAGCTTGCTGCGATAGAAGGCTTACTTCATAAACCGCCCTTGGTTTGAGACTCTGTTTGAGGCTAATACAATTCCAGCAAGTTACTGACTCATTGTGGCAAGGTGATGTTGATAATGAAGTCCGCCTTCACCATGATTTTCGGTCCCCCATCTGATATTCTTAGTCATCGTCGGACCTTCCGGGGTCATCAGATGAAAATCCGGAAATGGTCATCTCAATTGGTCACTAGCGCAGACATATTTTCCGCAGAGGAAGCTTGTTGGGATTTCGAAGCTCCAGATTAGCTTTAAACTTTGCAGGAGCTCACCTTGAGCCCGTCGATCCCGAAGCTTGGAGAGCTCGAGGTGACGAAATTTGTCTGGAATTTGGATGACTGGCATGAATACTCCAGTCTCCAACTCAATAAGTGATTGACATACGCCTCAACGGGTAGTGTGTAAGATGATAGGCCGCGCTCACGGGCGAAGGCGATGATGGGTGACGACCTTCTGCCAAATAAGTAGATACAGCCCCAGCCCGGCTCATGCCTGACGCTGGTTTACGTTCCTTTCTGGTTTTGACCTTTCCTTGGCTCTGGCGAAAATACATCTGCTCTACTGTCCTGGTTTTCTCTCTGAGCAGGCCCCTTTCAACACGCCAGCATGAGGCTTTCTGTCCCATTCATTGCCGTGGCCTCTGCGCTTGGCGCGGCCGCGGCCAACATTCACAGCACTTGCACAGTCAAGAGCTGCACAACAGTCCACGCCTTCAGGCCCGTGGGCATCATACGAACCAAGACGACTACTCTCAGAGAGACGTACACGATCCTGAGCACAAGATCATTGCAGTCAACGGTGACGATAACGCCGAGCGCTGTTACTTCGACGATTACGAAAACCAGGGTTGTCACGACGCAAACGATGAAGAAGCTGAACCCCGCCGCGGCGAAGCATGTCAAGACGACGGTTTACACCACGGTCACGATAACGGCAAACCCCAGCACCACGACGGTGCAGAAGATTGTCCAAACTGACAAGACTGTCAAGTCCACGAGCACAGTCCCAACACTGGTAGGCTTTGTCCCGATCCAAACCTCGCTCCCGGGAGCCATCCTGGATACGAATGATGGAATCCCGGTCAAGAGGCACCTTCACAAGCACAAGCACAGGAGTAATGCACGACCTGGCGGTGTCATGGACGTGATAGGGAAAAATGGACCCCAGAAGTTCGTCAAGCCCTCTGCAGACTGGGTAGTCACTGGCGGGCAAGGAATCGCTCCGCAGGGGAGGCCACAGTTCCCCCAGAGCGTCAGCTGCAAGGTTGTTTTGCGAATACCAAAGGTCGTCACCCGCGTCAAGAATATCCCATGCACCACTGTCCGAGGCCCTACGCCCACTGCCATCAAGGTCCAGGTGGCGACCATCACGAGCACCAGCACCGTGTACCCGCCAAACATGGCCGTCAACATCGCCGCCACCGTGGTCTCGACAATCACCTCGAGCACCGTCCCCACGACTACGACGACGACGACGGTGACCAGCACCAACATTGTCAACATGCCCCTGGCGACGTACTACGCGCAGTGCAGCCACGCCAACATGGCCAACAGGCGCGGCAACAGCTGGCTGGCTGGCGGCATCCTCTCGGACCCCAACTACTGCAAGGACGTCGTCAGTGCCAACACGCCCTACGAATGCTGCGCCGCCTGCGCGAAGCGGAGCGACTGCATCACCAGCATCATGGTGGGCAACGGCACCTGTCAGATACTCACAAAGGGCACCAGCACGTGCACGCCCTCGACGCCGTGCACCGGGAGCCTCTACCTGCGGGCGACGGAGGGGGATAGCTGGGTGACTTTCTTCAATGCGCCTGGTGTTGTGTGGAACCAGGCGAGCAATCCTATAAGTTAGTGGTGTTTGTTGTGCGACAAGTTTTGTTTGAGAAATTACATGTACTTTGTTCAGTTGTCGCAATTGAAGACTTTGGCGGTTCTAAATTCTTACCTGCATCTTCTGCAACTGCAATACAACCCCTGTAAGTTTGTCTAGTATTGATCTGCCGCCAGGGTGCCCGTGTCAACTTGCCTTTGTATTCAACATTTACCGCAAAGGAATTGAAATTCAATTCATGAAGCAGAAAATAAATGCTTCCATGAACTTTGTGTGTTTTTTTCTCTTTTTCCTGGCTATAAAACTGAAGATTTGGTGGAAAAAATACAGTGTGTGGCGTTGCAGTGCAAACAAACAAGGGAGGGTTGTGCAGGCCACAGGGGTTAGAAATGTGAACTGCATGAGTACCGCCAGTAGAAATACCTCTGTCTTCTCATAATATTGGTGTGGTTGGAAGTACTATGCCTCCGCTCACAGTCCTTTTTCTTAACGGATGCCCCAAATGAGCCCAATCATGGCAACATATTACCTGGATTGGACCTATCAAAAAGCCGCCCCCGGAGTACTCATGCAGTGCACATTTCTAACCCCTGTGGCCTGTATTGTAGTCTGGCACACAAGGATTTGCACTGCAATTTTAGCCCCAACAAACCACTTGTAAGAATATATGGAAGTGGGTGCGACCTGATTAGTCACCAGTAGAAATTGCACCTAGCTCTACACCCATGCACAGGCACGTTCATTGTGAGTCAAAGCGGATGATATATTTACCTCAGCACTGCAATTTTAGACACTCACCTCCACATATGTAACTTCCAAGGAAGAACTGAGATATTTAGACAACACAATTGGCCAAGAATAAAGAGGAACATTCTGCTTCGCCCTTGTTTTCATAGTGCCCATCATTGCCACATGACAGCGTTACGTAGAAGCAATGGCAATTCCTCATGCTAACGCAGGTCAAGCAGAGCTTCCATCAAAGACCATGAAATTGTGCAGGATCGTAAATGCAATTGCAAACATTAGGATGAGATGGATGATATAAAGCGATAGGGTATTGTTCATATATTAATATTATAGCATGGCCCGAGCCTCGAGTTTCCTGCTTCTCAACTCTGTTTCTTGTCAAGAAGACTGCAACAAATATCTACCTGCCTTTCCAGCTCTTACGCGAGGACCAGCCATCTTGCCTCCAGCATCCAAACCTCAAGCCGGGGCGTTGGCAGTGCCGTTCTCAGTCTCGGCCTGCGCTTCGCGGGCAGCATTGAGGGCCTTGAGCTTGGCCGTGCCGAATCCAGCGAAACCCTCCTCCTGGTTGTCGCCCAGCCAGGGCTTCTTGGAGTCACCCAGCATGCTGCCGGAGAGAAAGTAGGCGATGAGACCGAGGATGATGAGCACAAAGGCGATGGGGTAGAGGTAGTGGATGGTGTAGCCGAAGACGCGGATGCCGATGATGACACCCCAGAAGTTGGCCGTGAGCAGCGAAATGTCGAAGAAGGCGGCGCTGCCCATGCGCAGGATGACGGGAGCAAGGGCGTAGAAGATGTTGAGGATGATGGTGTACCCGGCGATATAGCCGCCAATCTCGGCGGACCACTCGGTGTCGCGGAAAGACTTGCGATCAAAGATGGCGGCCTGGACACCGTTGATGATCATGCCAAACAAGCCCATGAAGGACAGGACCTCGTACATAGGCGCCCTGGAGACGAGCCATTCCTCAAAGACGTTGCTGGTACCGTAGAGGGTGGCACCGAGCAGAGCAAACAAGTCACCCTTCAGCAGATCGATGCCAGGGCCGCCGTTGGAGCCGGTGATGTGGTCCGAGGCAAGCAGGATGCCCATGCCGCCGCAGCAGACCAAGATGCCAATGATCTGGAAGACCTTGTAGCGGACCTTGAGGATGAAGAAGGAGATGATTACGACGCAGACAATGGACCAGAAGTTGATGAGCTGGGCCGACAGGATGTTCGTGTAGCGGTAGGCCAGGACGGTGAAGTAGTTGCCCTCGACGTCGAGGAAGGACATGATGAGGTACTTCCAGCCTTCCTTTTTCGCGGCGCGCCACCAGTTGGAGAGGCCGCCCTTGTAGAGCAGGATGGGCGTGTAGATGAGGAACATGAGGATGTAGTTGAAGACGGTCTGGAAGGCGGGGATGTTGGCGCCGGCCACGACAAGCAGGGTGGTCAGGGTGTTGGTGCCCGTGATGCACAGCGCCAGCACCTGGCCGATGAGCACAATGAACCAGAAGTCGGCCGTCGCCAGGTAGCTGTACCAGTGGACCGACTTGGCCTGTAGGATGTGGAGGCCCTGGTCGACGGCGGCGTCCTCGTCCGAGGTCGGGACGGGGCCGTTGTGGTCGATGGGGGAGTCGCCGCCGGCCACGTTGGTCGCGATTCCGTGGAAACCCTTGGTGTCGTCGTTGCTCATGTTGGCGGATGTGCTGTTGGTGCCGTAGGATGCGTGTTGCGACGGGCTCGGAGAAGCTGCAGCGTCAGGTAATGAGGCGTCGAGCAAGCTTGAGCGCTCGTTCATGTAGTTCCGGGAGTCTGCGCATGGCGGCATCGTGAGCACTCATCATCATGTCATGTTGCGACTGAGAAGCGGTGGAGGGGGTGGGAGCGCGCGCTAGAGCTATATGAAAGAAGATGCGGGATCTGCGACGTACCTTTCCCGGTGGTTATGTCTCAGAACTGATCGTCCTGAAGAACTCCAGTGCTGTCTTGTGGAATGTATGTTTCGCAATGATAAGTGCCAAGGTGAGATTTTGAGTGATCCAGATGGCTCAAGGCGAACAAATCTGGCACAATAAATCAAGTCTTTCTAGACGTCCCCGAGGAGTCTGCAGCAAGCGCAAAGACTTCAAGTCGCTCGCTGGTAGGCTTATCGGCCAGAGGGGCGCATGTAGCAATGCGCCCGTGCTTTGAGTGTGTGTTGGAGGTTTGGTCTGGAGCAAGTCGACATAGGTCGGTTGTGATAACCTGCGACGAGTGAAGATTTCTCGCACGAGGTGATTCTCGCAAGAATAATGGCACCCAGGGCGGCGGGGTCCAGGTGGGTAGATAATGGGATGCGCGCGCACCGCGAGTGGGCTTTTTTTTTCTCTCTCTGGGTTGCGACAAGGTCTAGAGCTCGGTTACGGCCGTTGGATGCTGGAAAGAGCAAGGGAAGCGCCGATCTCTCAGTTCTAGACGTGAGCAGGGGAGAGTCCAGAGGGAAGATGGACGAGGGCAAGGAGCATTGGTTTTGAAGTGGGATGGCAGATGGATCACCGTCTGCACCCAGAGTCCGATCATCTGAATTCCGTCCTAATTCTTTTCTGCTTTTTTCTGCTGCCACTTTCAGCGTGGCCGCCGAAAAAAGAAAAGTCGACAGATCTAGCCCGCCATGGCAGCCATGGCAGCCCTGGCTGGCCTCGCCATTGGACGGGGGAGCAGACCTCCCGCGAGCCAAGAACCGCTACTAGGCCCAGGGAGGCAACACACTGTCGTCCGCTGAGAGCGTGGGCTGGCCTAGCGCCTCAGTGGCGCTCTTCACAGCGGGGTTTTGCGCGAGGCTCGGTGGCCCAAGCTCCCGCTGTGGCGGGCCAGCTCCCTGTCACTCCCACGGAAATGCGCCGTCGAGGGTGCCCCTCTGGATCCTCCCCGGGCGGGTGGGCTTCCATGCGGCGGCGCGGCCTGCTTTCACTGGGACGTGTGATTATTACGTACCCAGCCGCCTCTGTCTCGGTGTAACACGCGACGGCCTGATACGTGCCGGGGTTATGCCCATTTTAAGGATGCGACCAGAGAGAGAAAAAAATCGTAAACCTTGCGTTTCCGTGTAAACAATTTTCGCACCCGTCCCAGCAGTGGATCAATTCCTAATTGCTAGCGGCGCGCGTCCCTCTCCCTATCGCTCGTTCTTTTTCAATTGGGTTGCCGGCCAGTGGCGGCAGCGGCGCGCCCATTGTCCAGATTCGTCGACCCAGTCGCTGAGGCTTTCACTAGATCCAGCCACCCAATGTCACATGGACGCGCAGCGTGGGGGACGGGAAGCGTGGTGTGCAAAGTTGGTGTGACAGGCGCAACATTGGCAACCATTTGGTCAGCCATTCGTCCCATCTCACCCAGGTCTTGGGGCAACCGGTGAATGCGTGGCACTGAGCTGAAACATTGGGGTAAATGAAGATTGCAGAGCCTAACTGACAGGGTTGACACATTTCCTTGCTTTTTGTCCCCATGCTGAATGGGTGAAATCCCACAGCGCCTTTTCTACTGCACCCAACTGCAGCCCGTGTACCCACGGTTTGCCATGTCAACTTTAACCACTGCACGATATCCGCCGCCAGCTCCACCGTCATCTTTATCATCGCTAGCAGGAAGAAGGGTCCTGGCCAATCACCGTGTCCCCAAATTTTCGTGCTCCCAGAACCCGTCTCTCATCTCTAAGCCCATCTAGCCGCGACCGAAAAAAGGGCCCCACCACCACTTCGTGACGATATTCACAAACGACCACACCGGACCAGGCCTGCTTTCCTCTTGGTTGCTGGACTCATGGCCCATCCTTTGCGCTTCCTCAAAATATTGGGCCGATCCGAGTGCAATATTGATCCACTCCCATGCTCGCTCTAGCAATGACTTTCTCCTAAGCGATACCTTTGGCTTCGGGCTCCTTCCGATTATGAGCGCAGTTGTCTCAGTAGCTGCCTTTTTCTTGGAGCTGTCAGAGACGATAATCTACTGGCACGATGTGGGCTGCTCAGTGGATGACCCAAGCTGTAGAGCGTCGCTTTTGGGCAAAGGCTTGTCATCATCATCACAGATGACTCTGAGAACCGCCAAATCGTCGACGATTTGGATCACCGTCTTTGTCAAATCAGATCTTAGAACCTTGGCAGCTTGAGTTTCGTGCACAGGTACTCCATCCTCCAGCTCGCTCACAATCTGCAGTTGAGCCGGGTCCACAGATGCATACCGCCGACGGATCAAGTCTCTAAGCTCACATCCCCTTTCTGGGCCGTCCTCGTCCATGTCGAGGATGGTCAAATGAGCGTCAGCGGATCCTTTGCCGTTAGGAAATCCATGGTGATATACATGGCCACCGTGGTGTCGGCCCGGAGGATTTAGAATCCTGCTGACGTCTTCGTTGTCCAGCAGGCTCTCGAGTCTGCCAAACGTCTTCTTGACACCTTTGCTACTGAGCCCGTCCCATTGACTGGTAACGATGGTCATGTTGCGGAAGAACTCTGGACCGCAGAAACACTGCATCCAGCGCACCGTCCTCAGGTCTGCTTGTGAGATGCGCGTCCTTGGGGAACCGTAGACAAAAAGCACCCCCGCCACAGTTACGAGTGGTCCGAGGACGTGTAGACAGCTGAGAATGTCCTTGAAGGTGCTCGTATCATCAAGATCAGCCGCCCCAAATCCGGCTGTATCAACAAAAAGGTACTGCTCCCCGTCAAGAATGGCGGGGCAAACTTGGTATTGCAAAGTTCCTGCCATTCAATTAACCCCTGAACCTTGAGGGCATCTCTTTTCATGGGATTCGATTCATTACCTGAACTCATGGTGTTTCCAACTTTCAGCTCCAGGCCCGTCAGCTCCTGAAGCAGAGTGGTTTTGCCGGTACCAGTTTGTCCCATGACGAATATCAGTTTGGTTCCTTGCATGCTGGGTAGTGTAGAGTTAGCATTTGGCTTATATTGTGACTTGGGTATTGGCTCACTAATGCCTGATGAAGGTCAGCACAGACTGGGAAGCGGCCCCTTTGGCCTGTTTGATGAGCCTCAGCAGTCTCTGGTAGCCGTGTGAGGTCCAGCTATTAGAACTGCCGTCTCCCTGTCCACACCCGTTGTCTATTCCCTTGAGGTCTATGGACTCGAATTCCTCGTCGGGATTGCAGTTTGATGCCTCTGTATTGGTATTCCAGCCAGGCTTGCACTCCCTCCATTGATCACAGTCGTTCAAGGTTCTAATGGCCATTTGAAATCAGGCCAATTGTGTGTACGAATCACAAAATATGTGGTATTTTAATGTGGTATATTCAAAACAGAGAAAAGTAGTCGCTTGATGAGGTTGTTGATGATGCGACAGGCCTTGGTTCTTATAGTTTTCATGCGTCACCATTTGTCCCCTCCATGCGAAATTTCTAGCACTGATTTGAGCAACTTTGCTATTGATTTTCGCACACCCACATATACACCCACAAACTCATGTGTCTTCATGCCTTGATGATAACCATCAGTTCGTAGAGCATTCATTGGGTGGGAAAAGCCTGTTGCGCCGATATCTTGGTAGGCCTCTTTGTTTAGCAGACACTACCTCGAGCAACAACCAATGCGCAATCCGCCAATGCGCAGCGTACTTGATTTCATGTGAAATTTTGGAAGGCCTCTTGGAAGGCCTCCGTGGTCATTGGAGGATTCTTCCATGGATGCAACACACCAACAATTTACTGGCATTCCGGCATCTTGTTGACTGATTCCGATTGGCGAAGATCGCATGCAGCTTACCAAAGATTGATATCGCGACGGACCTGGTTAGATACCGTATTTCATCATCATGGCCGGACTATCTAATACCAGAATAGTCTAGTTCTTGGGTATTGTGATGTATATTGTAAAACTTCAAGACTAATATATTCACGAAAAGTGGAAATATTTGCAAACGCACCATAAGCTTTTATCTAGAAGCACCGGCAATCCGTGCCACTGATAGGAACAGCACATGTCTATCAGAACCAAATTAAACCCTAACTCAAATCAGCCGACTCAAGGTTGAACAAGGCTCTGTGCCGGAATAATTCTGCCCCCTTCAAGCTTCACCATTAGTCCCTTCGAAATATTCTTCATCTCATCAATTGGTTGGAGCCCGCCCCCCCCCAGGGCGCTTCGGCATTCATCTCCTAGGACGGCCAGCGTCGCCAAAGAAGAGTCCTTAGAGCCTTGGAGTGTGGAGCTATCCTCTTGGCCAGCTCTCCGGGCGCCGCTGTGAGTGTACATGGTCAAAGCCAAGAATCCAGCTCCGAGCACAAGCTCAACCGCGAGGAACGCGATCCATCCCCAGTTGATACTGATGTACGATTCCGAGTTCCAGGCGCGGCCACTGACGTTGAAGGCCCCTTGGGTATAGTTGTAGTCCGATGGACGGTTTCTGGCGGTCCGTAGCCTGGAGGATAGTCAGCAATGAACCTGGAGGGAATATGCATTAGTCTCACACTGTAGAGATGGAGGTGGCGATGCCGTCATAAATATTCCGAACGCTACCATCGCGCCGCGTCCTGTTGGTCAGGTTATACGCCGAGAAAAGAATGTCTTTGAATATGGTATTGATAAAATCAGTTTGGCTCGTGAACATCTGGGCATTCGGATGGCGGACTGGGTCGTATGTGACATAGCCGTAACCCGACATCAAGAACCACAGACGAAGCGCCACAGTTTCCATGGAGCCGTAATCGGTAAAAAAAGCACCTTTGCTTGATGAGTTTGTTGAGACTGAAGAGCCCGCTACACTGTCCAGATAAAGTGTTTCGTTCCATTTATCCTTGATGCTCATGCACCTTATATACTCGGTTCCTGGCTGTGTGCAATTTAATTCCAGAGCGAAGCCGTCTTGGACAGTTGGCTTGGCAAGTGAGTCGACCATCCGGGTGTCCTCCACGCCCATGGAGACCTTTGTCTCAAAAGACTGCACACAAACATGAAACAAAATCTCCAATGCTTCATGGCGTAACCCATAAACAGCACCCAGAAATTGCTCATTGTCGTCACGAAGCGAGTGATATTGGTAAGCATTCGTAAGTAGCGGAGTGGTATACATCAACACGAATGATGCGACTCGCGTTTGTAGCAGATCTATGTCGTTTCCAAATCCATAAGTCTTATTTCCGCTTAGGATAAGAGACAAGGCCGCGTAGGGAGATTGGTGCCACATGTCGTAACCATCGGGAAGAGATGCCCTCCAAAACTTTTGGCCTGGGACACTCTGTAAAATGTTGAACGCACCGGCATTCGCAAATGAAGCATTATATTTGTACTGCTTGACGCTCAGGTGTGAGGAAATATTTGCCACCTTCGTACAGATTCCTAGAGATTGGTATCGATCAAACGTGCAATTTCCAGTAGAGCAGAGAGCTCCTCTCAGAGGAACTGGGCTCTGAAAGTATGTCATATCCGCTGCCAAGGCGCCCTGTAGAGCCTTTCTGGTCGATTCAAAGATATAGTCAGTTGAGGAGTTGTAGGAATTGATGGCAGACGAAAAAGCCACGCCTGTAGATACGACGTCTCGTCGCGGATATTGTATCGCGAGCTGTGTGATTGGGGAAGTCACGGCGCTTGCTACCATAAGCAGCGCTCCAATAGCTGCAATGTGCTTGAATCTAACTCTCCGGAGCAGCAGAACAGAGCCCCAGGACCCCCTACTTGCCTGGTCGAACAGCTGGAAGTCGTAGAGCGGTTGCGCTGTGTCGAACCAACTCCACCGAGCTTCGCTTATTGATATGGAAACAGGTACCATGAGGGCAGCCTTTCCCAATGCGGTGAAGAAGGCAAGAAATGTGTTCAGAGTAATGCTCAGTGGCCAATTGGGCAAGCTCTGGTTGTTGAAGTGGTAGAGTACAATTATGATGACTAATTTGGAGAATTAGTCTTTTCTCCCCTTGGGACTTGAGTATTGCCCAGTTGCTTACCCATAAAGCACAGGAAGCTCAAAGTCATAGCTACCATCTCTATTGCCCACAGCCTCCAGAGAGGCTTTTGTGTCGAGGGCTGCGCCTCGTGAGACGAAACAACAACCTCATCTTTTCTCGGGGTGTCTCCAGTGTTCATGTTCGATAGCTCCACTGATGGAGCAGAGAAATCCGGAGTGGACACAGAATTCGCAGGGGTGACCTCAAAGGCTGAGTTTGAATAAGCCCTCATAGAGGAGCTCGAGCCTCTTGAGTGCCTGCCCTCGTTATCTTGTATCGGCCTGGGAAGCTCGAAACTATGGTCCCCAGGCTCAAGGGGTGAAGGCAATTCATTGTGTTGGCTAGTCATTCTTGACGCTGGAGTGCCGTGCAGTGGCCAAAGAAGCTTATTCAAAATGACCCCTGGTTGCCAATGCCAGTTGCAGGGAGAGGGCGAGAGGAAATTTATCTTCCAGCTCCTGCAAGAATTTATTAATAACATGACGCTTCGGTGCAGAGGACCAACACAACGAAGGTGCAGGCACAGCCACCGAGCGTACATATGCATGGGCCACTCACTCTGCATGCCTTCTCAGCTCGTCTCAGCCCTAACGTTGGTTGGAACATCACACTGCACCATGTCGACTGCCCGGGGAAGTAATTTTGATCTCAGATCGGCCCGTACCACATGTTCCCGCCTATCGCGTTTCCAAATGTCGCGTGGGTAGGAAGGACGCGGCGGGCGGGGGCTTTCCAATCAGTTCAGCTTGAGAAAGCCACCGGGATCGCGTTTATCCCGTGTATGTACTAACCAATGCATCACGTAGTGTTTAAACACGGAAGCACAAGTTCCTCAAATCCCACTAGGTCCAGGAGAGGCTCCAAGTTCCGTCCCATGTTTCTCAAACAGGACCCTTGTAGTGAGCACCATACCGTCACCTTGAGTAATTCCTATTCAACTTGAACCAACAACCCAACTCCACCTCGCTAAAAGTTAGTTGGCTCTCAATTACTTCAAAATCTGCCGAGAGGTGCAGGACTGGAAACGCTAAATCCTCCAGGCACCCGCTAGCGCAGACCGGCAGATTGTTGGTGATGGGCCGCATATTTAAGCGCCCGTGATTGTGATAGGATTTCCCCGCTCGGCAGTGACTGCCTCTCGCCTGTTATGTCATGGTAAAACAGAAAAGTGGACAGTATCTACTCGGCGGCTGACCCGGAGTCGAAAGTGGTTTCTAAATACTGCAACGTAGAGCATGTTTCGCTCCCATCCATTCACTCAGTGCCTTTACAATTTTTGTATCGTGAGCCCTATATGATTTACATATGTGCTTGATTAACCCGCGGAACTGTCCCAATATTCTTGTAGCCTTTCCAATATGCCAGAGGCTGGAAATTTACTGATGTCCATGATTCTCTTCAAAAGTTGGATCAATGCAGCCTTAGCTGCGGAAGCTTGAACGCATAGGCCAGCTGTCACATTACCATGTCAGTAAATTTGCCGTCAACCCGACACGCAACCGTAAATTTGGGTTCTTACCTGCATAGAGTGCTTGGATATTAATAGATGCTAATTCATCGTTGCCAACCTCTTGGCTAGCGATACCACCAATGATATTCAGACTCTTTTCCAGAAGCTTCTGTCGAGCGCCATATGCTTCTAATCCCCCAATAACAGGCATGTGAATCAATAATACTATCCTCGCAAAATTGAATATCTGCACGGCTCCAGCATGCGACGGCGGGTGAATCCAGACTGGCTCAAAATACATCGAAGCGCCATCAATACTGCGATTACCGGCCAGATTGTTCGTTGGAATAGGTCGAAACGATGTCGGCATGTTGTCCTCCCAGGCCTGCAAGTCCTTCAGTAACTTTTGCCCATGGCTAATTTGTTGTTCTATATCTGCCAATGCAGTACCGTTTGTACTGGCAAATGAGACAATTTTTGCAGCAATGTAAATTATCCTCGTGGCGTACTGAGGGGGCTGAAGATCCTCCAAGCGTCTTTTTGGGGACCATATGGTCAATGTTGGCCGCTTCTCACAGAATGCTGCCCACAAGTCTTGTCGAAGCCATCCCCACCAAACCGCTCTCCGCAGACCATCAACAGACTCTCCGTCGTTGTCCTGGCGACGTAGTATCCAAAATGCTCCCCTCAAATGGCGATCCCAATCAGTATTGCTCGTCGAGTTTGTAAACCCAAACATCTCGTACGTGTTGATGAGGATAGCTGTAGCCAGTATCTCGTAGGACTCTATATAGGATTTAAATGACAGCGCCTTGGACAGGTATTGCAGCGTTTCATAATAATATTTGCTGGCGACGCTGTCCGAAAAATTCCCTGATCTCGTTGACTCGGGCGACGTAGGTGTCGCATCTTGGTGCCTGGATGCCAGACCCATGCGCCTTGCCGCAACAGCGAGAATAGACTTGAGCAAGCCAGCATTGTAGAGGGCTAGGTGCGGTACAACGTTAGTGAAATGACGTTCGCAATCAAAGACGTCAAGCATGGGGCCGATGACTTGGATATAATATTGAAAGTAGACATTGTCTTCTGCACTGATGGCGATCGGAGTTGTCGAATTCCAGGAAGAGATTTGGGGGGCTGAAGAATCTTCCAAATATGATTCTAGTCCATCATCCACCGGGGAGATGAATGTGTTCGATTTGTCAATAAAAGAAGTCTCCGTATGACTCGAGCCACCTTGCTCGTCAAAGTTAGGACTCTCTCTCCTAGAGATAGATGACACGTCAAAGTGCCATCCCAATGCTCTATTTGACTGGTCGTGTTGGCGCTGGATGGTACTAATGGCATCTTGAGCCAACAGATCAAACCATTGAAATGGTGTTGTGCTAAATAACCATGGCTCATGCTGGACGACTGGGGTTGTGCAGAGGACTGGGTCGATCACTGACGTGACAGGCACGGGTTGAGAGTGCACTGCAACATCCACCAGCTTATCACAGTCACTCGCGGGTATTTCGCAAGTTCCAGATATTAGGTCAGAAACTATCGCGCTATCATGGCTGCAGTCCAACTCTACTTGAGGCGTGAATTCCGCAGGTGTCGGCAACGTTTGTTCAATGCTGGGGGCCAGGGGCATCAAATAATTGCATTCTCTGCCTGACCTGACGCATTTTTCGCATTTAGGTTGTCCTTCATCACACTTGATGCGTCGCGCTCGACATACCAAACTATTTTACCCTGTTGTTAGACCAAGGGTGCATGACGCGGGAATAGATGGGGAAATTGACGTTATACCATCCAGTAGAAACTCGCAGACCACGCCCTCGTGACGGTCGCGGCTTGCGTCCTTTGGCGGGTCTCGGACGGACTCGGATTGGCATTGTCGAGGAAAGAAGGTTAAAACGCTTGGTTGAGGTTCCCTAAGGATCAGATGAAAGAACTGCCACCGATACGAGGACGCGGCGCTCGATTGTGCTTGACTTTTTTTCTCGGAAATGGGGACACTTCCATTCCCCACAAGCTACAAGCGAGTACCCCCGCATTCGCTTATCCGTCGCGTCTAGCAACCCTCAATTCTGGGGAAAGGGGGCAACAGTTTGCCCTTAGCAATTCCCGCTCTAAATGCCCCGACCTGTTGGTCCACGCTTGGGAAAAACACTCTGACTAAGCGGGACATCAATGTTGCTGTGGGCCGCGTAGCGAAACCATGCCTCGTCTCGAGGACACTCACGGTAACCTTAAAACCCGAGTGGGTTGGTCTACTTTCAACACTAACCTTAACTGGTCGTAGTCATGGGTTCAGGCTGTATAAAGGGACCAAACCATCGGTTGGATTTCAGCTATCCTTATTCATTCAATGCTGCGTTGACTTTCACATTAGCAATATATTCCTACGGCAGTTAGGCGACCGTCCCGTAATCAGTAATAATCCTATCGGAAAGATATAGGGTAGGTCACAATTCCAACCTCGATATTGTTCAAGCGGAATACAGGTCAATGTTGCAAAATACGTCAACGGAACACACATTTCACATTTAATGCACCTGTTGGTGTGAAAATATTCGTCTCGTGGAGGTGTGGGGGAGCTGGCTTAGGTGTTGGGGCGGGCTTGAATGAATTGTCGATCAGCAATTGTTCGGAGATACGAGATCGCATTGCAAAGAAACCCATCATCGATGCCACAGTCTTCATGTTTCACTTCCAACCCCTCTTTGGCGAGCAATAAAAACCAAAATAATACATGATGCCTCCATTGAAAACAGAGTCTATACTGACTGTTCTTATTGGGGCTCGTCTTGATGACAGATAGAGCTCCGAGTTGTCAGATGATGCATATTGCCAAGGCCTACGATTGGTACATTGTTGCTCCAATCAGATATAAATTTTGACGCCTCAAGCACTATTATTGGCTGAAGAACGAGTATTTGGCAAGGAAACAACGATAGGCAAGATATCCGATGACGGAATCTGGCGGCTTAATGCAGAGCGCTATCAGCGGGGTGTATCCATCTCGGAACATTGCCAGTGGAAGGGTTCTTTTAAGTCAGCATGCATATCATTCGCCAACCCTCGCTGTGACTTTCCTATTGTAAGATTTAATCGCTTATTAATTATGGCGTTCACTCTCACATTTGATTTCCTTCATTCTATTCTCGTCAATTGTGCACTATACATCCGTCTTGTGGCGTTCCGCTTCTCCGTTCCCCAGCATGGCAAACCGTGGAGTTCCAATTGATCCAGATAATCAAATCTTCTGCATTCAAGATTTGAAGAAGAAAGGATCGCAAAAGCTTGATCCGGTCTATCGAGGTTAACCTCCCCAAAGCTCAATTGGCAAACGCGGAACTGACCGAGCCCGAACGCAGATTATTACAATGATGGATCGATGGATATGGTGACGTACGCACTGCAAATTGCAATTTCAACGATCAACATGTTAACTCTTGAACAAGACTTACTGATAATGAAGCTGCCTTTGATCGTTACAAAATCAGGCCTCGAATCTTTCGCAACGTTGCCAGCATTGATCCATCCACAATCATTCTCGGCAAGAAGGTCGCTTTTCCATTCGGGTTTTCACCTGCTGCAGCTCATAAAATTGCTCATCCTGATGGCGAGATTGCCACATCTAAGGCGGCCTCATCACAGAATATCCCCATGGGATTATCGGCATATGCCACATGCGCTCTGGAAGATGTCATCTCAGCCGGCAACGAAACTACGCCCTACTTTATGCAGATAAACTTTCTAGCGGACAAGGAAATCATGAAATCTATTCTTTCTCGCGCCGAAGGTGTGTTTTTGCCTCAACTATTTCAAGTGTTTTGTTATATTGGTGTCTGACTTAATAGCAGCTGCTGGCTACCACGCCATAATGCTTACTGCAGATGCCCCAACCTACGGGATTCGTTTAAACGAGGGTCGAAACAATTTCGGGATGCCAAAGAACATTCAGTACCCTAATATCGCGCCCGGTGTGGACTTGAGTAGTTTGGCATTGGCCAAGGATCCTTTTGCCTATGGTATGGTTCTTATCCTGTTGTATCCTTGATGGTCACATGTGTTAAACATGTCGAAATCTAGACCCGTCCATTACTTGGGCTGATGCAGTGAAATTTATTCGGGCCAATACAAAGCTGCCGATTTGGGTCAAGGGAGGTATGTGATGGCAGACATCGAACTCATTATTTCATGCGCTGATTCGATTTAACAAGTTTATCACGTGGAAGATGTCAATATTGCTATTGATTACGGACTGGACGGCGTCATTATATCCAATCATGGTGGCCGCCAACTTGACGGTGTCCCGGCGACCTTAGACGTCCTTCGAGAATGCGCGCCAGTTGCCAAAGGGCGCATTGCCATTGGAATTGACAGCGGGATTCGTCGTGGCACTGATATATTCAAAGCTCTAGCTCTTGGCGCAGACTTTTGTTTCTCTGGGAGAATACCCATTTGGGGCCTTGCGGTAAGAAAAACATCGCAAATTCGGAACATTCCGCTCGCACAATGCAACTGACATTTGATTTTGTAGTGGAATGGTCAAAAAGGTGTTGAAGTAGCTGTCAAACTGCTATACAGAGAATTTTTCAAGACGATGCAATTGGCTGGGTGAGTTCAGCCCAACCAGAAGCGTTCAAGTTGGTCTAACGCTGGTGATCAGAGTGAGCAAAATCAATGAGATAACCCCCGCGCACATCTCATATCTCAACGAGAGAGGTATTCTCTCTAAAATATAATCCTGCCCTTTAAATGGACACTGCAACTTGATGCTAGGCTAAGTTGCGATGCAAGTTGAAGGTGGCCCTTTGGAGAACTTGATACTCCAACAGACCGAGAAGTTCCTAGTCGACAACAGAAGGCAATCTTAGTTGACTTCGGTAATGCTTGGGAGTTTGCTCCATAAAAAAGAGCATCGTTAATAACCGTTGTGTTACAAAGTGACGTTTGATTTCACATGATCGTGCCCGACTCCTTGCTAGTTTGGTGGACCCATCTCCACCAGATATAAAAATTTGCCAAAAAAACAACCAGGCACTTTTGTACCTAGGGCGGATCTCTCCCGCCGGGAATTGAACCCGGGTCTCAAGCGTGACAAGCTTGCATACTGACCACTATACTACGGAAGATTGCAGGCGTTGAATCACCTGTGTAGCTGGAGGGGTGCGTTGGAAGCGAGTGTGCTAATGTTGTCTATGGGACAGCCTGAGTTTCTACACGATAGCTTGTCTCCCACACACACACGAGTTTGACTTGAAAATGAGTGTAAAGTTGTCGATTTTATCAAAATAATGTGATGCTTAGCATATTTATCCAGGAAGTTTATGATTCTGCGCAAGACCGCAACGCAATGCAGTCTCTACTCGGAGCAATGGCAATGTGGGGTTGTTTGAACGGATGAATGTTCAAAAATACCCCCATACCACAATGAGCTGATCTAAATTCCGAGGTTTATCTTTTCTAGCTAAGTTTAGTATTCTTTGTACATGGTATAGTATATATGTTTATCACGCCTTGATGTTTTGTGTGTGGAACACCAGAACTCAGTCCAGCCACGGACGGAAACCGAGATCAGTTAGTGCAAAGGGGGGCTTTGAAAGGCAACTTTCGGATTTCGTTGATTTCTAAAACGCTGTGCTTCTTGGAGATGAGTCATACTGCTGTATTAAACGTCAATCGGCACATTTCAACCCCAGCAGCTCTGACCAGTATTCATCGCCGTCGTATTCAAGAGGCGCGGCCGCCATCTGACCTGTAACTGAAACGCGATAGAAACGGATACATGCGGTTTATATGGAAATGGCGTAAGCGGCGGATGTGTCTTTTGGTCATTGGATCTTACAGGTAGTCCTTGCAGACCATCGTATCTTCCACCATTCCAGGGATCATACGACACGGAGCTCGCCGAACCGAGTTGATGACAACACAAGACTCGCTTTCGGAATGCGGTCCATTTGATATTTCTCAAGACAAGAATTAAGCTTGTCCAAATAGAGTATCCGACACATATCGGATCTTCGGACGGAAGAAACATTGAGTAGCAATCGGCAATCCTCGGCCATGTGTTGTTGTTCCATTAAATGCTATCACAATACGAAGCAGGGGAGGTTCCTGCATCCTGCGGCAAGATGCTGCAGGTCCCCGCAAATTCCAAGGGCAAGGATAAGGCCCTGCAGCAAGACTATTGCATTGAGCATATAAGCGCTCGGACGGATAATGATCCAACTGCACGCATACAATATTGAATACGCCGCATGACAGCATGTTCAGAAGGCGTCGGATCTGATAGGTAGAGTGCATTGTATAGTCACAAATCGACAGATTTTAAGTTCCGAATTCTAAGGAAGGATTGTGTTGCAGGCCACTTTGATGAAGAGATAACGCGTCATGAATACAAGGTTACAGTTGCAATTTTGGTGGGGACACAGAATATCACACACAAAATTGCACAGCCAGCATTTTGCACAATATGTGAGGCAGTTTTGTGGCGTAAAAAGTGTCAACTGATTGTCAATATTCAGTCATCATCCGCCGCAATGAGCCCTCTGCTGATAAAGTCGCACTCAGATCACGAGCAGGCCTCCCGCTGTGATAACATATCGATGCAAGATTCGGTCTCGTAGCCCCACAGCTCTCAATCTCTAATGAGAAGTGCAATTGATGGAGCATACCATATACCAATCACGGGTCATGCATCGCATAGTGCCAAGGAAGTGGACAAAATAATCGTCTTCGTACTCGCCTTACCTAATATTCGCACTCGCCAAGAATCTATACCATTTAATGGACCGAGAACTTCCTCCAACTTCCAGATTAGGGGTGGACAGACAGCATTTGTGGGTTTCGCCTCTTGCGGGGCAGCGACTAGCTCAGCATGGATTGTTCGAGGTCGCGGCATATGCCCAAATCCCGAATATGTAGCTGTACAAAGTGAAATGCCCCATTTTGAACAAAGGCTAGGGCAGCAAAGCTTAAGCTTGAGGTTTCAGGAAAAGAACGATAGAAGTGGCGCCACAAGACCCATGCAAGCGCGTATCCGATTCGATATTCGGAACAGTGTACGAATTCTCGTTTTGGGTCATGCGTCGCGGTCTGGATGGCTGTTGTTGCAACATCTTTGCGACATAGGTTTGGTGAATGCAGGTAGTATAAATTCTTAGATGGTCAATTTAAACATCTGATATCTTGCTAGAAAGCTCTTTGTTGTCCAGCATCTTCCTCCCTTACTCCGTCATTTACTCTCCTGCATCGCAAAATCAAACGAAACCCGCTCGAGGATTCGAGCTAACAATCATAAACAATGGCTACTACTACGGAGAAGGGGTTGCTCACTGAGCTTTTTATCCTCTCTCGATTTGACAGATACAATCCTCTCCTTGCCATTTTCGCTGGAGGTATGCTGCTGCTCCTCGCGCACTCCCATCTACAATGCTAAACAATTTCCAATACAGCATGGTCTACGCTGCTTGCGGGCGCCGTTGATCTTGCTGATCCTCGCTCGGCAATCTCGCCAGGTCTTGTATTTCAGCAGACTGTATTATGCTTCCTTGCCGCATACATTTTCTGCGGTGCGGGCATGGTTTGGAATGATTGGATTGATCGTGATATCGACGCCAATGTCGCACGAACAAAGGATCGCCCGCTAGCCTCGGGTAGGGTCAGCACTACCCAGGCTATGATCTGGATGATGCTCCAGGTGGCGGTGTCCGGGTGGGTGCTCAACACCATGCTCGACGGCAAAGACGTGTAAGTCAACACCCGCAGTATCTTACGATCATTTCCACTTTGGGACCCCGGCTCATTTAACCCTTGCGCGGCTAGCTGGAAACACTCGATACCCTTAATTGTGGCCTCAATCCTTTACCCGTTTGGGAAACGCCCATTAGCCCGTAAACTTTATGTCTACCCACAATACATCTTGGCATTTGCACTTGCTTGGCCTGCAATTCCGGGACGGGCCGCCATTCACGGTCGGTATGAATCCTACGAGGAGACCATCAGCCAATGCCTTCCGCTCTGCATCATGGTGTTCTTCTGGGTAATGTACCTGAACACGGCATACAGCTACCAGGACATCGAGGATGACAAGAAGATGAACGTCAACTCTTTCTATAACATTGCAGGGAAGCACATCCACTTTTTGCTTGTGGTGCTTGCCACACCAATCCTGGTGTGTCTGGCTCTGTACCTCCTCCAATTCAACTCCACGTGGCTCTGGGTGAGCTGGATGGGAGTTTGGACCGTAACTCTGATCAGGCAATTGGCTCGGTTCGATCCGAAACAACCTGCAAGTGGGGGCTCTATGCATAAGAGCAATTTTGCTCTCGGAATTTGGACGATCATTGCGTGCACAGTCCAAGTGTTCCTCAACGACACCATCTAAATCTTTGCTTTTCTTGTTCTTTTAGAATAGGTTGATATATTTAGAAAAATAGTATTCTTTCAGGGCAAGCTAAAGCTTTTTTCATTCGCTCCTCGTGAATTTTGAATTGCCCAGTCATGTTGTTGGCCTCGATCCTTGCACAAAACATGAGGCGCCAATCCTCCGTTTGGTTGGTCTCTGCGCTATGTTACACGAGGGACTACGTCACCAATTCGTTTAGATTCCTAGATGTCCACGTTTCCAGGTGTTTCTGCTTTGAGAATTTGTGGCTTAGGTCCCGCTGGAAGATTATGATGGTGCGTTTTCCTTAGACAGCTGAGCTTCCTCCACTCTCTATCTCTGGCGGTTGTTCCCTGGGAGTCCATCATCTCGCTGCCAATTGCCCTTCGTACACTAGTGGCATTTTGAAACCTCGCCAGGAAAGGACTTATGTAATAGCAGAAATACAAGGGCCATATAAGGCAATTGCGATTAGCGTCAAAGGGTTTTGATGTGGCCCATCATGGGGCGGGAATGCTCATGGGATGATGATGTTCATTCTCAGTGGAGAGGGCAGGAAGTCACGGCGTGCGCGTCGCGTGTTAAACGCCTGACGATTCTATGGGTAATAAATTAACTGGACAATCCCCAATTTTGCAAGACCTGCGGAAAATTACGGGCTGCCTGCCGGGGGTGTCCAAAGTTGTATCAAGGATTCCTCCCCCCTGAACAGAGCGGTCAACTTGCCTGGTAGCGAGAAACCTTATTATCTCGACTCAAAATCCTTTGTACCTGTACCGCTGTCAAGTCCCTGATTATGCCGAAGCCATAGTCGCGCCGATTTCATAGCCCCTCCCGGCTCTCGCCTTGGCAATCGCCTTGTGGGGCTAGTCGCATGCGCCCCATGACTGCAACGATGTTAGGGGAAGGGTTTTCACATTGGTCAGGGAGAATTTCCATGCCTGAATGAAATGTAAACGCTATCAAAAGGCCTCGTCATGTATCCGTAGGCTTGCGTCTTTGGGCTGCGTCAGCATGAAAAGATAACAGGTTGTGAAGTTTTCATGATAGCTTCGTGAATTGAGATTGTTCATTAGCTACAGCGATAATTCCCACCTATTTCACTGGGGAATTACCGCATAGCCGTATATTTAATCATTCATCTAGGCATAAAATTATTAAAGTCATTTTGTTAAGTACAACGCCCCCGCATGGCTATAGGAGAGCCTGCTGAAGGTGTTTGAATTCCAGAAATTGACTCACACAGGGAAAATTCCCTCATTCGTATGGTGCGAACACTTTCAGAGAGTCCTGTAGTCAGTGGGCTTTATTCTTTCCCGTTTTCACATTCCGGGCTCCAACAGTGTTATCGTGGTGGTCGGCAAGTGGAACCAACCCGTCATGCTGACAGAGGCTACAGAATGGCCATCGAACCACTACCACCTACCAACTGCGGTTATTTCCGCGAGTACTGAAACAAGAAGACATGTGAATGAAAACGGAAAAGAGACGTGTTATTTGCGGCCTTGACCTATTTAGGTAAACAAGACGTGGTTCTTGGCACTCGCATTTATATTTATCACCCTAATTGACAGGGCCACGGCAAGCGATCTGACACCCACGTGGCTACGTTACGAATGTACATTTTGGGTAAGTTTGAGATGCAATCGAGCGGATTTTATGCGGAGAGCATACATAGTTGCGGTTAATAATTCTGGCATGATCTCTGTAACCGATCCGGCAATAATCAGGAAACGGGGCCTGTAAACCTTAGAACCCCGGCGGTAGCATCGTGGAGTTTCGAAGAGCGGCGTTCCCGCGTACAATGGAGCCGCCGAAGTCCTACCTCAGGTCTAGAACCTGTATGAATTCATGCTCCACTGCGCACTGTGTGACAAGCCTACCAGCATCAGACTCCATCAGCAAGTTGAAGTTGGGTCTCACGCCATAGTCTATCTTGCGATGGGTCTACACAGCCCTGGAACCCGCAAGCCCGTGACGAACCTCCCATGCTGTTCCCCAGAGACCCCTTATCCGGATGCAGTCTCGTCGGCTATCGCATTCGCACGAGACTGCCTAGAACGGTAATGCCAGTGCCGTATTCCACATCTGTGCTGAGTCCTCCGCCAGCCTCGTAGTCCTAGTTATATGAACAGCTCAAAGGGAGTATCATATACTCAAAATCATTCTTCTCATAGTTTTCTTTAAATTTGATACCCAATCGGACGACACAATGTCAGCCGAGTCTCCCGCTTTGGTAATCTGTGGTTCGGTGATTTCCAACCTCGATTCTGCGTATCTTGTTCGCCTCCATTCTAGCCTGGTTCACAACCCCCACCTAGCAGACTTTCGACATGAAGTCTCAGAGCTCCCTGAGGCCTGGTCGCTTCTAGTAACAAAGGAGCCGTCCCTGAAAAGGGTAGATGCAGCGCCATTGCTCCGTGACCTTGCGGAATGGATCACGACTGGAAAATCTTCCAACCTGCCCCCGGCCGGCCGAGCCTCGAGAAATACACGATCGACAGTTTTTACAGTCTTGGCCCATATTATAGAATATTCCATATACTTGGATAATCTTGATGGGTCTAGGGAGAACGAGAAAGCGCACTGGGATGCTCACGCTCATACATTGAAGGGCCTTCGTGATGGAGGTATCCAAGGGTTATGTGCTGGCCTTCTTTCCGCAACCGCAATTGCATGCTCGCGAAACAGAGCAGAACTTTCCAAGAATGCAGCAATTGCCATGAGGTTGGCATTGTGTGTCGGTGCGGTTGTAGATCTCGATGAAGCCGAGTCAATAGAGCCGACCGTGTGTCTCAGCGCGCGCTGGCCACGCAGCGAATGCGATGGGCCAGATGGGAAGAATGCTGAATCATTTGAAGCCGTGTTGAAAGACTATCCAAAGGTACGTTGCTTCCAATGGCCTTATCCACGAAGCTATTCCTTTGACTTCAGCTAATTGTCGACTAGGCTTACGTAGGTGTCTGCATGGACGCCAGTGGTGTAACAATCTCGGCACCCAAAGGCACTGCCATCCCGTTAATACACCGTCTTGAGGAAATTGGCGCCTTGGTCAAGCAAATAGATGTGGAAGGTCGTTTCCACTATACAGGGCATCAAGACCAGTTCCGAAGGCTAGCTGGCATTTGTGCATCTTTGCCTATGTTCCGATTTCCTCAAGATTCACCTCCGCAAGTGCCACTGAGACGCAATGACAGTGGTAATGTTGTGACAAGCGACATTTCGCTCCACGAGATGGTCCTAAGTTGCATGCTAGTGGAAAGAGCTGACTGGTACACCACTATGACAAGAGCTGTGAAAGACTTAGTCAATGCTCATGTGGACCAACCAAGAGCACTAGTTCTGGGCCCTGTGGATTGTATTCCGCGGTCCGTGTTGACCATCTCGCCAATTCAGGTCATTCGCCCCATGAGCAATGAAGTCCTGCATCAGAGCTATCCCGATGACTCCATTGCCATCATCGGAGCATCATGCCGATTTCCCGACTCAGAAACTGCACGGGAGTTTTGGGATAAAATTCTTGCAAAGAGGCCGGCCAAGTCAATGGAAGGCCTCGGCTCTTTCGATTGTGCATTTTTTAGGAAATCGCCTCGCGAAGCCGAATACATGGACCCGCAACACAGACTTGCACTTCATCTTGCCTACGAAGCCCTAGAATCATCAGGGTACTTTAGCCCCTCGTATCCAGCTACAAAAGATGTAGGATGCTATATCGGCATGTCCTCAGGCGACTACCAGGACAATGTTGATGCCCGACCACCAACGGCATTCTCGTACATTGGCACCGCGCGTGCCTTTGTGAGCGGTCGAGTCAGCCACTTCTTCGGCCTAACAGGCCCTTCTATTGTAGTCGACACAGCCTGTTCGTCTTCGGGTGTGGCAATCCACACAGCATGCAAGGCTCTCCAGTCTGCGGAGTGTTCCATGGCTTTGGCTGGAGGCATCAACATATTGACACCCGAAGCCAGGTCACATGAGAACCTCGCGGCAGCTTCCTTTTTGAGTCCGACTAGTCAATGCAAGCCCTTCGACGCGAGCGCAGATGGCTACCGTCGAGGTGAAGGTGGGGGCTTCGTTCTTTTAAAGAGGCTCTCGGCGGCCGTCGCAGACAACGATCACATCCTAGGCGTGGTTGCAGCCTCCGCTGTTAACAACAGTGCTGGTACTCGTTCCATCACATTACCTTCATCTCAATCACAGAGCCAACTCTACCGACGTGTGCTCCAAGTCGCAGGGATGCAGCCACATCAACTGTCATACATCGAGGCCCACGGCACTGGGACCAAGAAGGGCGATCCTGTTGAATGCCAGAGCATTTTGGATGTTTTCGGTGGGCGTCATCATTTTCCATCAAACCCCATTCACCTTGGCTCGGTGAAAGGGAATGTTGGACACGCTGAACCAGCGTCAGGCATAGCCTCTCTCTCCAAAGTTTTGCTAATGCTCCAACATCGTCTCATTCCGCCACAAGCCAACTTCACAACATTGAACCCAGCCATTCATTCTCTGGGAGATGCCAATATAAAGGTCCCTACAGAATCGGTGGCTTGGAAAGGACCTCTACGAACAGCGCTGGTGAACAATTACGGGGCATCAGGGGCCAATGCGGCCATGATTGTTTGCCAATCCCCTCCCAGTCCATCGGAGCAAATCGCACCAACGGAGAATATTCGACAGTACCCAATCCTAATAGCTGCTCACACTGCTACCAGTTTGCGGGAGTACTGTCGTGTTCTCCTACACCTCATCGAAACCCAAACCGGTGTGTTCAACGATGCATCTCTTCCAAGCATCGCATTTCAGTTGGCCCAGAACCAAAACCACACTCTGGGCCACCGCGCTGTATTTTTAGTTCGTTCAATAGGAGGACTTAAAGACCGCCTCCGATCGCAAGTGAACAACTCTATTGCAGAGTCGCCAAAGTCAACCGGGGGTTCAAATCCTGTGGTGCTCGTTTTCTCGGGCCAGACTGGTCGTCGGCCTCGTCTCAATTATGAAGCTTACCAAGACTCTGTCCTGCTACGGCGTCATATCGACAAATGTGATCGTGCTATGCAGAGCCTTGGGCTTTGCAGTCTTCTACCACGGATCTTCAACGCGGATCCTGTTGACGACCTAGCTGAGCTCCATTGCATGTTATTCTCGTTACAATACTCAGTTGCCAAATCTTGGATTGACTCTGGTCTAGAGATCAAAGCATTGGTAGGCCACAGTCTCGGCCAATTGACATCTCTTTGCGTAAGCGGAGTACTTGGATTGCGCGACGCTTTGAAGATGATCTCCGGTCGGGCATTCCTCATTCAGGAAAAATGGGGCCCAGAGCGAGGCTGTATGCTCAGTGTAGATGCCGATGCCACTGTCGTGGAAGAGATTTCCCGGTCGATGCGAGGAGAGAACAAGGTTGAAGTTGCATGCTACAACTCCTATTCCCACCAGATTGTTGTGGGAACGGAAGCGGCGATCCAAATCTTTGAAGAAGACGCTCACGCCAAAGGCGTTTCTTCTAAGCGGTTAGCTGTCTCACATGGGTTCCATTCGATGTTACTCGAGAGCATTCTAAACGACTACCACCAGATAATTCGAGGCCTTACCTTGAGCCGTCCCAATATCCCCATCGAGCCCTGCTCAAAGTTCGGAGGTGATTGGGCCAGTATTACACCTGAGCTCATTGCGCGTCAATCTCGTGAGCCTGTCTACTTTTTTGGTGCTATTTCCAGAATTGAACAACGATTGGGCCCTTGTATCTGGCTGGAGGCTGGATGCGGGTCAGCTGGAGTCACTATGGCTCGCCGTGCGCTCGCAAGCATGCCTTCACCAGACTCTTCATCTCATTCGTTTTACTCCACCCGACTCCATGAGTTGAACCCCATCGGCTCTCTTGCCGATACGACTATGAGCCTTTGGAACGAGGGAATTCGTGTTCAATCCTGGATGTACCATGCTTGCCAGAGGTGTTATTTCAAGACAATGAACCTGCCGCCATACCAATTTGACAAGTCCCAGTATTGGCTTCCATTCATTCCGAGATGTAAGGAGTCATCATATCAAGACGAAAACGAGCTGCAGTCGATTCAGGAAGCTCCCACTCTAGTCTCCCCCATTGGCCAAATTGATCCTAATGCGCAAGAGGCCAAATTCTCGATCAACCAACACAGTGAAGAATATTCGACGCTTGTTCGAGGTCGAACTGTATTTGGACAAATACTCACGCCCACCTCTGTCTACATTGAAGCAGCCTCTCGCGCATTCAATCTTCTCCCCATTCACGTCTCTTCCGCCAGCTTATCCAACTCATCTATCAAGGTAGAGCAAGTAAAAGTCCATGCACCTTTTGGTTTAGATCCACAAAGACAGCTTTGCTTGACAATGCGCAAAGATTCCGAGTCAACCTGGAGCTTCACAGTGGAAAGCCATTCGCTGAGTAATTCCGAGAACGAGCTGCCGAAACCGCAGGCTTCAGGCACTGTCAGAAGAAAGAAACAAATCCATCCCAACCCCAGACGTCAGCGGCCACTTCTTTGCCGCCTGTTTGATAGATGCAGGGAGCTGCGTGAGGATCGCAATGCCTCATTGGTCCAAGGCCCCTTCGTGAAAAGGGTCATGGACAGGGTGGCCAACTATTCCAGCAAATATTTTGGAATCCAATCCATTGCATCAAGAGGACTCGAGGCTGTAGGCGAAGTGGTAATGCCAACCATAGCACCTGCATGTCGCGATGGAACAATATTTACCCCCCCTATATTCGACAACTTCTTGCTTGTAGCAGAACTTCACGCCAGCATTCTTGGGGGACTTTCAGACGAAAATGTTTATATATGCAATGGTTTCAACACCATATCCCCGCAGGTTGAGAGCGGGGAGTTAATGTCAAAGTCTGAAGGACCTTGGACAGTCTTCTCGAGCATGGATCAACACGATGACAAGACAGTGCTGTGTGACATATACGTGTTTAACACGCGCAGTGGAACACTTTTGCTGTCGATACTGGGCGCTTGTTTCAAGCAAATTCCCATGCATTCTCTGAAGAGAGCGCTAGAAGCAATCAATGGCAGCGAACAAAACGGCCTTAGGACCCCACTTCACATAGAGTCTGCCCACGGCGGTCTTTATGACAGGTTCGCGACTAAAGTCCCAGATCTACAGACATCGCACGGAATCCGCATCGATCAGAATCCTGAGAGCGATTCCGAGACAAGCCTTTCCAGCCTTAGCTCTGGGGATTGTTCCAAGAAGTCTTCCGGGCCTTCTTCCGATACGTCTCCATCGCCAGTAAACTCCGATGCCCCGTGCAATGAGAAACAATCCGCCGCCCTCTTCAGCCTTCTCGCTGAGCATCTAGATTTCTC
Source organism: Calonectria honghensis (assembly GCA_013403855.1). Taxonomy (NCBI): domain Eukaryota; kingdom Fungi; phylum Ascomycota; class Sordariomycetes; order Hypocreales; family Nectriaceae; genus Calonectria; species Calonectria honghensis. Next base: position 925,070 of record VTGB01000012.1, read on the forward strand.
GCAATGAATATCCCCAGATGCACCCTTAGGCGAGGTTGGGCTCGACTCATTAGTTGCAATTCAGCTCCAGTCCGATATCACAAAGGCGTTCGGGAAAAGGCCAAATATTATGATGATTGACGAAACTACAACCTTCTCAAATCTCTGCGCTATGATTCTTCACCAAGATCTAGTGTAATCTGGGCCTTTATTCTTTACGCGGCGCGCTTACCCTTTAAGATCACAATTTTTCATAGCGAGACTTCAAACTCGTTACTTTTTTCATTTATATGTATGTTGGGACATTGATGTCGGATCAAGGGATTTCATTCATTGCTTTTTCCTGACATTGAGACCGGCCTAGCTACATCCCGTGTGCTGAGCCTGAAACCGGCCCAGCTGTATCCCGCGTCTTAGAACTTGCTTTTGCTTCTCTTTAAGATATACAATCCTGCCGCTTAGATAGAAAAACAATAATAAGAATAACAAGAGACGATTTACTAGACCTAGTAACTGCTATTGTGACCGTGTCATGCAAAAACCCCGGGAGCTACCCATACTGATTAGTTGAGGATAGATTGAATAGTAAACCGCTATTTTGACTCTGCAGATTAGCAAGGTATTGAACGAAGAGGTGCATTTTTGTGTAGCAAACTAGTGATCTAATCTGATGAGAGGCCTATATCTCTGAGAGATATATTTCTGTGTAGTAGACCAAGAGACCTGGCTTGATGAGAGGCCTGCATGCTAACCAGAATGATATTATATCCTTATTTAGCGGGTAACTAGTCTAATTGCCTAAGGATCGTAATGAATTCCCTGTATCCGTTGTATAGAAGATCCTCTTTATTGCCTTATTTTAGTAGGTAATTAGTCTAATTACCTGAGAACTAAGAAGAGCTAATAATATGAAGAAGATGTGATCCTAGATATTAACTATGATTATGACTACCATTTTAGGATCTATTGATCTATTGATTGATAAGTATAGATTAACCAATAAAGGATATCTTAAGGGTATTTCTATTCCTCTGAGGCTATAATCTAGTATTACCCCTAATATCTAGAGAATTTATTAGTATATTGATTTTATAAATTATATTAAGAAAGATATTAATATAGCCTTTGTTTACTTTATGGTGCTATATGACTAAGAGAAGATAAGAGGATAGGAAATGTTTAATTAGTATTACCTTAAGTTCGATGAAAAACCTATTGGATTCTTTGAAAAGGCATAAATAAAGTAGAGAAGCTAATTTTGAGATTACCTAATTGATAATAGTGTTTATGTTAAAAGGGATAGAGTAAGGGTTATTGTAAATCTCTATGAGCTATTTTAGTAAAAAGAGTTCTATATATAGATAGATAAGGAGATTAATAAGGTATATAAGATATATAAAAACCTTAAAATCCTTTATACTAATAAAGAATTCTATTAACAGCTCAAGGGAGAAAATACCGACCCCTTAGTAGTAGAAGTACCAAGGGAGATAGGACCACCACAGTAAGAACAATTATAGTAAGAACCACCACCATGTTAACCCCCATAGGATAACTGCCAAGAAAGTATTTTATCTTGCCAAGAAAGGGAAGAAACCAGGTTCTAAGAGAATATACAATTATAAAGTATTATTCCTAATGGCATTCCAATGGCAAAGTAATTAACTAATCTTGCCAAGCTATATATAAATAAGATAAAGTATAGTAGTGTAGAATATAAGGTATTAGAGTTTAAATTATATATTTTTTGTGATATTTACTATAAGGTTAGGATTATTTAAGATAACTTTATAAGAGCTTTTTCTATAATACTAAAAGGATAAGTATTAGATTACTATTATAAGAATATATATAATCCCTTAAATCCTTTATTATTTAGGGATATATACTTCCGATTATAAGTATAATTCGAGAATAAAGAAGTAAGGTAGAATTACCTTATAGAATAGCATACAATAAATTTAGCCCAGATACTAGAGCTTAACCCTGATAAACAAAGAAAGAAGGTACTAGAGATAATATTTAGAAAGTTTAAGAATATCCAAAAGGTTCTTCCTATAATCCAATAGTCCCATAATATACTTAGGGACTAAGTTATCGGTATATATTAAGGCATTAAGGAATATAAACTATATATTTTCAACCTTGCACTAACCTATAAGGGTATATGCAATTAACTATGAACTATAATAGGCATAACCCTCATTGCGAAATAATTATTAAATGATTTTCTGGTTAAATTAGACTCTACCCAATATTTGATCGATTAAATATACCAAGGCCAAAGCAATTGCTTCCAAAAGTACTATTATTAATGTAATGGAAATAATAGAGGATAAGCCCTATAGGAACCCTAAAACCAGAAGAGATGCTATGTATATAAGAAGTTAGGATGCTGGTCATCTAAATATTCCGATAAAGAGAAAAAAGAGGGATATAGATAGTTTAAAAATAGCTACCTTAATGATGATTCCTATACTACCTTCTTAGCTTAAGTTAAAGGCATATAAAGTAATAATAGTAAAGGTATAGAGGACTATATTTACTATATTGCCCAAAATTATAATGATGAGGTAAAGGAAAGGCCTAGTAAGGAAAATAATAAAGATATTTATTTTATATTCCTTATAAGCACAAAAATAAAAATCAATATACCCCTTATCACCATAATACTTGCCGACCAAGCAGTGGCCTACTAAATTACAAAGGATAACCCATTTAATGGCAATGAAAAGACAATACCACAAAGGCCTATATTACAGTTCTTACTAGAAGGTTGCTATTTCTTAGTAAATTTCCAAGGTATTATCCCTAATATAAGAGTAGTATACTTCTCCACTGGAGGCCATAAATAATTCCTTGTACTATAATATATAATTACCCCTGCAATTAAACTTAACACAAAGGCTATAGGAGAGGCTTTCATCATATTTAAAGAAGGAATACTAATTGATTTGCTTAGGACAGCAAAAGTACTAACACCATTCGGCATTATTCTATTCCACATTATACCTACAAATACCCTATTCCTTCTCTTACTTTAGAATATAAATAAGCTTAGTATTTACTTTTATAATCTTAGAAATTATCTTAAGCAAAGTAATATTAGGGTCCTAACCATTTAAAAATAAAGATACCTATAGATATTACTTAATATTAAGAAATTATTAGCCTAAAGTAACCTTATAGATAGTAAACTATAATAATTGCACTATCAATTTAGCCACCCATTAATCAATAGACTACATAAGCTTCTAACACAAGCTAGCCACCCTATAAAGAGATAAGCGATTAAAGAGCTTACCAAGATATATAAGTAATATTAACTTAGCACTAAATAACCAATAAGGTTTAAATTTACTCTCTACAATAACTATAACTTTAATTACCAGATTATTATAGATATTATATACCTAGAGAGCAAACTAATACTTTATATTATAAATTTAGCTACCGCCTTTAATATTGCCTATTTTCTTGCTAATATCTCAGCAAGGATAACCTAAAGAGTACTTAAGCTTTATTAGATTAATATATATTAAGGACCACCTAACTAGATTATTATTAATACTAAAAAGAACTTTATTTTATAAGAATTCCAATAGAATACATATATAATGGGTATTTCTATTAATATTATACCTATTAAAGTACATAACTCTATTAGCAAAATAGAATAATACCATAAACCACTCCAATAAGCCTATAAGATCATCTATATCAAAGACCTTACTATAAGACAAGATAAAGCCCTTCAGACAGCAATTAAGGCTATAAATAATACTACTAGACCTAACGGTTTAGTCCCAATATTGCTTATATTTAGATCTTACCCACAAATAACAAAGGAATCCGCACTATTACCTAAGATAATTAAATACACTAAAGCTATCCATAAAGCAACAAAGGAAGTCCACTACATCCACGCCAAACAAAAAGTAAAAAAAGCACTCAACACCAGGAACAGCCCCAATACATTAGCTATTTTAAAACTACCATTACAGTCACAAGTCCACATATAGCAAGAGAAAAAAGGGTAGACTAGACCCTATACACTTATTGCTATTGATGGCAAAATGTATACAATTGAAGAAGAACAAGGACCTATAAACTTCCAATCAATAGTTATTAAACCATTTTATAAAGACCCCGATAAAGAATTAGAATCCTAAGGGCAAGAGGTAACTCTACTGCCCTTGGAAGAAATAACCCTAAGAGAGTCTGATGACAAATATATTGTACCACTGCCGATCAAGAAATAAGGACTAGGAAGACCACAAAAGAACCCCATCAAAAGCTTAATGCTACTGGTTGCAAAGCAAGGGCCAAGGAGACCGCAAAAGAACCCTATTGAATCTACCCCAACTTTGCTAACCCAGAAGAGGGGAAGAGGTCGACCTTGTAAGCATCCAATTATGCTATCAAACACTAGCTTTATTGAGCAATTCAAGGATAAAGTTAATACTACTAAGATATTTATTTTAACAAAAGAAAAGGATAATCTTAAACTTACATTAAGACTCTACAAATAAGGACTTATTACTATATCTAGAAAAGTATTCGAAAAGTCCATAATAAGGGAGATCGAAAGCCTAATCCAACGGGGTATATTTAAATTTATCCCCTATAATAAAACCACACATAGTAGTATTAGAATCTTCAAATCACAAATAGTAAATAAAGTCAAAGGCAAATCAACCAATATACTATATAAGAAATTATATCTTATAATCTAAGGTTATACTAATAAAGGAAAAGAGATAATCCTTACACAATCACCTACTATTTAATAATATAGCCAAAGACTTATTCTTACTATAATACCATCACTTATTAACAAGGGAATTATATTATGGCTATAAGATATTACCTAAGTATATATATAATCACAAATAAAGCTAAATTACATTATCTTAGTACACCTACCAAAGAGTATTCATTATAAACACCCTAAGGGAACAATCATAAAGGTTATTATGCCACTTTATGGTATCCCCAAGGCCAAAATACATTAGTAGGCAACATATAACAAACACCATAGAGAAAAGCTCCAGATAATTATATTAACTTTCAATCTATATTTATTAATTACATTAAAAGAAAACCTAAACTTTAGTATCATTAGAATACAAACAGATAATATAATCGGAGTATTAGATATAGCATTCTTGCAAATGGAGGAGGAATAATTTCTTTAGGCATTATTTAAAGCTAAGCCAAAGAAAAAGCTAATAACTAAGAACCCATTAATATTCAATAGAGCAATTATAACATTAACAAAGAAAAATAAGATTATTATCCAGCAGAAAAGATAAGGCAAGAAGATCTTTATAATTAATACCAAAGACCTAAATATAGTAAGGCAATAATACATAGAACAACAGGCAAAAGGAGCATATATCACTTCAATATGCCAACCAAAAGCATACTTTAACCTATCAGCCGCAGCACAACACCAGGACCCTAGTGTAAGTCATATCAAGGCACTAAATCAATAACTTAAGTAGCAAAAGAACAATCTTAACTATAGCCTAATATTCATCCCACTTAATCTCTCTATAGCAAAGCTATTTATATTTATTAATAGTACTTTTGCAAATAATAATAATCTTTCTTTACAATTTAGATTTATTATTATCCTTGCCAATAAGCAGATTAATAATAGTTTATTTACAATAGACGGTAATATTATTTACTTTAATTTAACTAAGTATCAAAGAGTCACATAAAGCATTTTAGCATCAGAGATCTACAATATAGTTATAGGAACCAATATCGCCTATGTAATCACAACCACCCTCAATCAAATTACCGACCAGCTAAAATTACCCTGTATCCCGACTATTATATACACCGACTTATACTCTTTATATAAATGTCTTATAAAACTTAGGACAACAAAGGAAAAGAGACTTATGATCGATATCATAGCACTATAACAATCCTACGAGCAATATGAACTATATAAAGTTCAATAGATTAACAGAGGCAATAATATCGCTAATGCATTTACAAAGGCAACCTTAAATAAGGCTCTCGAACAATTCATTAACAACAACAAGACAGTAATTCGGATGGAGGGCTAGGTAACCAGAAGCTGACCCTTATGGCGAGGAAACCGGGATAAATGGCTTCACAGGCAGGGCCTATGACTAAGAGACAAGATATCGTTTTAACACGATAAAGAGGAGGGTTTTTGAGCATTGAGACAAATGAAATCCCTCCATACAAAAAGAGAAGAAGTTCCAGTATTGGGACATTGATGTCGGATCAAGGGATTTCATTCATTGCTTTTTCCTGACATTGAGACCGGCCTAGCTACATCCCGTGTGCTGAGCCTAAAACCGGCCCAGCTATATCCCGCGTCTTAGAACTTGCTTTTGCTTCTCTTTAAGATATACAATCCTGCCGCTTAGATAGAAAAACAACAACAAGAATAACAAGAGACGATTTACCAGACCTAGCAACTGCTATTGTGACCGTGTCACGCAAAAACCCCGGGAGCTACCCACAATGTATTTTCCTTTTCATCAAGTTTACATCTCTCACGGAGTGGTTGGTTCTTAAATTAACGCCTAGGCTGCATGGTGTTGTGTCGATAGTTTACAAGCAGGGTTCCTTTTTCTCCTCTGTCAAGACAATGAAATTCCAACTCATATGATCTTCTTCCTTGAAAATAATTCCTAAATCGTTCATTCACAAAATATATAGGAGGTCAACGCTGGTGACCAAGGGTTCCCAAAGTGCATCTTGTCAAAACACCAATACGTGGTCTCCGAACTTTTTGTGCTACCTGGTTCCGGTTTGGTACAGTCGTCTATTTTCAGAAATTGAGGGAGGCACGCCGTAAATTTTGGCGCCAAAAGTATTTTGACCCTCAGACGCCACTGGTGCTCCAAATGTAGAATTCGGGTGCGGTGCTGGTGCGGGGAGAATAGCCTCGAGCAGCGGGCCGACTCAATAGGTTTGTCGCAATAATTGTGGACTAATGCTAATTTTCTTAGCATCAGCAGAATAAACTTTTTTTGTAAAAAAAACCTTAGAATTAGTTTTTGATATACTGAATAATGTTAGTGTTTTTTACAACTCTGTGTAAAGCGCTGGATTTGGGCTTACACTGACAACGTGTGTCACGATCCCTTCAGGATGTCAGCCATCGCTGCTCGTACAGTCTTTCCGATCCAGACGTTGGTTAGCGTCCCATCGCTCTGTGATGTGTCGCCTGCAAGATGGTCAGCAAATGGCGAAACTTCTGATAAATCGAAAGTCATCATCATACGTGGGAGAAATGGGCTCTTTATTTCTGTGGGCGACGACTCCTCACTGGGGTTGGGCACCTCCCGCTCAGGTAGGTTCGAGACCTCACGAAGTAATAATTCTTGGCACTCTTGCTCTGACTTGAAGGATAGAATCGACATGCCCTCTTTCTGATCTTGGGAGAGGCTCAGTTAGCTTTCATGTTACAAATACACATGGCAGAGTTCAGACTAATAGACAGGACAAGAGGGAGCCGAGCGTGGGGTTCAGCTGTGGGGCAGTGACATACTGAGATTTGGCATAGCAACAATAGGCATCTTGGTCTTGTCGTTTTGTATCGATGCCTTAGACCCGTCTCCTGCCATTTGCATGAGATTTTAAAGCAAGTCGAGCCGCGTGTTGTGTATGTATGTGGTGAGACAGATTGAAGGCGAGGTCAAGGAGCGACGGTGTTGAAGGGGCAGACGGATCAGAAACCTCCGATTGCTGACAGCTCGAGTATTAGCGTGAGCGGGCTGAACCAACTCTACGTGGAGAACACAAGACGGAAACGAGTCAACAACGGAAGGTGAACAACGAGAATGTCAAAACAAAGTGTGAATTTAGCAGACAACGACTTATATAAATTGTTGTCCGAACGGAATCCCCCCGGTAGGATGGGCAAGCTGCAATTCCCAAGCCGCCCAGGAAGAGAGCTTCATTTGGCGGCCGGGGTGGAGCCGCCAGCGCGCGTCGTATTTCGTACCGGTGCGACATCCCCACAGCCATGCCCAATCAGCCAATCAGGGTACAGGACGAACCCGAAAGCCGCAGGGGAGGGTCGTGGCCTGGAGTCTGGCAGTGCGGGCTCGCAGCATCATCCCCAAAAGAGGTAAGACTGCAACGAGGACCCAACTGTCATGGAGATTTGAGGGGGGCTGTTCAGACATGGCCAATCGAGCAGGAATACGTGATACGATGCAGTCCGGATATGGCAACCCATTTGTGCCTGTGTCCGCCCGCTGAAGTGCGCATGCCACGCTTTGGCGACGGTCGGTAGGGCTGGAAGTGGTCTCAGCCATCGCTTTCATCGCATCACCAGGCTGTGACGCCAGTGCATCAATCTGCCTCTCTCAGATTGGACAACTGCCAGTCTTGAGTGTCCTCATCCAGACTCCAGGTCTCATCGGAATACTCAGTCTCCCAATCACCAACACCGCCGGCCCAATAGTCAACCCGCGAAGCCCGTTGGCGTCGCCAGTCTACGTCATCAGCCTCAGCATGAGAAGCGCTCAGGTGGCGGAGGCCATGTATTGATGGAAGGATCAAGGTGAATTTCTGCAGTGAGGAAATTGAGGGTGACGAATACCTCAGGATGGCGCAAGGCAGCAACAATTGAGAAATGAGGGGATCGGAGTTGTCAGTGCTAGTTAGGTCACAACAGCCTCTATATTCAGTCTAAAACAGCAAAGTCCACGAAAAACGTTCCATACCCATGTTTCCCGAGAGGCCTCATTGTATTGTATCATGGCACGGCTTTGTCTCAATCCCAGCAGGCAGACATGCTGTGTCACAAACTGCCTGCTGAATGTAAGCCCCATGTGACACGGTCAGAAGACCTGCGTCTCGAAGTTGTCAGCGCAAAAATGGCTGCAGGTGTACCTGGAAGGTAACCCAATAGCATGCGACAGACCAAGCCTGTCACATGCTAGTCAGCCATGCTCATGGACCCTGCATCTGATCCAAAACGGTGAGGGCTCAAATCTATAGCAAAAGCAACTGCCATCCAAACTTGACGGGCACATGGATACCTAGTTTCGAAATCGAAAATGATTGCAGCAACAGAATGTACTGAAATGAGGAGCAATTGGCGCTACAACTAAACCAATTTAACCTCCAGTTCGTGGAGTGACGGTCGCTCATGGTGCCGTTCTCCGCTTCAATCGCCAGGACTCAATCCAGATCCCAGAGAATCTAGAAATGAGACACCAAGCAGAGCGCGTTATCCATCTGGCAAAGGCATCATAGATAGACAGGCTAGTCATATCTCGATTGTCCTTTACCTCCCACGAACTTATCGCTGATAAGGACTTCCGAAGTTGATAGATTCAGGTACCCCAACCCCCCGCAGCCGACAAGGCCGCTAGCGGGACACCGCTACAAAAGCAGTGGGTTGGGTGGCTCACCCCCCTGGAACGTGCTTATATAACTAAGATTCAGCCAATCAGAGCCCAGAACAATGCCATCAAGGTTCCCTCCAACGTCATTGCACCTGACCTCTCCCGTCGCCATTCCTCCGATGTCTTCCGCCGATCACTGCGTCTCCATCTTCGTCTCGTCGCCAACACTCACAACGAACGGCCGCCTCATCGCGACCGCTTCTTTACCATCTTCATCTCACTCTTCTTTCTTAGGGATATTCGCTCGGCAATCTCCCTCAGATCGCCATGATACTCAGAACTACCATCACGGGCGTTGCCCTTGCCTCGCTCGCGCAGGCAGCTCAACCAGGCTCCGCGAAACCCATCGCTGCGCCGATGAGAGACCTCAAATGGGGCCAGCTCAACTTCCTACATACTACAGATACGCATGGCTGGCTGGGAGGGCATTTACAAGAGTATGGCTCCTACACTGGACGCCTAGACGCCGAAGCTAACTGTCTTCTAGACCCCAGTACTCGGCCGATTGGGGTGACTACGTCTCTTTCACCCAACACATGCGCAAGAAAGCCGATGATAGCGGTTCCGACCTCCTCCTCGTTGACACCGGTGACCGTGTTGAAGGAAACGGTCTCTATGATTCGTCCAAGCCCAAGGGCCTTTATCAATACGACATTTACGCTCAAGCCAAGGTTGACTTGATCTCAGTTGGGAATCATGAGTTGTACAAGGCTTATTCTGCCGATTGCGAGCATAACACTACAGTTCCTAACTTCAAAGAAAACTATATTGCATCAAATCTCGATTACGTTGATCATGAAACTGGGAAGCGCGAGCCGATGGCGCAGCGTTACCGCAAATTCAAGACCAAGAACCAAGGCATCGAGATTGTTGCTTTTGGCTTCATCTTCAACTTTAAGGGCAACGCAAACAACACTGTCGTCCAAACTGTGGAGGAAACGATCAAGGAAGAATGGTTCCAAAAGGCAATCCACGAGAAGCCGGATCTCTTTGTTGTCATTGGACATGTGGGCATCCGAACGGAGGAATATAAGAATATTTACACCGCAATCCGAAAACAAAATTGGCACATTCCCATTGCCTTTTTCGGCGGCCACTTCCACATCCGAGATGCCCTCGCTTTCGACTCTAATGCATTTGCCATGGCCAGCGGTCGTTACTTTGAGAGCATTGGTTTCATGTCAATTGATGGCGTAAAGCCGACTGGTGAGGTCGAGGCAACCGCGGCAGCTTCATTCAGCCGTCGCTACATTGATACTAACCTTCTTGGTTTGTATCACCACACTGGGCTCAACGAAACTACCTTTCCCACAAAGGAGGGTAAGAAGGTCACCGGCATGATTACTCATGCTCGCACGGCGCTTGGCCTTGACAAACGCTTTGGATGTGCTCCCAAAGACCTCTGGATGACGCGCACCCCGTACCCCAGCAAGGATAACATCTACACTTGGATCACCGATGAAGTCTTCCCCGGCATCATTACCCGCGAGGACAGGAAGAACAAGCCGACATTGGCCATCACCAACACGGGAGGCATCCGGTTTGACATTTTCAAGGGACCCTTTACTCGCGATACCATTTACGCTGTCAACCCCTTCCCGAGCAACTTCAGGTTCATTCGCGATGTGCCCTACAAGAACGCCAGGAAGGTCATTGAGATCCTCAACAGTGGCGGCACAATTTTTGCGGAGCAAGCCAGTGATGTCAGTGATGTTCGTTTCTTGGCTATCCCGCAGCAGAGGTTTCCCGCCCCGGCAGCAGTTTTTGCCGACGATGAAGAAGAAGAGGAGCAAGTTCGTCTTGAGCTTCGAGGCATTGATGAGATTAAGCCCAATCTCATTGCCGGATACACCACCAAGGACGACATTGGCGATGATGGCGACGACACCATCCACGAGAAGATCAAGGTTTACAGGCAACCCAACGCCATCCAGGGCAATATCTCGTTCCCTCAGGAAGGCGAACCTGACACCGTGGATCTTGTGTTCCTCGACTTTACGCAGCCTTGGATCCTGGCTGCTCTTAAATTTGCAGGTTTCGACAGCAACAAGGACAATGTCGAGGTATATAAGAAGGAAAGCTTTGTTTACATGATAGGACAGTGGATCAACAAGAACTGGAAGGGTGATTGTTAGATGACTGGTACATGGAGGCTATTTGATCAGGTACATTGGCGTTGAACTTGGGCATATGGACAGGGTAAATTTGGACGTGAGACGACTGACATAGTGCTCATCAGATGGGCTAAATTGGATACATACCATCCCTATTGCTTTCTTCTTGACTTTGGCGACTGCGCATGTGTTGAAGATTGGTCAAGATGACCAATCTATAAATCTGTAGCAAATCAAAGCGATTGTCAACTGTTAGCATGTAGTTGACAGGAATTAGAGATCAAGATAGTTATATGGGGTATTTGGTAGATTATCGGTACTGATGCTACCTATCTAAAAGGTTTGGAACCCCTTTAAACCTATGTGTATAGATTTGACAATGTAATAGAGAAGGATCGTAACTCATGCGAACATGAAGAAAAAAGTCATATACCCAGAATATTCCAGCACATCTCTCCCACTCTCCCCCCTTCTTGTGTACCACTTCCGTTTACCGGATCTCAAAAATAATAATGTGAAAGATTAAAATATCATTGGCGAGCGAGCGACGAAGAAGAAGTAAATTGGTGTCATTAGGAACTGCGACCAGGTACCGGTAGCTCTCCTAAGCTCGCCGATGGCCGAAGCGGGAAGAGGCCGCTTAGTAGCCACCCTTGGTGCCGGGGATGGTGAAGTCGGGGGGGACGCAGTAGGGGGAGCCGTTGGCGGGGAGGAACTTGCAGACGGTGTGGGGAGGGCAAGAGCCGGCGTCCTAGAAGGCTACTGTTAGAGAACCATTGTTTTATTTGCGAGTGTGTGTGTGTGTGTGTGTGTGTGTGAATGGCTTCTTGTGTTGTAAAGGAGGATGGGGGGTTCAACTTACAACCCAGGCACTGTTCTGGCAGACCTGCCAGCCCTGGTTGTACTTGGAGCACTGGTAGGTGCCGCTGGTGCACCCGTAAGGCTTGGGAACAGCAGCGACCAGGGTGGCGGTGATGGCAACGAGAGCGGCGGAGAACTTCATGTTTGCGGTTTGGTTGGTTTCTTTTGTAAAGAAGAAGAAGAGTTGAGCGAGAGGCTTTTGAAGTGGTAGAGTGCTTGGGATGTATTGCTTGAGTGATGATGAGAAGGGAAAAAGGAGAACTTGGGGAGGATCATGATGTCTTTATATACTTATTTTCTGCTACGTCTACCTCTACCTACGTCTCTATACTCTCCGTGTCTCTCTTCCTCTCTTGGAGCTAGTTACGAGAAGCCATGTAGGACTATCTGCCTCAACACGAGCTGACCTGCACTGCCCAAGCCATGTCTCCAAACTAGCTTCTCGGAGCTCGGCCCAGCCTGTCTCGTCTCGATCAAACCGGTCCCCTGGGGGCGTGCGAGGGTGTAGTGGGGAGGCACTTGGGCGGCATTGTCTATGCCATGAAGGGTAGTAGATCCACACGACAAGCCACGGCTGTGGGATCTCGTGCCGTTTCTGTGCGCTCTTCTCTTCCGGGATCAAGCATGGACGCAGGCGATGAGCCGAAAGGATTGAAAAAAAAAGCAGGTGAGGGGGAATACGATGCGGGTTTCTTCTGGGGGTCATGGGGGGAGAGGGTGTGGTGCGGGCGATCGGCAGCGGCACCGAGACCCAAAGAGGGGCGTGTTTTTGTTTGTCAGATCGGGGCGTCAGGCCATGATGGACGAAGGAGAGAGAGATGGAGAGAGGAGCAGCGACATTCCTGATGACTCGGATACAGGCGCGCCGTGGATGCACTTTTTGGTCGACGGCAGGCTTGGCAGGCGAGCAGAGCGGCATAGGGTGATGTGAGATGTCATTCGCATTTTGCCAATAAGCTATACGAATCCTTCACCGCATTTCTTATTTCTTACACTGTCTTATTTTACACGGTCTATACAATATACATGGTTTCTGTTTGCCAAGAGAATCGTCTGTCTCTCTGTCTTTGCCTCTGTCTCTGTCTCTCCCTCTCTCTCGCTCGCTCGCTCGCCCACTATTCAATCTCAAGCCACAGTCTTATCAGCAGTGGCTCCAAGCTAAATAGCTGCGACCCAATGCCGCACTAGAAAACGGGAAGAAAAGCACGTCCCGTGTGGCTAGCGGAATGGCTCAATCCCTAATTTAGGAGCAGAGCGCCACCTAGTCAGCTGCGCGAATCGCACCAAGTAGGTATTAGTCCTTCTTGGAGCCCATTCCAGCCCTACGAAAGAGAGCGAAATAACGTTTCGTCGACGCAAGAACTGTTTTTCCTTTTGTTTGTTTGCCATGAGGTCAGTCACACGCCCCTCCCCATGGCCCGGCGCAATGCAGTGCAGTGCCAATGTATGACAGTCTGCATGGGGCGGTCAAACACCGTAAGAGTCAGCAAAATAGTCGATCGATGCCGTGTTTCTGGTTACTGTTCCCCATTTTTTTTTAATCCTACCGCGGGGTAGAGCAGACACTCGAAATAAAGAGCCATTTTTTCATCGATGGGATATCCTGGCCAAATTGGGGCTGCGATGCACTTGCAGGACAAAGCAGCTGAACAAGACCCAAGGCTAGACTTGCAGTCTTGGAGGGTAGGATGCTAAAAATAATAGCAATTATATCCCTCCCTCTCCTCAGCACGGCGGGACGGGACACACCACTTGCGGCAATGACAGCCAGCAAACAGGTCACTAAGGCGGCGGAAAGGCCAATAGATCGACTACCCCGCAAAAGCCGGAGCTCAATACGACATGAGGCTTCCCACCTCAGACCCGCCGGCGCCGCTGATTCGCCTGCCAGGCCGGGACCTGCCTTGCATCCTCGTGTTGGGTTTTGAGCGCCGAGGGTCCGAGTGGAGGCAGCAGCACAGTGGCATCGCAGCACAGTGGCATCGCAGCACAGTGGCATAGCAGCACAGTATTACCGTGTTAGCAGCAGCAAGGGAGCAATAGAAGCAGTAAGCAGTGCCACCGCGTCATTTGCATTGGCCGCTCGCTTCGACCCGATGCACGATCATGGCCGCCAACCGCAACCACCATCACGCCCCCGACGCCCCGACTTCCAGCGAGGCTTAGCTACAAGCAAGCCGAAAAAATGGGCAAAATGGGATGTGACGTGTGGAACGTCATTGATTCGCTCTCCCCCTTCTGCTCAAGACAATCGTCTCGCAAAACCACAGTATGAGAAACATCATCTGAGTAATATCTCATTCAAGAAAACGCCGAGCTTTGAGCGCGAAACACACCAAAAGCCTAGCAACGTAGTAAACGCCCATTGGCCTCTTCGTCCAAGTCAAATCACAATCAAGGCGGCAGAAGACAGACCATCTCTGGGGAGGCTAGTGCCCATGCCATGCAATGCCATGCCATTCCACCATGCTAGATACAACTTGCCCATGCCATGGTCATGGTCCATTTAGACGAGGCCCCGGCTGGTCTAAGCTTCCCTCGTTCCGCTCCCCTTCTCCGGATGATCCGCCCGAGAAGAGGGCCCCAGAGGGCCCCAGCTTTTTTTTATTTTCGGGGCGGCGAGAAAGCTCCACCAAGCTGAACTGCAGCCTGTTAGACGAAAAAGTGGGCAACAGGAACAGGCAGGAAAAAACGGGCGAGCATCTTTGAATCGGGTCAGATAAAGGTCCGGTTCGTGAGCCACTTGGACCGTGCTGCCGCGTTAGTTTTCTTTCTAGCAAAGGTTGTTCTTGGTGTTGCTGCTGCTGCTGTTGCTGTTGTCTTGGATGATGATGATGGCCAATATGCTGCACTTGATGGCCAGCTGGAGCTGATCATCAGCATCACACTGCCATCCAAGCAAACACAGAGACACAAGAAAAAGAAAGCAAGCTTTTTTTTTTTTCAAAAGGTCAGTCACTTGAAGATGCCACTTTTGGCCGCCGACGTGGCGCCTTGGTTCGTTGATTCTCTACAGTACCACAGCTTCCCTCGGGCATTAAACACGCCTCATGGAAAAGCAAAATCCCCTCCCACACAGCCGGCGCCCTCGCAATGATCGACATGCCCATGTCTTGCCTACTTCTCCAAGAGGTCCCAGAAATAGCCCAAAATTGTAAATCCTTCGACCGCCACCACATCCTTTCTCCAAATGCCTCCCCCATCCCCCATCCCCCGCAGCGCCGTGGCGTCCCTCAGCCGGCCAAGCTCCGCCGCCTGGCGGCCGAAAAACGACCCCCAGCCAATCTCCCTTGCACCCCCCAATCGCATCTCGCATGGTTTTGACAAACAGCGTAGCAGTGGGAAACGAGGCCAAGAGGCGAAGGGGAGAGAGCTGAAAGCCAGCTTGGTTATCAATCATGCCAGTCGTCATTTTGTCTCTCGTCGGCGCTGCCACTTTCCGCCTACATGCACAGGCCGTCAAATCCGTCTCCTGCACGATAAGATGGACAGACGTGGGCTCCTGCTACTCGGCAGAAGATGCCGGCTGGGATGCAAGACAAGCATCAACCAGAGTCAGTAGCCTTGAATCCTTCGTGCCGAGTTGCCCCAGACAAGCCATTTTTGCGGGACTCGCTAAGACACGATTCTGGGGCAGGCCCCATCAACTTACACTGGGCTGGCCAGCCCTACATCGGTCAGCTCGGGTGCCCAACCCTGAGCTTCACCCGCAGACACGATGCTCACGTATTGGGCCCGGCAAGTCACGCATGATTGGACCGTCTCAAATGCGAACGAAAAAAAGAAAGCATCGTTTATTTCCATTTACAGCTCCGTTGTCGACATTACCCTCCTCATTGGCCAGGGTATCCCTTCCCAGATCCGACCCGACTCTGTTAGCCTACCCATTTGTCATGCCATCCCGTCCTCTTTACTTTACATTGGTGCCTCCCATCTCGTATTGATCTGCTTTCGTCGTACCTGTAGAGGAAGGTCATGTTAGCTCAGCTGCGTGGCGCCAATCAACGAGACGGGAACAAGCACGTCTCGGCGGAGGGATAAGAAGCTTACCATGGGCGACAAAAACATCACACCGCCAAACAACGCCACCACCGTCAGCACGAGCGTCACCTTGTTAAAGCCGTTTCCAAGAATATCGAAAACGCCGCTGGGCGCCACTCTAGTCCCAAACACGTCTACGCCAAACGCCACCACGAGGCTTGTGCTCTCCACGATAGCCGGTGCCGCCACGATGCCCTTGACGCCCACAATGTTGCGCTGGTGAGACACGATCGCGCGCGGGTCAATCTCGATGCCTGGAGCGTACTTAACGAGGCCTTCAGCCTCCTTCTCCTCGTTGGTCGAGTCGCGGCCGACGGGGCGACGGGGGTCCAGGATCTGGCGCGAGAGGCCGACAATGGAGTTGGCCTCAGGAAGATAACCCAGCAAGTGTCGGTTGGCAATGCCCTGGCGAGTCTGCGTAACGGAGAGTGTGCTGAGGGGCTGCGAGAGGACGTAGGCCTGCTGATCGACCCAGGGAAGAGGAGGTCCGGTAGGTGTGTCCACGGGGTTCAGCGACGAAAAGTTGGCCGCGTCGCCAAGAGGGCCGCGGTCGTCAGGCGAGGGAGACTCGTAGAGGTCGCTAACGACCACCTGGTAACCTTTGATGGCCCTGTTGGTGCCATCGTTCAAGATGTAGTCACCAAAGAAGGTGCATGCGTACCAGTGCTCAGCCATGGCACACGAGATGGGCTTGTTCGAGTCCACACCCTCGTGGGATCGGGACACCAGGACCTGGCCAGAAATGGTATCAACAAGCTGGACCAGCAGAGCAGAGTCGGCGTCGCTGATCGACGCAACCACAATCGTGTTGGGGTTGAGGTACTTGTAGCTGACACGGCGGTCTGCCAGAACGCGGCCAATTGACGCAACGGGGTCGTGGGCAGCCGCCTTGGTGATGTCCACAATCTTGTGGCTCGCAGGGAGCTTCAGCTGCCACACCTCCACCTCGGAGGTCTTGTCACCCTCGGTGACAAACTTGATGCCGCGGATGACCTCTCCTTCGCCCCGGACGACAATAGTCTGCTCGGGTGTCCAGCCGGCGGGAACCTCTCCTACCCGACCATCGACTCCAATGGGAAGAAGCCACTGGCCAGAAGCGCTGTCGACCACGACAGTGCTGGAGACCGGGGAAAGCGAACCAGGAGGCATAACAGAAACAACATCTCCGTTGTCGCTCTTGACAACAGCAACTTCACCCTTGGCGCCGCGCACAGTGATGACACCCTCGTCCTTGGCAAAGATGCCCTTGACATCAAGAGTCTCACCTGCGGCTTGAGGCAGGACAGTCTTGGCCCAGACAACCTCTCCATCGCTGCCAGAGTTCAGGGCATACATGCGGCCACGTCGGGTGACGAGCACAATCAGCTTGTTGAAGCCAAAGGTGTCGCGGTGCAGACCTTCCTTCTTGGTTGGTGCCACGCCCCCGGAGAGACTGCTCATGAATCGCTCGGGGAGCGAAGCAAGATAATCGGGCAGGTATTGAAGATCGTTGAGGTGGCGGTTGACACGGTGAATGTAGGCCTCAATGGGGTTGGTGTGAGCCTCCTGCTCGAGGACCTTGGCCAAGTTCTCGCTGGCAGGAATCTCGGCCCAGACAGCGGCAACAGCAGCGGTCAATCCTTCGGGGCGCTTCCAGTCAACCTCGCCGTTGCGAACCAAGATCCAGTCATCCGACTTGGCCGTAACGGCAGTTCGGATGGCAAACCCTTCGCCAGAAGGCTTCTTGATGACCTCGGCAACAGCGTGCACAGGCACAACCTCCTCAGTTGGCTTAAAGGACCAGCGAGCAAGAACGCCGTGAGACTCGGACGAAAGAATGAGAATCTCATCCTCAGTAACCCTTGTAAAGTAGACATTGGCACCATCAGAGCTAGTCGAGATGGCGCCGGGGCCCGCAAGGAGGGGAAGCTCGTAGGCCTGGGTGATCTGGGAGTTCTTCAGGTTGGTGTGGTAAACCTCAGCCTTGTTGCCAGTCTTGGTGCGGGTGTGGATAAGGAAGTGAGGCTGCGATTGGATGAGGTGAGGGGCATGGATATCGACGGAGACGGCATCGGCGGGAAGCTTGAACTCCTGTGTCGACTTGGTTCCGAGGACATTGACCTTGATCTTGGACAGGGAGCTGTCGGTCCAGGCCAGGATGGGTGCCGCCGAGTTGCCGCCAACAAACATGACGTCCTTGGGTCCGTGGACGTCGCCCTTGGTGCCAATTGACAGATCATCGAGGCGGCTTCCGGCGGCCACATCAAGAGCAGTGACCTTGAGGCTGTACGAAGCGGGCGAGCCGTGGAGGCTGACGACGTAGACCTTGGAGGTGTCGGTCGAGACCTGCAGAGGAGTGTTCTTGCTCACTTCCCGGAACTCCCACACAACCTGTCCCAGCGTACCGTGTATGCGTCGCAAAACCGTAGTGCCGTCCTCGTCGTACAGGACCAGGACGTCCTTTCTCGACTTCTCAGTCACCTCCAAGATCTCCAGGTCCTTGACTTCGCCCTTAAACTCCGTCTGCCAGAGGCTACGGCCCGTCAAACCATCCCACGCAAAGACGCGCGATCCGTAGGCGGCGGAGATCCAGTGCTCGCCCTCGGGGGCCCGCAAGAAGCCGCCGCCATTGGTGATGTCGCTGGCGAGCTGCTGGCGCCAGACCAGTGCTCCGTTGCTGGGGTTCACGGCGCCGAGGATGCCGACGTCGCTGAGGGTGTAGAGGAGGCTGGCCTTTTCGGCCTTTCGAGGTCGGTGGAAGAATGTGGTTTCGACTTGGGGGACGCCGACGAGCGCGTGGTGGAAGTCGATCTGGCCGACTTCATCCTGGAAAACGGCGGCTCCCAGTGTCGAGAGCCCCAGGAGGAGCAGCGGCTGTAATGAGAACCGCATTGTCGGGATTGGGGGCGAATGCTGCGGCTTCACGCTTGACGGAGCTTGGGAAGCTTGGGATGCATCATGATACTGGCGACCTGTCTCAATGCGCTGTGCTTAGTCATCGTGCAGCATGCGGCTCCTCCCTGGTCGGCAGGTCTGCAGCCTTGCTTGGCAGAGAGCTTCACCCACGCACAGCCTTGTGGATCTGAAAAGAAGCATATAGTGGTCGTAAAGTCAATCGGAAATAATTATTCTCTATTTTTTTCGACTTGCTTCTTGTTACAGTGTCAATTGTCGCATACGAGTTACCCTTGTTTGTTCGAGAGAGGCGAGCTCGCCTACGCCACCAGTTCCTTATCTATTATGGCGTGGTTCGACAGAACCATGTATGCTTTTCGTTTATGGAGCAGAGCCAGCAGCAAACAAACTCAGGGCGGCAGGCAAGTCGAATCGGACAACCATGCTCACAACCCTCAGACATCCCGCATCCCAATTGTGTAACCAAAGCAACCTCAGCTTACCTATATAGGCGTGATAGTCCAGATGCAGAGCTATCCCCAGGCCCACACTGCCTCGCCTCTGTGGCCCCGCACTAGCATCCCGTGTCGCTCTCAATTCGTCCCGTTTAAAACCACGTCGCATTCCGCCATTGCTCTCCCCAGCCGCGCGGCCTGTCTTCTGATTTCCTAGAAAACGGGGCACCCGTATCGCAGAGGGCAATAGCTCGGGTGCAAAGGTGCCGAGGGTCATCTCATACCAGACCCTCCCACGCCGCCAAACGAGGTAAGTAGCACCGCAGATGGAGCCAGGCTGGTTCAATGTGGTATAAAGTTTTCCCCATTACACCATCCAATACCCCCATGGCGATAGCGCAATCATCCCTAACACAGGCGCTAGGCGCAATTTTCTCAGTGTTGGAGCCCGTAGAGTGGGTAGTAATATACCCGCGATGCCTTGCCATAAGAGCAGGATGAGTAGACCAGGGAGATCTCCCGCCGACCAGGACGACGCCAAGGCACCGTTACTGGCTTTTGTCGACAATAACGACGACAACGACGACGACAACGACGACGAGCAGCAGCAGACAGCATCCGACATGGGCCTGGACGTGGAATCGGGCAGCTCCGCCGTCGAGGCGGCGCCGTTCCGGGAAGAGGGCGGCGACCTGGTGACAGCAGCTGAGCAGCGTGATCTGAAGCGCGGCTTGGGAGAGCGCCATTTGTCCATGCTGGGCATCGCAGGCGCAATTGGCACGGGTTTGTTCCTTGGTCTCGGCAGCGCTGTGCAGACCGGTGGTCCTCTGGGCGCTCTGCTCGGCTACGCGACTGTTGGTTTGGTCGTGTGCGCCGTGCAGCTTGCGCTTGGTGAGGTCGCGGCGCTGCTCCCGGTGACGGGTGCCTTTGTGCGCCATGCAGAATTTCTCGTCGACCCGGCGTGGGGTTTCGCCATCGGTTGGAACCTCGTGTACGGCAACATCCTGTCTATCCCCTCGGAAATCACTGCCATCTGCGTCCTCTTCGAGTTTTGGACCGACCTGAACCCCTCCGTCTTCATCATCGTCTTCATCATCCTAACCGTTGCTGTGGGTCTCACTTTTGTGCGCGTCTTCGGAGAGGTTGAATACGTTTTCGCCTGGCTCAAGATTCTCCTCGTCATCTTCCTCATCATCCTGGGACTCGTCATTGACCTGGGCGGCGTCCCAGGAACTCCTCGAATTGGTTTTAGGTACTGGAAGGACCCTGGTCCCTTTGTCGAGTACATTGCCACCGGGAACTGGGGTCGCTTCCTGGGATACTGGAGTGTCATGACGGGTGCCGTCTTTTCCTTTGCTGGTGTTGAGTCCATTGCCATGGCCGCTGCCGAAACCAAGAACCCCTCCAAGGCCATCCCCAAGGCTTGCCGAAATGTGTTCCTACGCATCCTCCTCTTTTACATTCTCGCCATTTTAATTGTTGGTATGCTCGTTGCCAGCAATGATGAGCGTCTGAACGGCTCCGAAGGCACAGCGGCCCAAAGTCCCTTTGTCATTGCCGCTTCCGCTGCTGGTCTCCCCGCGGTTCCCTCTGTTGTCAACGCCGTCGTCATCACCTCCGCCTGGTCTGCATCTAACCAGAGTCTGCTCGCCGGAACTCGTGTCTTGTACGGTCTCGCACTCAAGCGCCAGGCACCTCGCATCTTCCTCAAGACGACTCCTTGGGGCGTCCCGTACATGTGTGTTTTGCTGTTCACCGTATTCATGTTCCTCAGCTTCATGAGTCTGTCCAGCAGCGCCTTTACTGTTTTCTGGTGGCTGGTTGACTTGACTGCTGCCGGCGTCTTGGTTTCGTGGTCCTCAATCTTGCTGAACCACATCCGACTAAGACTTGCCATGAGGAAGCAAAACATTGCCCTCGAGAGGTTGCCTTGGTACAACTCGTGGACTCGTAAGTTAACCTACCATAGCACCCAAACTTCTTCGCTAACTGGTTGCCTTAGTGTACAGCTCTTACTTTGGACTGTTCATGTGCATCACTATTCTCCTGACCGGAGGCTTTGCCGTTTTTACAAAGGGCAACTGGAGCGCTGTCAGCTTCGTTTCGTCCTATTTGTATGTTTCCTTGGTGAATTCTGACCATGCTGATGCTAACACTCTCAGGGATATTCCCCTTGTTTTGGGCGCGTATTCAATCTGGAAGTTTATTAAGAAGACAAAGATTGTGTCCCTTGCCGACATTCCCCTCGAAGAGGCATTCCAACAGTCCGAGGCATCCCGACAGGAATTCCAGCCGAGCTATTTGAGTTAGACGGTGTTGCGCTGAATAGAGTCCGAGTTTAGTTATTTGCTTTGGTCTAGACGGTGTTGGAGATTTGAAACCTGTAATCATGAGATGAAGATGATAAATTGCTATGGAAGGGTAGTAGAAAGGTAGTGCGGGGGACGAACTGGGGGCAATGCAGGAGCACAGGAATGCATTGCCAAGCATTGTTAGCCTAGACCTTATCGTCTCCGCCTCGCCAATAATATGCAGCACATGGCTGTATCTGTTACTAAATTGGGACATGTCCTTTATCATGACTTGGCGCCCAAAATCAATCACTTCTGAGTCCTTGTTTTTTACTTTAATTTTCTGTCCCAATCGTATCCGGTGCCGGCGGCTCGCGCGGGTGATCCCGTGGTGTCGGGTGGCGCATGATGAGCAAAGAGGGTGAGATTGCCCGAGCAGAGACATGGATGAAGCAGTTGTCCGCAGGGAGAGAGAAACAAAAGGGCGCAGCTAAATTCTCGCAATTGTAGCTCGTGGACAAAAACCCGGTGGAGTTGCCGCACCTTCTCGGCCGGTCGTGTTGCTATCTTGGACGGAACAAGGTAGCGTCGTTGCAGATCTGGTTTGTGCGACGCGAGCCATCTCTGTTCTCCCCGAGATGGAGGGTCATGCACGACACTTCTGACGCGGTTAAAGCGGAGGTAATTCCTTCTTTCTACTAATGGTATTGGTTAAGCATGAGTCGCGGCGCCGCCATGGCTGATTCCGCGGGCGGTGCGAGATACTAGTGTATAGGGTAGCCCGCATCTCAGCGCACCACAAACCGCGACGCTATCATGGCCGTGTCTCACCGTCGCAGCTCCTCCGGGAGCCGGCACTGGTGAGAACAGGAGCTGGCACTCCCTCAGCGCCCGCTAGCGGCGTCCTTTGCCCCGGAGGCACTGGGAATATAGGCACAATCGACGAATCACCGGCAGCACTCGAGGCACCAGCTCCTGGCCCGGCAGCCTTTAACCTGGTGTCATGGGATCTTCCCCACGCGCGCTAGGCCACCCCGTGCCATAACCCACGACGTCACACTCCAACACCACCTCGCGGAGCTATCTAAGCATTTTGCAGATCTGAACCGCTGTCATCCCTGGGCTCTTTTGCACAATGGAACCCATTCTAACAAGGTGTAACAAAAAAAGAAAAAAAAAGAAAACACGCTTATATGGAGGTTGCGCTTCCGTTTTCCGTAGACAGCATGCATCACTTGACTCCTTCGCCATCCCTCACATGCGAATCCTGCTTTACTTTGAATCGCAGAGAGACTGAAAAAGCGGGTGGCCCAGCTGCCATTGCCCCCCCTCGATCTCCCTGTTCAGAAGAGAGCCTATGATGGAGGCGCATCCAGACACGTTGATAGTGCCCCGAGGAGCTCTGATTCCGGGATGGAACACGCAACCCTTCCCCAACCTCCAGCTGGCGGCCGGTGGTCTGCTGGCCCTGGCTGATCTGCGCACAATCGCCAACCGCACCGCCATCAAGGGCGGCTCCTCGTGGGCGGATGCCTTTGTCCTGGCCCCCGGCTTGCACTACCAGCAGGCCGCCGACTACCTCGACCGCGAGGCGCCCGTCGACATCTTCGCCTCGCCCATGGCCTCGTCGCCGGGCGGCCAGACGCGCTACGTCATCAAGAACAGCGTCATGGCCAACTACCTCATCAGGCTGGCGCGGAGCGACCCCAGGGGAAAAGTCATCACCCTCGACGTCGGCACCCAGCAGGACTGGGGCGTGGCCAGGCGGCTGCGCGAGATCCTCAGGAGGAGCGACAAGATGGCCGCCGAGCACGAGGCTTCTTGCAAGAACGGGCTGCACCCGGCGCTCGAGTGGATCAGCAACCTGCTGTACATCTTTGCGCCCATCCTCACCGTTTCCACCATGTGGCTCATGATCCTGTTCGACGACAAATGGGGCTTCTCCATCATCCTGGCCCTCATCGTCGCTCGCCTGCTCAACATCTGGGCCATCAAGAACAGGACCGAGCCGCTGGCGCCTCCGCCGCCCCCCACGGCCAACCAGTCCATTACCGAGTACAGCATCGACCTCGGCGGCGGCCGCATCGTCCGTCTTCGGGGTCTGGACTCGGATTTGCAGGCCCTCACTACGCAGGCCTGGCTGCGGTCGCAGACGGTCCTCGACAGCTACCTCGAGGCCGTGGCCAAGCTGATCGTGTACATCGTCGCCGCCGTGAGCGGCAACATGACCCAGGCCGGCACCATGACCCTCATGGGGCTGCTGCTGTTTACCGCCGCGCTGCTGGGAGTGAGCAACGCCAATGCCAAGGGCATCCGGGTGCATGGGCGCTATGCGATGCCCGAGTCGGATCGGTGGGCGGGAAAGCGAAGGGGTCAAGCTCCGAGATACAGAGTCTGAGTTTAAGAGAGTAGTAATGAAGGGAGGAGCTGTAATCATATTGGCATTTTTTTTTAGGGTTCTTTTGACCAGTTACACATCACGCGGAGTTAACATTAGCATTCGGGAAATACAATCCAAATAAAGGGGCCAAGGGACAAACCACTTCCAAGCATGCACCATAGTCGTTCGATTCTGAACTCTACCGACCAGGACTACAAATCCCGGAGCAATATGCTGTTGTACAAGAAAAAACTCCCACCCATCCATTCTCCATATAGCAAACCCAGAGTAAAGGAAAAAAAAAAACGTTAACCCAACTTGGACACCTCCCAGCAACCCGAGTAGTAGTCTGTCTATCCAACTGGACTAGACTTGTTTGGCGAATTCCAAATGCACCAGCAAAAATACTCCTATCCATTTTCGATCGGCGCGGCTTACGACGCGGGGGCATCCTCCTTCTTTTCTTCTACAGCAGGAGCCTCGGCTGGGGCCTCAACTGGAGCCTCAACTGGAGCCTCAACTGGAGCCTCAGCCGCAGGCGCTGACTCAACTGGTGCCTCAGGGGTAGGCTCCTCAGTCTTCACTTCTTCGGGCTTTTCAGCCTCTGGTGCGGGAGCCTCTGCGGGCTCAGCAGGGGCTGATGGGGCTTCGGGCGCAGGCTCGGGAACAGTTTCAGCGGGAACCTCGACTGCGGGCTCTACTGGAGGCGTCACCTCGGGCTCTGGTGCAGGCGCTGCCTCAGACTCGACTGGAGCCGATGTTGGCTCCGCCGGAGGCTCCGTTGGGGGAACAACCGGTGCCTCAGAAGAAGTCTCAACAGGAGCTTCCACAGGGGGCTCAACGGGAGGTTCGACAGCAGCCTCAGTAACAGTTTCCACGATGGTAGTCTCGACAACAGGGGGCTCGGCGATTGGCTCTGCGGCAGGCGCAGCCACGGGCTCCACAGCGGCCTCGGTGGTTTCGGGGGCTGTTTCGACGATGGGTTCCGGAACGGGCTCGGAGGCGGGTTCGGCAGTGGGAGCCTCTGACTCCTGCTCATTATCCGCCTGGCGATCCAGCTCACCAAGCAAACCGCCAAGCAGATCAGGCTCCTCAGGCGCAGCGGGCTCCTCGGCCTTTATCGGCGAGGCGGCCTTCTCTGGCACAATAGGCTCTGCAACCGGCTCCGTAATCTGCGGTTCACTGCTCTCAATGGGGGCTTCCATAGTAGCCTCAACCAAAGATTCCATAGGATCTCCCATGAGGGCATCAAGGTCATCATCAAGGGTAGGCTCGGCTGGGGCCTCGATCGGAGCCTCTGGCTCATTGGTCTCTTCAACTATCATGCTGTCCGCCATGAGGAACTCCGGAGGTTCGGAAATGGCAAGACCAACAGAAGCAGAATCTTCTGGCTTAACTGTATCCTCAGTCATGAGAGTGTCCTCCTGCTCAAGGGTTGGCATTGCGGGGACCGACTCTTCAGTCGGCTGAGCCTCGGCGGGCTTCTCTCCACTTTCTTGTCCTGTGCTGCCGGCATCATCAGAGGGTGGTGTGGAGTCGATGTTGCCAACCTGCTCAGGGGGAGGAGGGAGTAGTGCTTGATCCTTGGGCGACTGAGACTCGACCTTGGGGACCACATTCTCTGCTACGGGAAGGGTTGCGGGTGCCTCCGTGATTGATGCGGGTTCGGCCACCGTTGACTCCACTGCAGGTGTGGCCTCGGAGACGGCGGCAGAGACCTCGGTGGACTCGACCTTTGTGGACTCGGCCTTTTCGACAACCTCCAAAGTTGCAGGAGGCGCTTCGGGCTGAGCTGTGGGCTGAATCTCTGGAGGAACCTCCGTTGTTGGGGAGGGCACAATCACGTTCTTCAGGGGGCTTCCCTCGATTCTCGAACCACCGGGGGTAAGGCCGAGTGGCACAAGGTTGAGAGGCTGAGGCGGCTCTGTTGTATTATCGATGCCTCCCATGTCAACATCTCCACGCTCGGGTGTGGGCTCGGTAACAGAGGGCGCGACAGAGGGTGCGGCATCTGTCATCTCGTGGTCTTGCGACTTCTCGCCCTCGGGTTGGGTGCTGTTGGCTGGCGTTGCGCTCTCGTCGCCCTCGTCACCATCCTCTCCATCATCGTCATCGTCATCATCATCATCGTCCTCGGCTAATTCGCTATCATGGTTGGCATTGTCGTCACCCTCTTGTTTAATTGCCTGATAATCGTTAGCAACATGAAAACCCAAGATGCAGTCTAGACTTCTCACGTTTTCGCCAGGCTGAGCAACTGGTCCACCGCTGGGAGCTGGAGCAGCGCCATTCGCTGGCACGGTTGCTGTTGGGGGGCGTCCTGAAGGAATTCTGGAGCCCTTCTTTCTTCCCCGACCGGGACCTGCTTTGGATTTTCTCTTGGGTGGGAGAGGTCGCTTTTTGGCCGCGACGAGTGCAGCGGGCTCACCCGTGGGAGCAACCGCAACCTCAACTCTCGTCGTCGAAATGATTTCGCCCACCACCTGCTGACCTTCGCCCAGGGTGACTTCCTCGGTGTAGGGGTTTCCGGCAGCGTCGACCTTTCGAACGGTTGCTCTCGTCACCGTGGAGGTTGGAGGCTTCTCCTCGATTGTTCGGCTGGAGATTGTCACGGTATTCTTTCTGCGCTTTGCTAGATGGGAGACGCCAGACGCCTCGTTGTTACGAGGAATCTGCTTCCAGAGCTTGATGCTGAATCCCTTTGCGCTCGCGTCCTCCTCCTTCTTTTCGGGCTTCTCGGGTGGCGCGTCAGGGTCGACTTCCTCCTCCTCGGCGGGAGCGGGGCGTTTATAGAGTCTGCCGGATCGAGCGGCATGCAGGAGCTCCTGGCTGTGCGGCGGCAACAAAGCAGAGTCTTTCGGCATGCCGTGGAGCATCTCTATCGACCAGATGTCGTTCTGCTTATGCGTCTCCTGCTCCGGGGGTGGCGCGACCGTGACCCATTCGTGACGCCATTGTCGAACTGGGAGACCTGAAATTCATCATTAGATGTCGCGATATTCATCCGGACCGGTTGGATCCCACCTTCAAAGTCGTCGTGTTCGGCGTATCCGCTGCGGTTCGCACGTCGCGTCTGCGCATGGCCATTAGTAGACGTCGCGACAAATCAAGCCACCGTGTAGGCACTCACTCCTGGGGCCATCGCGACCGATGTTACAGCGCGGCTGCTGGATTAAAAATAATGTGCAATATCAAAACCAATAAATGACGCCGCGATTGGGTCGTGCAGTTGGCCTCGTGCGATGCGCCAGGTCTGATCCTGGCTTAGTTGGTGCTCGAAAAGGCTGAGAGAGGCTGAGCGTTTCTCGCGACGAGCGTGGGGATTGGTGTTGACATTTTGGCCAATGAGAGCGTGGCGAGGATGACATAAGCTATGCGCAGTCGCAACGAAATGTGAGACAACATAGCTCAGCCAGTAAAAACGTTGCTAAATGGACTTATTTTAACGAAAAAAAAAAAAAAATTGTAACAAACAAGAGCTATTTGAAGCTTGCATAATATGGCCTGCTTGCGTTTAGGTGCTTAGATGTGGTGAAGAAATGAGTGGAGAGTGGCGATTGTATCCGTTTGCTGCGTTTGGTGGGTTGTCGATTTCGTAACCAAGGTGAAATGTCTCCCTGGAACAACAATGTAGAGTTGAAATAGAATTGGAATTGGAGCCCGCCGTCTAATATCCCAATTGTGCCCTGCCCTTCCCCATTCTCTTGACGAAACCTCACAAATAATCGCCGTCTTCGCCGAGCCTGGTTCATAGATATACATTGCCGTTAAGTTTCTACTGTACACTCATCTCCATCCCCTTCCCCCGCATTGACTGTTTCGTTCGGTCGGCTCGGTCATATTGGCTGGATAGTTGATATCATGAATCCTATGATTGCCTGCTTTTGCCTCCTTCTCCAAGAATTGTGCTTTTGTTTCATCCCATCTTTAAGTGCTGCCAGGCTTGTTCTGTAGGCGAGATTAGCACGCTAGAGGACTCGGCGGCGGGGTATGGTGCTCACCGAAATTGATCCCTCAACGACCAAGCGATCCAGCTCGTAAAACTGGCTGATGACTGTTTGTCGCTGGTTCTATCGTCAACATTCTGCCATGCCGTCCGCTGGCTGCGGTAGACTGTGTGCCTTACCTTCAGGCCCTGCAGGTCCTTCAATCCCTGCTGAACAAGCTCCTGGACCTTTCGCGGGTCCTTCTCGTTGACGTGCTCCCGGAAGGCATCTCTCGTCCGTCGCTTCGCATACTCGCGGAAGTTGTAGGCGGCGAATTGCTCGCCTTGCCGTAATAATTGGCGGTACTGCGTCAGAGGCACATGGGTTAGCAATTTGAAACATTTGCGTGGCAGCAGGCTCCCGGCTCTAGTTGCGCATCCGCAGGAGCCAGCGTTCACGCTCTGGTCGAGTTCGCAGCCTTCTGAAGGAATTTTGACCGGCCGACGGTCGCAGCGACCCGTGCGGGGAAGGGGGGGGGGGGTTGCGAGGGCTCAGCTTACGAGTGATCGAACTTGTTGCGGCATGTCGCCCTTCAATGTGGCCACGACGGACATTCTGGGTGTAGGTGGGATCAGGAAAAGTTCGCGATAGTCCTTTGGTGACCGATGATGCAAGACATTTGGCGATTGAGCTCGGTGTTAGTCGGCGCGGAGAAATTTGCCGCTCCGGCCGGGCATTCCGCCCACAGTGCCCAGGATTTATAAATACACTATATTCAGCGCATTTCTAGAGTGTGATTGTACAGTGCGAGCGGTGATACCGCAATTGAAACTTCGGTCATCTGTTGTCGGCTTTTTGGCTAAACACTTTGAATACCATAATATTACACCGAATTTGGGCATATCGTACATAAGCTTCGCTCACCGCTATGGATGGCCTGACGTGTTGTTGATATGGACGCAAGTGATTCTTCAATGACAATGCGGGCAGACGTGGTCAGGACAACATAGATTACGACCCCGCCTTGCGACAAGCTGTCGAAACTATCGGGAGCCACAATGAATAGCTCTTTCGAAGAAGCCCATGTTTGTGACAATCATGACGAAACATGCAGGCCTCAAAGCAGCCCTGGGGTTCCTTGCCGGCCACTCATTGACCCGCTTATCCAAACATGGGCAGTTGATTTAAGGCGCACTCGAGGACCTCATGTCATCCCGTTTGAGCTAGGGACTTTCAAGGATCATGGAAAAAGAAAATATCCATCCCTTCGCAATCCTGGTGCCATTCCAATGTAACGTCCCCCAGTTCGCGCTTGATCCCAGTCTCCCACGTTGTCTTGAATCTATCGATCCTGGTTGCAACCCCGCGACCAAATTCTCCGTCCGTACATTGCCGCTCTTGCGCGGAAGTACCGGATGGCATGGGTCGGTTTTGCATTGAGAAGCCAACCCGCATATGCCCCTCTTTATCCATCATGTACATGGCAGAGGCGACATGGGCCAGGTTGCTCCGTCGTGTTTGAGAATCCGGACGGCTACGTACACTTGTTGATCTCGTTTAATAATCACAGGGGCTTGTGGCGATTGAGCAAACGTCACCAGTTTACTATGCATCGTGCCATTGCAAGCCATGGCGCTGTAGACCGTCACTCGATGTCACATTCAAGCTGGGTTATCGCAAGCCGTTCCACTTGTAGAAATACTTGAATTTCAGTGCCCAACTGTGGGACTGTGCGACCTAGACATTGCTGGATATGCTGTGTCTGGTAAACGGACAACGGCATACTATGCAGATACCAGCATCCGGTTCTAATCCCGCCCCGCGCGATTCATGTGAACAGAAATTGTTTCTGGGCAATGCAGTGAGACGCGCAAAGCCCAGATTCTATCCAGGCGGAGCAAACGGCTGAGATACGGCGATGTGACCGCATGAGGCGTGCTTCCGACAAGCCACAAAGCTTCTCACACCAGTCTCTCCTCGAGTTTCACCAAAGTATTGCGATAGGAACGCTTGCCGTCTGCAGAAATGCATAAACTTATAACCTAGGCCTATACCCTCCCACCAAATCTATCACGAGTTGAAGTGCACCGCATATAGGGGCGTTAACCGGCTTGATGTTGTGTTACATGCGGTCGGTTGATTGGCACTCGCGTGTAATATGTGTTACCTTGCATTGCATGTGCATGCTCTATGTAGTCGATTGCGCTCGAGCCCTCTGCGGCTGATGGCTTGAGCGGGAAGCAACATGCGTCGCGATGATGCGGAACCCAGGCATCTTCCTAGCGAGGGGTTGCATTGCTTATGGGTGTGGCAGCTTGCCTGCATCCTAGCGTGCTCATGCGGGGCCATCGGTGGTGACAGAGCGTAGAGTTTGGTGGTTGTTCATGATGGAGCGGAAAAGCTCGTCCTGTTTAGCTAGCTCGGCATCCGATTGCTCGACAGACGAGGACGGGAAGAGATCCGGAATCGCGGCCTGGATGGACTCTGGCGAGAAGCCACTCGATCCAAGCATCTGGTTGAAGCGCGAGTCTGAACCTAGATCGCGATCGAGCTGAGCATTGAACACGTATTGCTTCAGGTTCTGGTTCGGCTTGACAATGTTGACGGCCTTGGTTGGCTGGTTGGACGGCAGTGGAGAGACAAAACGCAGGTTAGTGACAGATGCGTTGAGGTTGGCCACCTCAGTCGGGTGAGCGTTATCTGCCAGACTCCACCGCATGATTTTGCCCTTTGTGTGACCCGAGAGTATCGATGTGCCGTCATATGTTAGAGCGAGACATGCTGGCTGGCCGACCTCTGGATCTGAGACAGCCAGAGGCTCGCCAACCTGGATAACAATAGAAGAGGGTTCCGTGCTGCGCGACCCTAGAAGTGGCTTTTCGCCACCAAATAGTTCAACGAGGTAGAGGGCACCCTCTTCAGAAGCAACAAAGAGCGCTCGAGCACTTGGGTCCAGACAGATGCAAAGAGGCGGTGCGGAGAAAAGCAATGTCCTGAGGACCTGGCCCGTCTGGAAGTTCCATATGATGCATGTCTTGTCCTGACTTGCTGAGACGCATATGCTGGTCTCAGGGTTGGTGCTCGGCCCTGCCACCAGGCTGGTGATTGCCCCGCGGTGGTTGGACAGTGTCTGCTCGGGCTCATGCTCAGACCGGGCATCAATGTCGAGGAGACGGGACAGAGACCAAACATTGATGTTGGAGTCGTCTGAGCCTGAGAGAATGTGATACGGCGTGACAGCCAAGCACGAAACAGCCTGCACATGGCAGGGGGGAGTTGACACCTGTCGGCCCGTGCACACCTACAACCGGTTGTCAGCATGTGGGAGAAATGGCTTGCATCATGTGTACGCCATGTGGCGGCAGAAGCAGCGGAGGGGACTAACCTCCCAGAGAAACAGCCTGCCCTCGGTGGTGCCCAGAACCAAGACCTGGCCGGCGAGGGCTAGACTGCGGATCCTTTCGGGGAAGGGAACGAGGGCTTCTTGGTTGCCGCGAAGGCGGGAGTAGACATGGACGTGGGCCTTTTGGTCCTGGGCCGCGAAAATATGGCTGTCGCTGATGGCGAGACAGTTGACAGGGGTGGAGCTCTTCTTGAAGGTGGCCTTGATAGAGTGCGAGGGTGTGAGAGCGTGAGTGTAGATGCCGACATCCTTGGACACTGCGGTGTTAGCCGCAAGTGGAGGGCCGCAGATGGCGGAAACGAAGTCCTGGGTGAGCATTGGTGATTATTGGTTGTCGCCTATTTGCGACGGGAGACTGTTGTTCGGATGGCGGTTTAGGAATGATAGAATCGAACGGTAAAAAAAAAAAAAAATTCAGCCGCTAGCTAGTGTTCTGGCGTTGTGATGCGGAGCGAGAGCAAAAGCCGTTGTAATCGAGCCGAGCCAAGGACTAGCTCTTGCGAGGCGAGCTGATATGAACCAAAATGGAGTAGACTGAGGCAGACTAGAGCAAGCCAATTGCACTTTGGACCTTGGTGAGCAAGAAAAATGTGCGCTGCAGCCGAGGCGATAACCCAAATGCGGAACTCGTGATGTTCTGCTTGGCCCGTGCCTCTACGCGACGACGGTGTGGTCAAATTGGCGGAGTGTATGGCGAGTCCAGACTTTCAAGCTGCCATGAGCTTCAGGTCAAGACTTGGTGCGGGGCCAGGGGAGTTGTGCAAGGGAAGCAGGCGAAAAACCAGATTGATGCTCAAAGTGTGATATTCCAGAGACAGGCGGGAGACTTTGGTAGGAGTGGGACGCAACGGCAGCCAATCACGGGGGCTAGCGGAGTTTTTGGCTGCATACTCTGAAGCAGCGATCCGATGACAAGCCGCTTCCTGGCGCCGCCGGGCTTGAGCTAGTCCTGCAAAGTCGGGAGAAACAAGATGTTTGCCAGGTTGAGCCAAGGCAGTATTTTGGCCTCTGCCAGGCGTGTGCCAGCGGTCCTATGGCAGAGCAGCAGGGCGAAGCTGCAGGGCAGGATTTTCTTTTTTGGCCCGCGCCAGTGCCAAACGCGGGCGGTGTGGCAGGCGCTAAAGTAGCACCCTCAAGCCGCCACTGGCGTCGTTGGCTTGGGAGGTTCCAGCACTGCGTCCTTTGCTTTTCCTCTGGCAGCCTTAGTGCCTCGCAGTGCCTAGCCTCCAGGCTACTGTGCCCGTTACCTTAGGCCTGGCTGCCGGTTCCTAGCGGCATCGTCTACTGAATCGCAACGCATGGACGTTGGACCATGGCGCGGAGATGATGGCGAGTGAGGTGGTGAGCTTCTTATTATATTTCCGAACCCTGGCTGCCACCGGCGCGTTGAGAGGCTCCTAGGGCGTTTAGATGGACTTAGACTCGTTCGATCCCATGCAATCGATATCCAGTTCCTGGCTAACTGAAAGACTCCTGCCGCCGCGGCAAGCCCACATGCCGGGCCGCTCCATCTCCCGACCTGGGCAGCTCCCGTAGTTCGCCGCTGACTTGTCCGCAGTGGGCTGTAGCGGCCTCTCGTTGGTTGTCGCGGGACTTTGTAGCGTGCTGCAGCATCTGGCAGTGCCCTGTGCAGCTCTGCGATGCACAGCTCCTGCCCTGGCATTGGGTTGCCATCTCTTGCCTCTGTCGCTTGCACATTCTTCCCATCTGAGCTAACGCCTCTCTACCCGTCGACCCTATCCCTGCCTTGTGACGACGCGAGACCGTCAGCCCGTTTGTTCCTAAGCTGCTAGTTCCTTTCAACCCCACGGGCCTAAGCGACATCTAGTTAATCATGTCTTGCTTCCTTATGGCACATCGTCCATGTTTACTTTTTTCTCTTCTCTCGTCAGTTTTCACCTCGCATCCGTGTCGCTGATGCGCGCCCTCACGGCTGCAAAAGTCGCGTTCGAGTTGCCGCCCCCGCGCTGCTCTTCGGCTTAAGCTCTCCGCAGTTTGGCTTAATGACTGGTAATCTATCAACTCGCGCTTACATGATCGCTAGCCCCCAATGACGGGAGTATCCCACCCCCTGATGGCCGTGGAGAGAGGAGATTGGGTTCTGGAGAAGTAACCTTGTGCAAATCGCTCTGGGCAGAGGAGAGATGTGCTGTACATGTCAGCAATGGAGCAAAGGGTTCGCCCACCACCACCACCACCACCTCACTCTTGTATCTCCACACGAGCGTATGGCTGCCATGCGGACACCTGAAAGCCATGTGGCAACGGCTCCCTTTGCGAGACAACGTTGTGCCCACCCAAGCTGATGGTGCAATGCATGCAAGGGAATACGCCCTCCCTACCTTCCATCCATCCTTGATACCTCTTCCCATCAGGTTGGAAATCACAGCTCCTCTGGCCATGTCTAGAGCTGATGCGGGTCTGACCTGATACCGACTGTCCGTCTGCTTGTCTTGGGCCAACCTGGGCCCCCCCCCCGTTTCTGCGAGCAAGCAGGATCCAGGTTTGACAGCAAGACCGGCGATTGCTATGACCATGGCCATGACCATGACCATGCACATGCCAGTCATTTGTTTTCGTGCCATGGAGGTCATGGCCCAGCAAGCAGCGGACCGACTAACCAGCAGATGACGATATCCATCCAACGTCCGCTGCGATAATCGTTTCATAAATCCAGTGCTATAGCGATCGCCTTACTCGAATTCCCGCAGTGCCTGCTCTAGCCGATGCGCCTCTCAATTTCGATGACGGGAAATCGTGCGTGGCTGCAGGCTGAGATGCTCCGGTTGTGTACAAGGTCTCCATTCCTTTCTCTCATTAAACGTCCCGCACCTCGCGTCTCCCTTCGCGGCCGCTGGTCCGTGTTCCTCGGACTAGTCCAATGGGGAGGGGAGATGTCCGTATTAGGGGTGAGTTATACTTGGTATGTCCCTCGACCTGTGTGCCTGGACCCCTGGGGGGCGTGTGCTGCAGGCCAATCTTGGCGCGGCTCTTGCAGTCACAGTCTGTGCCATCACCCGAAAGCTTTGTCCATCTATCTGGGTGGAGAAGTTATGAAAAAAAAGCTGGTGTTGATACGAGAACGAGAACAGCTGTGCTCAAGACAGCAATCGGCACTCAGTCATTGTCCGAGGACGGCTCCCGGGCGGCTGTAATGGAAACGAACAAGGACACCCAAGCCCCAGGCTGATGGACTGTCTCATCCCATTTCTTTTTCCTCGTCTCCATGCAAGGATCATGGCCTTCCAAACTTCCAGTGGAAAAAAATATCGAGGCCCGCCCCAGCTTGCATCCTTGTTAGTTGGGATCCGGGACTAATCTTGCTTTTGGGTAACCCTGACATTTTGCTTTTGTCGCGGTGCAACCAACTCCTCCCCGGGAACGCCACCCAACATCTCACTCATTCCTCTGGCCAGGGCGCAACTAGTTACATTATTCGTGACCTCCCTCCGTGTTACTTACTGTCTCTGCCACCATGTGCGACAGACCCCGCCCAAGTCTTGCCCGCTGCGGCCCCATCCACTTCGTTTTCGCGACTTGTAAATGTTGCGCGACATAACCACACTCTCCCTTGAACTTTTATTTTATTTTATTTTTTGCTTTCTCTGTACTGCGTGTCCACCTCGAGTTCCCACTCTCCCGACGTATGTCGGCGCACAAGGTCCAAGTCCAATCCCGCCATATAACACCAGTCGTGTCCTGTGTTCGGCCGCCCTCCGCTCGGCGTCTCCCAGGTCCGACTTGTCTAGATCTTTGTCGCTTCTGCGTCCCTGATTCTAGATCAGCCTCCATGTCCTTCATAGGCCCGAGGATTCCATTGGCTATTTGTTTATTCAGGGAAGACCCGACTACAACTCACGACAGCTGCCGCCGAAGATCTGCTCCACCCGTGGCAAAACGTCGATCCGTCGCAAGCATGAAGGACTTGATGCCATTGTCACTACCGAATCCTCGCTCCAGCACCCCCAGTAGTGATCGCGAAGACAGTATGGATCTGAAGGACATGCAATGCTTCCCCGAAGTCCTCGCAAGGGACCTCGAAATCTGCAGCTCCTTGTTCGAGGCCAAGAACATGACTGCCGGGACCCCTTCCATGTCTCTCATTTACGAAGAGCGAAAACAGCAGCGGACAATGTCATGCCCTGGACGGCTTCTGACATCACCTTACCGAACCGCCTCTATCCGTGTAAAGAACCTGGGCGCCATCGAGGAGCGTGGCTCAGTTGTCTCTTTCCTCGACCGCAGGGGTTATGCAAGCGAAGCCACCTCGGACGTGGACTCGCTTCCAGCAACGGAATCTTCTAGTGGCCTCGAAGGTCCTTCCATTCACTTTCGACAACGATCAATCATGACTGCTGCAACCTCTCTCACATCTGCCAGCGGTAGTGCCCCATCACCAAAGGCATTAGTATCGCGCCCTCTCTGTCGAGAAAGAAGCTGGATCGACATTGACTCTGACGACGACGACCTTGAGATGGAGGAAGAGGTAGCCCGTCAGAGGGTCGGCGCTTTGTCTCCAAGGCCGCCGACTCCTATGATTGCTGACAATGTTTCCGCCCACAACAAAAGCCCCAAGGAGGCACCCAGATCCCGCACGCCTCTCTACAAGAGGACCACCATCAGCAGCCTTCGCGAAGGTTTATCCAGACGAAACTCGCTGAGGTCTGTGGACATCCCCCCACGGATTGCCTCACTCGCCTGCACGACGACCTGCTCGAACCCATTCCCCCCTCGACCCGAGACGCCCTGCCCAGTCCCAAGCCCCAGATCCAGCGATCGGGCGAGCCGCCGACAGCTTAACTTACCTTCACATGCTCGATACCTGTACAGGTTCGAGTCTGAACCTTCACCCAGCCTCACGCCCCCTCCCGAGAAGATGAGTGATTACGACGCCAACTCTAGCGATTACGATGACGACAGTATCTTTGATGCCGAAACGGGACCATGGCGGCGGCCGAGCACAGTCTACATCCAGACAACACCTCCGCCATCACCCATGCCCACGGTGCAGGCGTGGCTGGATCGGTCACACCCGCCATTAACTCCCCAGCTGCCGATTGATGATCTGGCCAAAGCAGTTCCCCTGCCACCGGATGTGGTCGAAACCTTGAGGGTATCTATTGCTTGTTTTCCCGAGACAATGCTACTGTCGTCAAGTCTCACTGTGGAGACGATTCGGACATACTCGAAGAAAGTAAGACATCCACCGGCTGACATCTGGCGGGAACCTTCGGAGGAATCTTCGCCGCAGAGCAATCGGAGGTCGGTTTGGAAGAGGGTTGTGTCGCATGGGCGGGATTCGATCTCAATGCGGTTGCACCGCAGCCACTCATCCATCGAAGACTTTGGGGCCGCAGAAACGCCTGCGCAGGACGCTTCGGCCAGTCCAAATGCCTGGGCGCCCCTGAGACATGTCTTCGGATCATGCTCGGACTACATTTGTGATGCGCTATACGCTCACATTGTCGCATACAACTACATTTCTCGCGTTCCACGCAGCCAACCACCCTCGTCGCACCGCGTGTCCACGGCGAGCTCTCGGAAATCACAAAACGAAGACATTCCAAAGAAGGCGGCGTCGCTGCTCGGGCTCGACAGCCCGCAGTGCCCCGCGCAGCCAACATTCGGGCGGGTGGCTAGGAAGTTTGGCAGCCCCCTCTCGGGCTGGAGCTTCGGGAGGGATGAGATGACGGCAGACAGTGGGTCCGTGTCGGCAGCGCAGGACAACACGACACGGAATATCGAGGCTGGGCTTCTGCGGTGCATCATGCGCCTCATATCGACAGCAAGGATGATGGCCGAGGAGGGCGGCGGTGAGGAGAGGATGATGGAGACGGAGGCGCAGGAGGTCGACATGACCTTTGTGCGGAGCCTCTGCGAGATTGTGAGGATCTCGGAGGAGGCTGCCGCAGCCTCATGAACGAAATAGGCTCAACGCTAATTCTTTTTTCGCATTCTCTCTTTTGCTTTTTTACCTGCTACTATTTTCTATTTTTGGGAGGTTGGAATATCTGCGAAGACGTATGGATAACGAATCCGGGTCGGTAAACATCACGGTGTTATTGTTTCCTTTGTCTATTTACTTTGCGGGGGCGGCGGCGGCTGTTGTCTATGGTTTTATACCCTCATTGGCAAGTGCAAAAAAAAATTTGCTTCCCAAGTCGGCACATGACTATCTATTTTACCGTTTCATAATGTAGTAATGTTGACGCCGATATACGGGCACTTCTGAACCACTTCTTGGTGTTTTCGCACCTCTCTCCATTTCCCTCTCCTGTGCATTCCTCATTAAAACGTGACCACTTTCCGCAATCCTTCTAAATCCAACGGGAGCCGTTCATAGCCTCCTCCTCTCCTCCTTCTCCTCCTCACTAACAGACTCTCACTAACAGACCCATGTCTCTTTCCCCTGCCAAGCTTTTCTAGCCAACCAACCAGCCCAGCTAACCAACACCTCTAATCCCTGCCGCTGCGGCTCGCATCCTCCGAGGGCTCCCAGGGCTCCCCAAGCGCTGCGCCGCGCCCCCCCTGGGAGGCGTGGGGGAGGCGTTCCTCGGGGTTGGCTGCTAAGGTTCGCGGGGCGAGCGGAATGGCGATTATCGTAATGAGATGTGCCTGCTAGCGCGCAAGTGCCGGGAGGGGGATGGCGATTGACTATCGCGGAATTTTTTCTTTTTCGTAATTTTTTTAATCTATTATTTATTTTCCTTTTCTCCTTGGCCTTTTGGCCCGTTTCTCGCTCTCGCCCGCACCCCTTATTTTAGTACGGAGAATTTTTTTCTTACTTTTCTATTTACCGGCTTTCTGTCTTACAAGGGGTTCCGTCCAACAAGATGGCT
Source organism: Calonectria honghensis (assembly GCA_013403855.1). Classification (NCBI taxonomy): domain Eukaryota; kingdom Fungi; phylum Ascomycota; class Sordariomycetes; order Hypocreales; family Nectriaceae; genus Calonectria; species Calonectria honghensis. Next base: position 963,649 of record VTGB01000012.1, read on the forward strand.
GAGAAAGGCTTCGCCTCGCCTTCGCCTCGATCTGCTCTCAGCTCGCGTATTATGCTCGCACCCGCCCCGTTGGGTTCATAACTCAGCCTTTTCGTGTTGGTGCACGTGCTCTTAGTTCATCCCATGTGTGTGCACTGTAGTTTTGCACTATAATATCTATTAATGATGCTTCGTATGCATGCATGCGAATAATTCCTTATGCGTCTATTGGGCCCTTGTCGTCTCCAAACAGCTCGTCGTACCACATATTCTTGCCCTTCTTCTGGCATACGCCGTCCCAGGTGATGGGAGTAAACTTGTCCCCTTTGGCCCTCGAAGGCTCAAACACTCTTACCGCCTTGCGCTCCTTGTCCTCGCGCGGCGCCCAGTACACGATGCCGTCCCCCCCATGGCCGTTGTTGCTATCTGGGCGGATCGTCGCTAGCGGCGTGGCGTAGAGCTTGTTCCCGGGCTGCAGGCGCCTCGTCACGAGCTCGCGAAGGCGCGGATAGTACCACATCTTATCCCACCAGTTCTTGAGGCGCCACGGCTTCAGGCCCCCTACGTAGGCGTTGTGGTGGATGCCAACGGGGGTGTTGCCGAAGAAGAAGTCAGAGTATAATGGTAGCTCGCCCCAGTTGATGTCCGAGAGCACCGCGTCCGCGGTCCCGTCTCCCTCGAGCTCCGGCGGGATGCCTTTGAGCCGCACGTGGCCGGGGACGCCTGCTTTCTTCGACTCCTCCGCGACGGCACCCTTGTCACTAATCTGTACAAAGTAGCCGTCCTCCTCGGCCGAGCACGTGGGCGGGATCGTGGTGAAGTTGTAGTCGAGCCCTATGCCAAACTCGAACCGCCGGCCGTTCAACGCTGCGAGGGAGATGGCTCGGACCTCTGGGCTCAACAACTTGTAGTCGTTTTGGGCAGTCATCCCGTCCCACGACGAGCTGAGATGCCTTGCCCACTCCCGCCACATCTCCTGGTCCCCGATGACCTCGGCGAAGAGCGCTTGGTCGCTCCATAGTTGGCGGCCGTCCATGGCCACGCGCTCGACCTTCTCCTTGCATCTGCGCAGCGCGTCCCTGAGCGCGCCCATGGTACCCATGATCATGCCGCTGTTGACGCACCGCGGCCGCACCTTTTTGTATTTGCGAGCCGAGTCGAAGGAGAAGGGTACCTGGTCGGTTCCCTCACCGTACATGTCGGCAGGCATAGGCGACTCGGGCCAGTGTTTGTAGTGCGGATCCGAACCCGAGTTGCTGTCTGGGAAGCAATCCTTGGCCGTCGTGACGATGATTTTTTGCTTGGGGGTCGTGATGGGGAAGTTTCCCTTTGGAGTTTGTTCCCCCCACTGCTTGCGCACTCGTTCGTTGGCCTCGCGGTTAATCTGGTGGTAGCGCTGGATGAGGACCGAGGGCGGCAGCTGGAACCAGATGTCGTAGGCATCCACCAAGACGGCAAGGTCGTCTTCGCTCGCATTGTCGTTATTTTCATCCTCCAGGAGTGCTTCGATACCCCCCAGCAAACTCTCAAGCTTGGCGATGTGGCTGCCGCCAAAGTGCCATGACGGCCTGTTGTACTCACCATTCCAGTTCAGCATGATGGGCATCGGGTAGCCCAGCGCGACTGCAGACATGATTGTCTTGCACAGGTTGATAGCCGGGGAGTCGGCAGGCATGAAGATGCGCAAGCGCCGATTTTCGGTGGCGTTGTCATGACGGAGGGGGATATTGAGCCGCTCAAGGTCTGAGCTGGACAGGGAGTCGTAGATGGGGAAGGCATCCTGCGAGCTGGATGTAAACTGTCCGCATGTCAGGAGCTGCGATTTGGGGATATGCTGATGGAACCAGAATCAAGGTAAGATTGTTGCTACTCACAAGCACAACATAGGCAGCCCATGAGAAGAGCATGAACACCACAAGGAGAACGACGGTCCTGAACTGTCGACCTAGAGCTGGGGATGCCATGATGCGGGACGATGTAGAGCTCCGGTGCTCTGTTGATGGCGATCTGGTGCACGGTAAGTTGTGGGTATCACTGCCAGAGTCCTTCAACCTGGATGGCGAGCGACGTGACACAAGAATCGAGGCCATACACACCGCATCACCGTCGGCGACGACAGGAGGCAGAGCTGGAATCTCAAAACAGCTGCCAAACTGAACAACTGTGGAGAAGATAAATCAACCCCCAGGGGGGTCACGAGAACCTGAGGAAGTAGATGGGTGGGGGGGATAATAGGTTGCAAAAGGTAAATGCTCTGGTGTCATCGGTAGATTGGATGCGCCCCTCGTGCGCTCTACAGTCATGATGCGGTGGTGATCTTGCTGCGAGGGTGGGGTAGCGCCTGGAGCTGTGCGAAAGGAGGTGGCGTGCGGACGATAGGCAGGTCGCGGACATACCAGAGGCCTGGGATTCGCTGCAAGGAATTGATAGAATAAAATACAAAAAAAAGTAGCCGAGTTGGCTACGAAAACTCCTACAGTGCTTGCATTAGAAATTACGAATTTACTTGCTGCGCGACGGCTGCAGCGGCTGCGCGAGTGCTGCGTTTTAGTTTCATGAAGCTCTCCCATGTTTCACTCTCGGTTGAGATTAGCGGTCCGTAGAGAGGGCGGATGATCAAAGCTCACCCCAAAGAGTCGAGGTTGCTGGGCAGAATGGGTAGAATGCTACCTAGTACCTGCTATAGGTAGTGTTGCCAAGGTTGCATTGCATGCACTGTAGCTAGCAACTAGGCAAGTGGTGCGGCTACCAATCATTTGACACCGTGACGGTCAAACGGCTGCTGCTACGTCAATGGGCGCCGCCACGTGCAAGCGCAAGTTGTCATGAGAGGCTCTGTCATCTCGGTCAACCTGCTATTAGTGCGACTGAAGAGAGGGGGCATGTGCCATGGCTATCCGCGTAATGTCGCCTCGGGCGCCCGTTCAGGACTTTATCCACGCAGCAGCAAGATAATCTCTCAATCAACGGCGTTGATCATGACGAATTGCGACAAGCACAGTGTTTTTTTCGCAAAGCCCGCAGCCCACCAAACAAACACGTTCCTGAAGCCCACATGCTCCATGCCGCGGTGCGAGCTCCCCCGCCGCCCCCACTGCTACTCCGGGAACAGCCTTTCAGGGCCGCTGGAGGGACCACTGGGGCACCGGTCGGGGTGGTGCCAGTCCCTTGTCGTGTCTTGCATCCCATCCGAAGCTGACCAATCCGCGGCGGCGGGTCTGAGCAGCGGGCACCTTGGCAGGTGGTGATGTCTCCGAAATGCACAGTGAACATGCTTAAATGGCTAAGAAATGTATGTGACGGGCACCCTGCGTGGCGTCCCTGTCAACCTGCAACTTTGGGCGACGGCTTGTGGAAAAGCAGCGAGCATCCCCCCAGCCCTTTTCGTTCTCCGGGTCTTCATCTTCCACCTCACCCCGTTTTTCCTATTCCTATTCCTCCCACCGCTCCATGCCACTTTGGTCTGCCTCCGTGCGGTCCTTTTGCTTGCAAGCACCTCCCTGAACGAGCCGAGCTGCCAGAGCATGCGGCTGTGTACTGGACCTGGACCCTTTGAGTCAGGTTAGCTTCCCATAGCGCGCGGCCCTCTCGTTGGCTCTTTCGTAAATCCGTCGCTCTCAAGGTGTCGCATGCCACTTGTCCGCAAACGTTAATACCTATTTGTTCGTGTCTTGGAATTCTTCTTCTGCTTTCGGAGATCTAAACCAGCATCTTTCTTATTTATTCTTATTTGGCTCCCCCCTCCCCTCCCGTACCTTCAGGCCCCTCTCTTTTTATCCCGCCGCCAAGCAATCCAAATTGGTTCGCACTGAGGGGCACCATCATGATCACCTCAAAGTTGCCGGGCTGCAGCGCAGCGCTGTCGTCCTATGCTGGCTTCGCCATCCTAGGTACGTTTGGTTCCTGCATTCGAAAGCAACACCACCAAAAGCTAACGTGCAAATTCAAGGCCTTGTGAATACCGTCGTTCCTTTCATCGTCTTCTCGGCCAACTATCTCATTATTCCCTTCCCTCGCTGGGTCGTCATCCTCATCGAAACCCTCCCCGCCCTCGCGACGAAACTCGCCCTCCCGCATTTCCTTCACCTCGTTCCCTACTGGATGCGCCCGCTGACTGCTGGCGCATGCTGGATCCTCGTCGCCATCATCACAAATGCGACTCCTCCCAATGTCGCTCCGCCAGCGAGAATCTTCACCTCGATGCTGGCCTCGGCCGGCGCTGCCGCCATGGAGGTCTCCTTCCTCGGCATGACACGATACTACGGCAAGGCGGGCCTGGCCGGCTGGGGAGCAGGCATTGGAGCAGGTGCTCTGTTTTGCGCCGTGCTGCCCTTTATCTTGACCGTCTGGATGGAATCTTTCCTGCGCAGCTTCATTGACTGCATCTATGCCCTGACGGGCGCCATGCTGTTCGCTTTCTTTGTTGTCCTCCCTGGGGCGCCCGTCAACTATCCCGACACGCGACAGAACCGCTACGGCAAACTTGACCCGAAAGATGATCCCGAAGAAGGATCCTTTTTGGTCTACGATCCCGTCGAGGAGGTCTCCCGTGCCCTGAGCTCCAAAAATCGCCTCGGCCTCATCAAGTCCATGATTCGACCCTTCATGGTCCCTTTGTTTTTCACCTTTGCAACACAGACGGCCGTTTTTCCTGGCGTCATGCGCGCGCTCCCCGTGGCGCCTGCTTTCGAAAGCTTCTTTTCCTATTCTACCACCTACGGCTTTGCCTTTCAGCTAGGCGGGTTCATGTCTCGAACCATGACACCCCTGTTTGGGCCTAGAAGTGCCCGAGTGCCCTTTGGTGTCATGGGTGTGGCGGCCGCGGCACTTGTCGCTAACGCCATCTTCTCCATCTTTTCCTATTCTGTGCTCACCGGGCTGCTTGCCTGGTCCGCCGGTCTCATGGGCGGTGCCATTTACATGATTATTCTAGACCGGGTCATGGAGGACAAGTCTTCGGAGCCCGGCATCAACCAAGAGTTTTGCCTCCAGGTTGTGGGCGCAGGCGAGACCGGGGGCGTCATTGCGGGCGGCTTGCTGGGTGCCGCCCTGGAGAGGAGCATCTGCAGCTGGGATATTGCAGCTGGGGCTGGCGCGGCGCAGAGATGGTGCCGGACCAGCAGATAAATTGGGCTAATAAATTCAAGAGAGAAATAAAAAGTTAATAATAGAATCATCTTTACGAAACAGTGCCGGCACTGCCATTTCATCCACACCCGTGCATTCTTTTATTTTACCACGATTTCGAGCATTGGCATAGAGCATTGGCATAGAGCACAGCCGTGCAGCAAGTAGGGCTGGATTACAATTGAAACAAATTGCAGGCTCGAAGGTTTCTCCAATCCTCCATCAAACCCCAGCAAACCTTGTCTCGGCAACATACAAAATGGCCACATGATCATTAAAACGTTGTCAATCTCTGGGGAAAGTCCTCATGGCTAGCCGCGGCAAGCATGAGGCGCCCGCCTTGGCAGCTTGGCACATTGCTTGTTCAGTCTTCTTCCTCAAAAGGGTATCGCGACGGTTTCACGGCTCTTCGGCAAAGCCACAAGACACAGCCACAGCCACAGCCTCGGCCATGACTCTCCACCACCAACTCCCCACCCAGGGTTTCGGCACTCTGTCCCGTTTACGTGGTGGGCCCGCCGGAAGCACGGATCCGTTGCAGTCAGTGCTTCCCCTGACTACTTGGCCCGATCGGCCCAGAGCATCCGAACAAAATACGAGAAATGCTTTCCAATGGACTGTGCCGTGTGCGCCATCATCGTAAGCGCATGCCAAGTGCAAATTGCAAGCAAACACGAGAAACACACGGAGTTTTCCTTTTAGAAAAGATGATTGGGCGTAGTGCACGTTCGTATTTCAAGTCCGATGCCACCAATGATCTCTGACTAACAATAACATAACATGTTTCTCTCTTTGTTAATAATGGGAATTTTCTACTTCGTGGAGGTCAATCATATATCCATATTTTGCTGTCAAGTTTATAACACATATCCGCAATGCGCCTCTTGACCTTCGCAGACTCTTCCCACAATGCTGCAGCATCATTTTTCCGTTGGCAATAAACGGTATTAATATTAGACTGTCCTATATGGCGAGGTCACTGGCGACAACTCTCTAGCCGTCTCGGTAGAAGTTCCAGGTATCCGTTCGAGGAGGCCATGCAGCTCTTCCGCATTCACAATTTGACCCTGGGAGACCAACCCAGCTACCGCATAGATACCGTAGCAGACCCCAACACCAATAACGTAGACTAGAAAGACATGAAAGCTGTCACCAGCACCACCATCTTGGTCAAGATTCTTGGCCCATACCATTCCAAAGTAAACTCCGAACCCCGCCAATAATGAATTGAGCGCTGCAGACAGCAGCATGACAGGCGCAGAAATTGTCAAAATCGAAGATATTGCAGGTTTCCTCGAATCAGCATCTCTTCCGGTATTGTTTTTAATCCATGATTTGACCTGCCCAGCATTCATGCAACGCCCCATTACAAGATATTGAGTGCTAGCATAATATACGGCGATGATTGAGGAAAGTAGAGAGAAGCTGAATAGGCCCCGTGCTGTCCAATGTGTGCTGCTAAGATCTGTGAGAGATAGGGCTGTAATTGATATCTGAGCAACGATAGAACCCTGCAATATATCAGCAATGAAAATTAAATCGAAGCTATTAGCTGATCTTACGGTCACAGCAATCATGCTGCTCTCATCTTGTGTCGCTTTCTTAAAATCCAATGCTATATCCTTGTCATCGCTGGCCAATACTTGGAGTTGTGATCGTAGGACAGCCTTGCTTCCAAAAGCTGCCAGCCCAAGTCCTCCGAGCCCATAGTGTTGTAAGATGAACCCAGTTGCCGAGAACTTTTGAAACACTGCTACTATAATATGCAAAATTAAGTCAAGTAGCTGGATAGCGGAAGAAGTCAGCGACAATGGGTCCATGGTGCAGGAAGGTGAATAAGTCAATATCAAATTACCCCGCACATATTCAAAAGCTTTCTATTATGTTGGAACTAGAGAATGCGAAAGCCACTGCAGGCGTGGCTGCAGCTGCCTCAGGCAGCAACTTTATGTATTTACATGGTCTATAAACTCAATGCCCTGAATTTTTGCTAATTAGCTTCAAATAAAAGTTGGCTGGAATGGTTAATTGGGTATATGGAGGCACTGAACGTGATTCTAGACGTACAGGATTGCGTTAAAACCCCAACCGAACCCAAACTTTCACAGGTGGAGCAGAATTGCGAAGGACTCCATGAGCACAACTCAGAAATTTCAACATGAAACATAAAGATGACTAGTATTTAGCTACTATCTGCACCAAATCATAACATCATAATGGGTGTGGTCAATCCATTACTCAAAGACAACCCTCCACTTCTGATACCATTTCTCTCTTGGCGGGGGAGCAGTCTCCAGCGCAAGCACCTCTGCCAACCCAGAATGCAGGTCAATTTCCTCCGGTCGCAGAGCCCACTTGTCACCGCGCCCGACGGTAAAGCGATGGCCAAAGTAGAGGGCAAAAAAGATGACGATTCCAATGTACGAAGTGATGAAGGTCGGCGTGTCCCAGTATCCCTTGACAAAAACCTTGAAGCCCTGGAGGAAAAGCAGGATGGAGAAGCCAACCAGGCTAACCCACGCGCTGTAGGGCTGGAGCTTGGATCGGAAAGGAAGATCGGTGATGCCCTGGACCTCGGCCGCCTTGCGGAAGCGAAAGTAGATGATGATGCAGCAGATCCAGCTCTGGAAAGCGCCAGTGTTGATCAGGTTGACAAACCAGTTGAACACGGTGGCGCCGGTGCTGGCCAAGTTTAGATAGGCCAAGAGGCTGAACGAAGCGCTGGCCGCAGTCGCATAGTACGGAATGCCAGACTTGGTGCAGCGGGTGAAGATTTTAGGGGCGTTGCCAGCAACAGCCAACGAGTATAGAGCTCGGCTGGCAAGATATAGGTAGGAGTTGCCTGCAGACCACGCAGAAAGCACAATGACCGCATTGACAACCGAGTCGAGCGCTTTGATGCCGGCATCCCGGATACCGATGGCCCAAGGGGAAGCAGCAGCGCCGCTTCCACCTCCAAGCAGGTCAGGGTGGTTGCTCGGGATGAGGAAAGTGATTGCCAAAGCACCCAGGATGTAAAAGGTAATGAGACGATAAAAGTACCGAACAGTGGCCTTGGGAATGTTGCGCCGGGGAGATTCCATCTCGCCGCCAGTCACAACCAAAAGCTCGGGGGCGAAAGCAAACGCGTAGACGGAGAAGGTAATAGTTCCGACGAACGCGCACAACCGACCAGCAGCACCGCCAACGAGATACTCATTGACCGGGCCGGGATTGCTCCAGTATCCAAAGTAGAGGGGCTCTCCGGTGGGGCCACCGCCAAAGAACAGGACAACCGACATGATGAGGAGGCCAATAATGGCAATGACCTTGGTCGAGGCAAACCAGAACTCGGCCTCGCCGTAGACCTTGACCGGGAAGCAGTTGCAAGCAATGATTACAACTCCAACGACAGTGAGCCACACGGCTGTGTGAACCGGGGGGTTCCAGTACTGTATGACGATGGTAGTGACGTTGATCTCGGCGGGCACGGTGATGGCAAAGATGTACCAGTACACCCAGCCCAGGGTGAATCCCAAGCTTCGAGACACATAGCGGTTTCCGTAGTAGGAGATGGAGCAGCCGTGCACCGGAAGATAGGAGCTGAGCTCGCCGGTGGCGGTGGCGACGCCATACAGCAGGAGAGTGATGATGATGTAGGAGACGAGCAAAAAGGCAGGGCCGCCCATGTGCAGGCCCTGGCCCGCGCCGACAAAGAGACCAGTTCCGATGGTTCCACCCAGAGCAATCATCTGGGCGTGGCGGGACTTGAGGCCTCGCTGGGTCGTGGTCGGGTGGAGGGGAGTCCCCCCGACTTCGCCCTGCGAGAGGGACTCGGTGCGATCGAGCTCGGCATCGGGCTCAGCCTTGAAGGTTTCTTTATCCATGACGGGACTACAGGATGATGACAACTCCTTTTAGAGCCAAGTGAGGTGATTGTGATGAAGATGAGCTCTGAATCAGAGGATGAGGGGTGAGTGACTGGAATGAAGCCGTGTCTCTTGTCATGATGCTGGTCTATATGTATTCATCAAGACTTGGCCAACTGGCTTGAAAGCAGCCAGTAAGAAGCACTTCGTGATAACTTTCCTCGCCAAGTTGAGCATTGCGCCATACGGCTGATATCGACCTAGGTGAGAGGGTGGTATTCGGTGGTCTAGACTCGAGCCAAGACCTTGGACTCTGGCATGCCACCCCTCATTCGACGGTCGCGAAGCACCAAAGCCGTTAGCAGCTGCATCTAGCAGAGCCAGGCAGAGAGATAAGAGTGGTCGAACGGAGGCCCACTAATGATTAACCTAGATCTTCGCGGCCCCATGGGGAAATGGAGACGCGAACTGTCGGAAGCATGCATGGCCTGCGGTTCGGGGATACCGGACAGGGATGTGATCAGAACGAGCCAGTGTGGGTGGACGGTACGCAGCTCTGACCGTTGGGCCGGGTCACGCTGCTGCAACTTTAGTTGGGCGGGCACATGGTTGCGAGTCAGAACCTTCCAATCAACGCCGCCGAGGGACGTGGACGGCGCGGAGCACGAGCCTGCGGCTGATTGCGAGTTGGGGAGGTTTCCGCGCGGGTGGCAGCATCGCAGGCACACTCGCCTCGCCACATTCCAGCTGATAGCTTATCCGCCTTGGGGGGGTGTGGCGGACTGGCTAGGCCTAAAGTACGGTGAGATGTGCACCTCGAGCCATGCGGCGTCTGTCTCGCCTCATGGGCCATCTTGGCATTGTGTCTTTATCCAACTGCAGAGCAGGTGAGTAACATCTATCGTATATGGAGGGACATGGGAGTGTATGCAGGCCAGATACTTGGGACTAGCTCAAGCTTGATGAGTAGTCTTGGCACACTCAATCGATACAGGACAATAAATTCTTGACAGCTCAAGTACGACCAATTATGCTACCTCGCTATCCCTTCGAGCGTGCCAAGGTAACAGCTTGGTCACCAGCACACAAATGACCAATGATGAAACGAGAATATCACAGTAGCTTTTGGTGTGACAAAAGGGTATAATACAACGGGCTGGATATCGCCCATATTCTGGATAACCAGATGTATTCCCACAGCCACGTGAAATAGCACAAGGCTATTACCTTGACACACTCAAAGGAATCCTTTGCGAAAATACGTCATGTCAAATACGAGGGCCAACTGGCAAGGGGCGTGCGGGGTGACACGGGATGACAAGTTAGGGGATGGGGTTCGGCAAGATGAGACAAAAGGCACCATGTTATAAAAATTATAGTTGAACATGTTTATTTCCTTTTGAATCTCTCCTTCTCTAGGGAGGACTTTTAACTAATATATTTTAACACTGGCTTGGTCTCGTCAATACCCGTCTTCCTTTCTAGTCCCACTTTTCTTTTCTCTTCTGTATATACGTCCTATCCTTAGCTCTGGGTTGGCATGTTGACGCTCTTTCCAGCGTCCGACTCCTCCTCGCCCTTCCAGAGGCTGGTGACGGTCTTTGTCTGGGTGTAAAAGTTCAGGCCGGGCTTGCCGTAGAAGGTGCTGACGCCGCCGCCGGCGATGCTCTTCTTGTTGCCGGTGAAGCTGAACATGGGCAGGGGGACGGGGATGGGGACGTTGATGCCGACCTGGCCGGCCTCGATGTTCTTCTGGAACCACGAGGCCTTGGGGCCCGAGTTTGTGAAGATGGCGACGCCGTTGCCGTACTCGTTCTCGTTGATGAGCTTGGTGGCCTCCTCGAGGGACTTGGCGTGGAGCACGACGAGGACGGGGCCGAAGATCTCGTGCTTGTAGCACTTCATGTGGGTCTGGACGCCGTCGATGATGGTCGGGGCGATGAAGTTGCCGTTGGGGTACTTGGCCGGGGCGTAGCCGCGGCCGTCGAGGACGATCTTGGCGCCCTCCTCCTCAGCCGAGGCGATGAGCGACTCGATGCGGGCCTTGGACTGGGGAGTAATGACGGGGCCGAGGTCGGCACCGTCCTCGAAGCCACCATCGGTCTTGAGCTGCTTGGCAGCCTCAACCAGGTCGTCAACCCAAGCCTGGGTGTCCTCGCCGACGAGGACGACGGTGCTGAGAGCCATGCATCGCTGGCCGGCGGCGCCAAAAGCAGCGCCGGTGATGGCGTTGATGGTGCTCTTGCGGTTGCAGTCGGGCAGGACGACAGCATGGTTCTTGGCGCCCAGGTTGGCCTGGACACGCTTGCCGTTGGCAGAGGCGCGGGCGTAGATGTACTCGCCGGCAGCGTTGCCGCCGACGAAGCTGACGGCCTTGATAGCGGGCTCGTCAAGAATGAAGTTGACGGCGCGGTGGGTTCCGTGGATGATATTGATGACACCCTCGGGGAAGCCAGCCTCCTGGGCAATCTCGGCCAGGATCATGGCGGCACCGGGGTCGCGCTCGGAAGGCTTGATGACGAGGGTGTTACCGGTGATGGTGGCAATGGGGATGGACCAGAGGGGAATCATGGCAGGGAAGTCTGTTGAGCAATGCTGTTAGCGCAGTCACGCAAGGTTCTCAAGAGTTGAACTTACTAAAGGGGCAGATGGCGGCGACAACGCCAATGGGCTCGCGGTAGTTGCGAGTCTCCATGTCCTTGGCGACCTCGAGCACCTCGCCGGGAATCTGGGTGGTGATACCGCAGGCAGTCTCAGCAACCTGGAGTCCTCGGAGGACATCACCACGGGCATCGGCAAAGGTCTTTCCCTGCTCGAGAGTGATGGATGCGGCGAGGCGGTCCCAGTTCTCTCGAATCAGGCGCACAAAGTTGAACATGATCTGCTGGCGGCGCAGGATGCTCGTGTCCCTCCACGCGGGGAAGGCATCCTCAGCAGCCTTGACGGCGGCCTTGAGCTCCTCGTCGGTGGACTCGGGCACGCGGGTCACGACGTTGTTGGTAGCAGGATCGTGGACATCAATCCACGTGCTAGCAGCAGAGGGGGTGAACTTGTTGCCGATGAAGTTGTCCGTTGCCAGAGGGCTGGCAATCTTGGAGTGAGTGACGGGGTAGGGGCGCATCGCAGCCGAGTGGCTGGATCGCAGCAAGGTGCGCGCCCTCAGAGAGGGAGGGACGCGCCGGGCAGCTCGAGTGATGTTCATTATGCTGCTAGATGCCCGCTGAAAGACAAGCTGGTATCGATGACTATGGCAGGACAAAGCAATTCAGGTTGCCGGGGTCTCTTAAGGGAAAAGCGATGCATCATGACTTCGGGAGACATCCCGTTGCTCAACCCTTTCGGTATCCCATTGAGGCACATGGTGGCGCGAATGAGGCAAGTGGATACGCAAGAGACGAAGCAATTGCCATTGTCCGAATCCGAATAGCATGCGAGTTGATATGACACAGAAAAAAGAAATGCTCTGGGCCCTGCGGGACTTGCACTTTTGGTCATGCCTCCTGACAACAAAAAGCTACGCCGAGCTATCCCCAAGTCCCTGCGGCGCTAAGAGGTCCCCGCAAAACAGGCCCTTGACGTGCCCCCACCTTCCCCCGGCCTGTCATCGGTGTGTGCTCGTGCCTAGTGGCTACGCCCGGTGCGGCCGGTTCGCCAACAAGAAAGGCAGGCTATCCCGATGGATAACAAGACGGCTGGGCAAGATAACGCACGCGAGATTCAGATGCAATGCGAGCCAAGGTCACATGAACCAGTGCGGCGTCCCATCTTTGTTGAATCGGGGGGGGGACCCCCACCAAGCCCATAGATCTGGGAGCAGATGGTCAGCGAGAACGGCACCGGCCATGGCTTGGCCTTGATGACTTATTTCTACCCCGAGACAGGGCATTTCTCCTGAGCTTGAAGTCTCCAAGTATACCCGTTGTTCTCCTTCATCTAGTTGCGAAAAGCCTTTGTCTATTGTTATTTTATCCTTCACCTCTTAATCAATACATTGCCAAAAAGCGTTTGCACTTTATAGACAATGGCCAACCGCGGAAAGAGCTATGACTCCAAAGTCCACACCATTGCCGATCTCAAGGAGTATGGCTGCCGAAACATCCCCAAGATGTACAGCGGTACGAAGGTTTCCCTTGTTGCGGTAGAAACCCAGACCATGCTGATGCCCCTTTTGTAGATTACTTCAATGGCGGTGCAATGGACCTGATCACGTATGTTACATCATTGGATCAAACTAGCTTTTCTTCCCACTAACTAGTCCAAGCCTCCAAGACAACGAGGATGCGTACAACCGCTACAAGATCCGCCCGCGCGTCCTTGTGAACGTCGCAGACGTGGACATGCGCGGCGAGATCTTTGGCCACAAGACGTCCATGCCGCTTGGCTTTAGCCCCGCGGCCATGCACCGTCTGGCGCACCCCGACGGCGAGCTTGCCACATCGCGCGCCGCCGCCAAGTTTAACATCTGCATGGGCCTGTCGTCGTACGCGACCGAGTCGATAGAGAACGTGACTGCGCAGGGCACGGGAAACCCCTACGTCATGCAGATGTGCGTCGTCAAGGACCGCGAAATCACACTGCAAATCCTCCGAAGAGCTGAGGGTGAGTTTTACAGCCTTGCATCGATCGCAATGCCGTGTTGTTGTTGCTGACCGCCCTTCACAGCTACCGGCTGCAAGGCTCTGTTCCTCTCTGTCGATGTGCCCGTGCTGGGCCGCCGGTTGAACGAGATGCGCAACAACTTTGTGCTCCCCGACGACATGGCCTGGCCCAACCTGCTGTCTGACGGTAAGAGTGAGCTTGGCGGCGACAAGCACGAGGGCTCAAGCAAGCACGAGTTTGACCCCTCGCTTGACTGGGAGACTGCCATTCCCTGGCTCCGCCAAAACACCAAGCTCCAGCTGTGGATCAAGGGCGTCTACGGTGCCGAGGATGTCGAGTTGGCCGTCAAGTACGGCCTCGACGGTGTCATTGTCTCCAACCACGGAGGCCGACAGCTCGATGGCGTCCCGGCCACACTAGACGCCCTGCGGGAGTGCGTGATTGCCGCCGACGGAAAGATTCCCGTTGCGGTCGATGGCGGCATCCGAAGAGGCACCGACATCTTCAAGGCGCTTGCCATGGGCGCTTGCCACTGCTTTGTTGGCAGAATGCCCATTTGGGGACTTGCCGTACGTATATCTTGAACCCAAACATAAGACCAAAAGCAATGCTAATCTCAATGGTGAATAGTACAAGGGACAGGAAGGCGTTGAGCTAGGACTCCAACTTCTTCGCGATGAGCTCGAGACCACAATGGCGCTTGCCGGGTACGTAGTCCTATTTTCACGCCACACGCGATGATGGCTAACTTTGTTTTAGATGCAAGACGATCAAGGACATTACCCGCGATCACCTTCGATACCTGGATGGAAATGGACGTTTGGCCAAGTTGTAAAAGCATTTTAGCGTTTGTAGATTATAGGAGAAAAATGTACATTGATTGATTCCCCCACAAGTTTTGTCAATTGTGTGATGCGTGTTGTAGATATTGGCTTGTACGTTGGGCAGTATGTCTGGGGCCCCACGATGTGGCGGCGGCTCCCATGGATCCCCAATGTTGTGATTGTGGGGAGAGTCCAGCAGAGGTGTAGGGTAAACATTATGAGAAAGGCAAAACAACAACAAAATGTTGCAAAGTCATCAGAGATTGCGATGAATATGAGAATTAAATAAAGTAATCAACGCAGGAAAGTTTTTACAAATCATAATTGCAGCCCTATTCCATACTGGTTTCCGAAATGGTTTCGTTGTCTCTATTCCCCTCAAATTGGCGGAACTGACTGCACTTTGGCAGCAGCAACATCATGATAGATGGCATGTTAATCAGCAAAGTCGGCGTGCAGGGTTGCAAACCGAACGATGCAGCGAAAATCTGCAGCAGCGGTCGGAACCAACCCCCCAACCTAATCTCGTTGGAAGTCGCCGCATCGGCAATCTGTTCCAGAAGGCCGCAGGTTGTCTGCGAGAAGCAGGTGAATCCGCTGAGCGCCGCCTCCAACTGCCCGCAACTGCCACGCCAACGAACGGGTGGCCGCGGCTCACGTCGAACCCAACTGCCGCAGCTGCCCCTATCTGCGCACACGTGGACAGCAAATCTGGCATTTTCGGTACTCCAGCCGATCCGATGATCGGATTCGACTTCTGTTGGGTCTCGTCTGAGGGGCCGCGACTCGCGACTCGTGGCTGCTGGGCGACTAAAAAAGGGTCGTCGCGGCGCTAAAACGCGCGGGCCTCATAACCCGCGGAAACCTGCCCTGGATCGATTTGGAAGGCGAGTTGGTGGTTGCCCGTTTCAACTCGGACAGCCCCGCGCTAAAATCGCGGGGTAACGTGTGCGGCGATAGCGGCTGATTGCAGTGTAAGTCGTCAGCGGGATGCGATACATATAACGCGGATTGTTTGACGAAGAATGCGACAGAAACAATTCATTCCATCTCATTCAACCTCATCTTCATACCTTGATTCTACTCCATTTTCCCAATTAAACAATACCTTTTTGCAAAATGGCCGACATCAAGACCCCCCACGGCATCATGGTTGCCCTCATCACGCCTTACACGGCCGAGGGCGGCATTGACCTTGGCGAGATTGACAAGCACGTCAACCGCCTCCTCGACGCCGGCGTCCACGGCTTCGTGCCCGGCGGCAGCACCGGCGAGTTCACTGCCCTGACCACCGAGGAGCGCAAGCAGCTCATCGAGCAGGTCGTCAAGTCGTCTGCCGGCCGCGGCCACGTCATGGCCGGCATTGGCGAGCTGTCCACCCCCAAGGCCGTCGACCTCGCCATCCACGCCGCCCAGACCGGCGCCCACTCCCTGATGGTTGTCCCCCCCTTCTACGACGCCCCCAACAAGGAGGAGCTCAAGGAGCACATGCGCGCCATCCACGAGGCCAGCGGCCTGCCCATCGTCTACTACAACATCCCCTCGGCCAGCGGCGTCACCCTGAACCCCCAGGAGATTGCCGACCTCAGCGAGGTGGGCGTCCACTACCTCAAGGACACCTCGGGCAACGCCCCTGCTCTGACCGACCTCCTCTTCACCCACCACCCCAGGATCACCGCCTTCAACGGCTGGGACACGCTCACCTTCTACGGCCTCGCCGCCGGCGCCAAGGGCTCCGTCTGGGGCGCCACCAACATCATCCCCGAGCTCTCCATGCAGCTCTGGGACGCCGTCGCCGTCAAGGGCGACCTCAAGCTCGGCCGCGAGCTGTGGGCCAAGATCTTCCCCGTCTGCAAGGTCCTCGAGTCCTACAACTACGCCGCCGCCATCAAGACGGGCATGGAGATGCGCGGCTGGTCCACCGGCGGCATCCGCAAGCCGTTCAACCTCCTCAAGGGCACCGCCTACGCCGAGCTCGAGGCTTCGCTCAAGAACGCCGGTGTTCTATAAGCAGTTAAAAAATAAAATAAAATGAAAAAGTGAAAAAGGGAAAGGGAATGGAAGTATAAATGGGATCAATTTGATGAATATATATGAGGTTTAGAATATATAATGTAAAAATTTGAAAAACTCCTGTTCCTGTTTTAATCGTGACCATACTAGTGTAAAACCATAAAACCGACCCGTGTGTGATATTCGTAACACATCTAAAAAGCCAAAAAAAGAAATAAAAAAAAGAACAAAAACAAAAAGCCGCCGCAACCCAAACCACTCATGTACATGTATATATACTATTTTAACAATCCATTATAACACCTGGCCAACTCATGGTCCAGTCCTTGGACTCTTTTCTCCTCTCCCATATCGAAGAGACAATGTGCTTTGCGGGCTTGGGCGTAAAGTAGAGGCCCCTCTCGTCCGTGATGCTCAGGCACTTGAGGGCTCTCTCCTGCAGGTCCGGGGCCACGGCCTCGCTCGCGGCGATAAAGGCCGGCCAGGCGAGGCTCGCCATAAAGTCCTGGTCGTCAATCATGTGCTCGAGGCAGGGCTCGAGGTGCTCAAACGTCTTGCGCACGTTCTCCTGGAGGATCATGGCGTTGACGTCGTAGACGCGGCGGTAAAAGTAGATGACGAGCGCCTGGTGGATGGCGAGGGCCATGGACCGGGCCTGCGGGTGGTCGATGAGCTCGCTGCTGCTCTCGGGGCCGGCCTGCGGCGGGCGCGGCGGGCCCAGAGCCTCGGACGCGGGGGACCACGACCAGATGCTCGTCTCGAGGGCTTTGACGTGGTGCGTAAAGTCGAGCGACAGCTTGGGGTTGCAGCGCGCCAGCGTCTCGAGCCGCTGCTTCTCGTTGGCCACCGAGATGGTCTGCGACAGCATCGTCATGAGGCTCTCGGGGATGCCGTAGATGACCGGGTACAGCGTCTCCTTCCACTGGCCCTGGATCTGCAGGTGGATGTCCTTGTACCCGACCTCGAGGCTCTTCTCCAGCGCCGGGTCGAGCCCGATGTTGAGCGACTCCTCGGTGAGGCGAAAGTTGCGCACGTGCTCGATCAGAGGCATGTTGTTGTGGGGGGTTGCGCCGAGGGCCTCGGGCACGATGGAGACGCTCTCTGCAAACACGCGCAGGTGCGTGTACATGTGGTGCAGGAGTCGGATTTTGTAAGGATTTGCGTGGACTAGTCCACGCAACCGAATCAGTCTCTCAGCATCAAGCAAGAATATGCGAAAGGCGTGACTTCCATTATAAAGCTAGCCGAGGTTAGTAAGGCCGACGAGTAGGTCGAATAGGTTAACCAAGTACGTACCGAAGTCATGGCAAGGGCCAATATGGCCATGAGCAGTTCTTTGTATTTTGTTTGCTTGGAACCAAACATTTCCAGCTGTAGCGCGCTTCGCAAGTGTTGCTGCGCCTTCTCCTGGTGTCGAGAGCCAATCTCTCGCCACTGACTGCCGAAGGAGGCCTGCTTGTTGGACATGTGGAGCTGGAACGCGCTGTGGGCGAGAAGCGTGTAGAGAATTGTATATCTTGTATGCGATGTACCGTTCCAGAGGGATATTTCGGCAAAAGTCTCAAGGGCACAAGGGAGAAAGATGAGCTGCCAGGGAGACTTTCGACGTGTTTGCATGGTAGTTGTGGCTCCGTCAATCTGCTGCTTGTAGTATCGAAGCAGCGCCTCCGCATGCTCCGGAAGACCCTGACCAGCTCCATTACCCATTGAAAGGCCTCGGGAAGGTGTTGGTGCAGGTGCCATCTCCATATGTGAAGTAGGGTGGTCGTCTTGTGAGTTGACCGTCATGGCGCCGCTGTCAATGGCCCGGGAGACAAAGTTGGGGCTGAAGAGGGACAGTCCCTCCACCGCTGGAGGATGTTCCATGAATAGGTTTGCCATGGAAGGGTCCGAGATGAGTAGGTGGCCGGGGCTGCTGTCATCATGGCTGTCTAGACCGAGCGTAGGGTCCAGAGAGTTGACAAACAAGTCAAAGTTGCTCTCGTTGATCTGCTCGGCCCAGTCCTGGCGGTGAATCTCCTCGATCAGGCCCTCGGGCTCTGAGCACGTAGAGAGGCTTGGGTCCACGGGAATAGTCGTGTTTGAGGTAGACGAGTCGGGAGACGCCGACGGCGGTTCATCCTGGGACTGAAAGGCTCCAAAGGGCCCCTTGATCAAGCCCGACACACCCTTCCCCGCGTTCTCCAGCCTCTCACAGGCCAGGTCAATGTCGGCCAGCAGGTCGATGGCGGTCTGGCGGCCTAGGCTCTCACACAGCTCATTGCTCATGAGGCGGCGCTGGGCCTCCGAGAAAAGTGGATACCGGTACTCGGAGCCCCGGTGGCTCTGCTGCTGCTCCGGGCGGAGCGTCGAGTCCTCGGTGATCCAGAAGAGGCGGCCTCCGTAGCCGCCGCAGGTCAGGCCGAGGCGGCGGCAGGTCCCACAGGCTGGCTGCGCCTCGTCGCACTTGGCGTGCCTGCTGCGACAGGTGCGACATCCCGTGAAGGTGCGGGTTCTCTCGACCCTGGCGCCGGTTGCCTTGGTCATGTGTTCTGCGAGCCGATGGGGCTGGCTGGGGGGAGACGGAGGCGCGGGATGCAGTGCTGGGTTTGTTCCGGATAGGCAGGTGGAGAGAGAGCAGATGGGTAACGGGGCAATGGGGATGGGGTAACGGGGCGATGTGGATGGAGAGAGGAGGCGGGCTGCGGGCGGAATAAACAAGACTTGCCTGATCTGCAGCGCTGGAATGGCGACGATATGCGAGAGTAAATGGAACTCATGGGGGAGAAACCGGTCGCCTTCTGTATCCAGAAGAATGGCGGCCACGATGTCGGTGGCGTGGGCGCGCGACGAGACAGGAAGGCTTCCGCGGGGTGCTGTGTGGACCCTGTACGATAGCGCATCGACTCCCCGCACGAGGGGGCGACCACGGGGCCCTGAAGCCATCGACAGCGCCGTTCCAGGGGGGGGGCCCAGCCTAGCGCCGGTTGATGCGGGTGTGGCCCATCGCCATCTCCCGAGCGAGAAGGTCGAGGGAGACGTCGTGTGTCAACGTGTGTCAACGTCTCCGAGGTCGCGAGCCGCATCGTCGAAAATGGGAAGTCGCGGGTTCGAGCTCGCGGGCCTTCTGGCCCCGTATATAGCCATTGGCCGCTCTGGCTACGAATTGATTTCTGCAGTTTTGTTCATTGTTTCTCACAGTCTGCATCCTCGCTCCTCGTCACCATGCGCAAGGCCACCTGCAACCCCTCGGCTCTGCGAGCCATGGCTGCTCGCACCAGCACCTCTCGCTATGCTTTCCGCGGCTTTGCCAGCTCGGCGCGCAAGCTCAATGCCTCTCCCTTTGTCAACGAGCCTTCCAAGCCCGCTGTGCACACCAGCATTCCCGGACCCCTCTCCAAGGCCGCCATTGAGAAGCTCGACAATGTCTTTGACATTCGCAGCTTGAACATGCTGGTCGACTACCCCAAGTGCAATGGCAACTAGTAAGTGGGCAGTTGTTGTCTTGACAAGACTTGAAGCTAACTTTTTTTTTCTCAAGCGTTGTTGATGGCGATGGCAACACCTTGCTCGATGTGTAAGTCAACTCTCCTACCCAATCGGCTTACACCCATTAACGCCAACCAACAGCTTCGCCCAGATTGCCTCTATCCCTGTTGGCTACAACAACCCTGAGCTGGCCAAGATTGCCACCTCCCCCGCCATGATCAACGCCCTCATCAACCGCCCCGCGCTGGGCAACTTCCCTTCCACAGACTGGGCTGAGATCCTCGAGACTGGTATCTTGCGTGCTGCTCCCCCTGGCTTGAACCAGGTCTTCACCTCCACCACCGGCTCTGATGCCAACGAGACTGCCTTCAAGGCTGCCTTCATGTGGCGAAGAGCTCAGGAGCGTGGCGACAGAGACTTTACCCAAGAGGAGATTGACTCTGCCATGGTCAACCAGGCCCCTGGTGCCCCCAACTACTCCATCCTCTCCTTCTCTCGCGGCTTCCACGGCCGTCTCTTTGGCAGTCTGTCCACCACCCACAGCAAGCCCATCCACAAGCTAGACATTCCCGCCTTTGACTGGCCCGTCGCTCCCTTCCCTCAGCTCAAGTACCCCCTCGACCAGTTCGCTGCCGAGAACCGCGCCGAGGAAGAGCGCTGCCTTGCTGAGTTTGAGCGAATCATCTCCAACTTCCACAACCCCGTCGTTGCCGCCGTCATTGAGCCTATCCAGTCCGAGGGTGGTGACAACCACGCCTCCCCCTTCTTCTTCCAGGGTCTCCGCCGCATCACCAAGCAGCACAACGTCCTCCTCATCGTCGACGAGGTCCAGACTGGTGTCGGTGCCACTGGCAAGTTCTGGGCCCACGAGCACTGGAACCTCGACAGCCCTCCCGACATGGTTACCTTCTCCAAGAAGGCCCAGGCTGCCGGTTTCTTCTACGCCAACAAGTCCCTGCGACCTGACAAGCCCTACCGTCAGTTCAACACCTGGATGGGTGACCCTGCCCGCGCTCTCATCTTCCGCGGCATCTACAACGAGATCCAGCGCCACGGCCTCGTCGACCAGGCTGCCCGCGTCGGCAACTACCTCTACAGCAACCTGGAGAAGCTGGCCGAGCGCTACCCCAACGAGATCCAGAACCTCCGAGGCAAGGACCGAGGAACCTTTATCGCCTGGGACAGCCCCCGCCGCGACGAAATCATCAAGACGGCCAAGACGAAGGGTGTCAACATGGGTGGCAGCGGTGACAGCGCCATCAGACTTCGACCCATGCTCGTATTCCAGGAGCACCACGGTAAGATGATACATCCGTGCTTTATTAATGAGTGTCAAATTGCTAACTCTAATCTTAGCCGACATCTTCCTTGAGACGCTCGAGGGCATCTTCAAGAACTAAAAAAAAATAGACATTTTCAAACTCAGTTCGTATTAGGAGTTTTCTTGGGAGTTTAGCATAACGCGTGGACCAGGGGGTAAAAACCAGGGGAAATTCATGTACAAGGGTCTCGCCAACGTTGACGATCAGCATCGAGATGCGGTCCACATGCCATGATGTTTGGTAACGGAGGAGCCGGCCGACTAATTAATCCCCGCCGACCACGTGCGCCTGGTGGGGCGAACCTTGGCCACCATCTCGAAATGTAAAAAGGCAGGTTTCCCCGGATTAGGTACGCCTACATAGATGAAATGGTCCGTTGGACAACAAAATTGGAGTTTTTAGTATCATTTGCCAATGATTAATGCCCACTCGCTTGGCCTTTCCGGTTCAGCGGTTTCCCCGCACCCGTAAAAAGTTCTTGCTAGTCAAAACGTCATTCAAGCCGAGCACGCTTAGTCAGGTGCCATGATGTCTGCAGTGAAATATAAGGCGCCATCGTAGTTGAGGCACTCAAATCGAACGTCAACGACGAAACCTACGCCAATATTACCGCAAAAAAAAAGGGTGAAATTTAAAACAAAAGCAAACTGCAAAATGGCTTCAATTTTCCTGTAGGTCGATTCGCATGTGCTGCACATTTAGGACCAAGGCTGATCTGCTCAGTACCGGTGCCACTGGCTATGTTGGAGGAGAGGTCCTCAAGCAGCTCGTCGCTAAGCACCCCGAGTACAAGATTGCGGCCCTGATCCGCGACGGCGAGGCTGCCAAGCACGTCACATCAGTATTCCCCAGCGTCAGAGCAGTCATCGGAAGCCTCGACGACTCCAGCATCGTCGAGGAGGAGGCTTCAAAGGCGTCTGTTGTCCTGCGTACGTCTCCCAGCTCAATAAACACGTGAGAAAATGCTAATACGAATTATAGACCTGGCCTCCAACAAGCACCTGGGCAGCTTCCAGGCCGTCCAGAGTGGACTGGCCAAGCGATCATCTCCATGTATGCAATTTACTGGGAAACCTCATCTCCGTTAGCAAAGGGCACGAGCTTACGATTTGCAGCATTCTGGATTCAGATCTCAGGAGCCAGCGCCCTGGCTGTGGGTGAGCTTTCTGCTCCCGACTTCCAGCCCGGCGTGGCCACCACCAAGGTCTGGGATGACCTCAACGACATTGACGAGCTCCGTGCTCTGATCCGCGCGCACCCCAGCCGAGTCGTCGACAACTTCTTGCTCGACGCGGCCAAGGCCAACCCCAACATCAAGACGGCCGTCCTCATGCCACCCATCATCTACGGCCACGGTGAGGGGCCCAAGAACCAGCGCAGCATCCAGATCCCCACTCTTTGCAAGGTAGCGCTCGAGAGGGGCAAGGCCATTCGCCTGCTTAAGGGCGAGAGCTCCTGGAGCAACATCCACGTCCACGACTTGGGCGCCATCATCACCGCCCTGGCCGAGGCCGGCGCCAGCGGCAACACGGACGAGAAGCTGTGGGGTGACAACGGCCTCTACACAACCAGCAATGACAGCGTATTGGTAAGGAAAAAAAAAAACCCCCCTTCTTCTTCTAGCAGAAAAAAGAGCGTGCAAAACTAACTAGTAGCAGACCTGGGCTGGCATCTCGCAAAAGATTGCAGACTCTGGCAAGGAAAAGGGCCTGCTCAACACGGCCGAAGTCGAGGAGGTGACGGTGGCCGTGGCCGACACGCTGCTGCCGGCGGCGTCCGTCTTTTTCGGCAGCAACGCACGAAGCAAGTCGCGCCGAGCTGCCGAATTGCTCGGGTGGAAGCCGGTGCGGGAGGGTCTCGAGGCCGAGATCCCTCGCGCGCTCGGCGAGGAGGCTGACCTACAGAGCGCGGCTAAAATTTAGAGGGGGTAGCACATTTTACGATTACGGGTTGGTGGGGTTTGGGTGGTTGGACGGGACGGCCGGCGGGATTCCTTATCATGACTTGACCGAGTCATTTAGCAGTGTATGCCTTAGCAACATATCAGATGACCAGAAAGGAAAAAAAAAATTAGAGACCATTATGACCAAAGCTCTCTCTTGCGCTTACCAATTGCGAATGACCGATGCAGTCTCACCCGACATTCCGCATTGGAGAATTAGCCTCATTTTTCCCAAACAGGCAGTTATCGTGCAATCTGTGGTGGAGAGGGAGGGTCATTACTCAGTCTGATTGCCCCTCTTTGGTTTGGGCAGGTTTCCGCGACCCCCACCTGGACGCTACCCCGCGATCTTTTTTGGGTGCGGCCTCGTCACGTTCACGAGTTCTGGCGTATCTGGGAACGGTTGCCGAGTGAATTGGTTCAAGCCAGCTGCTTTTCTTGAAACGAGATACCCGTCGGACTTGGAGCAAGATCAAGCAGATTCCCGATCTCGGCCCGGTTGTTGATAAAACAGACATCAACTCTTGTGAATCCTGCGTTTCCTTGCTTGTCCCCTGCATCCAACTGCTTTTGGCCACACTGCAAACCAAAAGATTATTATCATCATGGCTCCTCCATCTATTGAGCTGGTGGCTCCCAACGGTGTCAAGATCTCTCAGCCTACTGGACTGTTCATCAACAACGAGTTTGTTGAGGGACATGCCGAGGCCCTCACCTCCATTGACCCTGCGTCGGTAAACCAAGCTCCCGTATAGATTGGGCCTTGCTAACTTGCAAAAGTACTGAAGAGGTCATCGCCAGCGTCCACGCTGCCAATGCCGATGATGTGGACAGGGCTGTCAGGGCCGCTCACGCCGCACTGAGAGACGCTTCGTGGAAGCTCCTCCCTGGCTCGGATCGAGGCCAATTGATGGCCAAGCTGGCTGATCTTATGGAGGAGAACAAGGAATTGTTCGCCACCTTGGATGCCTGGGACAACGGCAAGTCTTTATGGTTGTTGTTTAGTTGTGAAACATGCTAACATGGACAATGCAGGCAAGACATACCTTGAGACACTCAACAACGATTTGGTCGAGGCAGTTGGTGTCATCCGCTACTACTCCGGCTGGGCCGACAAGACGTTTGGCCAGACCATCAGCACAACTCCCCAAAAGTTCGCCTACACCATCCGCCAGCCCATCGGAGTGGTGGCCCAGATCATCCCCTGGAACTACCCTCTGTCCATGGCCACCTGGAAGCTCGGCCCTGCCCTGGCCTGCGGGAACACCGTCGTTCTCAAGGCCGCCGAGCAGACGCCCCTGAGCATCCTCGTGTTTGCCGAGCTCGTCAAGAAGGCCGGATTCCCTCCCGGCGTCATCAACATTGTCAACGGCCTGGGCCGCGAGACGGGCGCCGCTCTCGTCGAGCACCCCCTCGTCGACAAGATTGCCTTTACCGGCTCAACCGCCACCGCCACCAACATCATGGGCATCGCCGCCAAGACGCTCAAGAACATCACCCTCGAGACCGGCGGCAAGTCGCCCCTGATTGTCTTTGACGACTGCGAGCTCGAACAGGCCGTCAAGTGGTCGCACTTGGGCATCATGTCCAACCAGGGCCAGATCTGCACGGCCACGTCCCGCATCCTCGTGCAGGAGACCATCTACGAAAAGTTCCTGGCCGAGTTCCTGCACACCGTCAAGACGGTCAGCAAGGTCGGCAACCAGTGGGGAGAGGACGTGTACCAGGGCCCGCAGGTGTCCAAGGCCCAGTTCGAGCGCATCCTCGACTACGTCGAGATTGGCAAGAAGGAGGGCGCGACGCTGGCTGCCGGCGGCGAGCGCGTCCAGATCAACGACAACGGCAAGGGCTTCTTTGTTGCCCCGACCGTCTTCACCGACGTCAAGCCCTCGATGCGCATCTTCCGCGAGGAAATCTTCGGCCCCGTCGTGGCCATCACCACCTTCAAGACGGAGGAGGAAGCCATCGCCCTGGCCAACGACACCACCTACGGCCTCGGCGCCGCCGCCTTCACCACCAACCTCGAGCGCGGCCACCGCGTCGCCGCCGAGATCGAGGCCGGCATGGTCTGGATCAACAGCAGCCAGGACTGCGACCCCCGCGTGCCCTTTGGCGGCGTCAAGCAGAGCGGCATCGGCAGGGAGCTGGGCGAGGCCGGCCTCGAGGCCTACTCGCAGATCAAGGCCGTCCACGTGAACATGGGCAACAAGCTATAAGGGAAAACAACTGTAACGAACATTATGACACAAAGGGGAGGGGCCTGGTAAAACCTGAATTGCCCCAGCAGACAACGCAATGATAGACCAAAATAAATAAACAAATAAATATACACCATAATGGCACGCCTTTAATACACAATGGTGTAACGCACTTGCAAATAGCCCTGTTTCGCTTCGCAATTGCTTGGCTGCATTGGGTTGCTGCTGTAACCCTGCGAGTATATGTGTTCGAGTCATTCAGCGGGTGTATGTGTAGTCGAATAGTCGGGCCTTTGCGCCCATCTTTTCCGAAATTTGAATATAGCCCATCCTGTTCGGTTAACATATGTACAAGTTAGCGAGATAGGTTATGGATGAGCTGATGTTGCGGGCAGGGTCCCTCTGAGTTTGCCTAGGTATCAGCTAGGACGTCGGTTAACGGCGTCGGTTAGAAGAATGGGTAGGGTTGGTGTGTTTTGAGTTTCAAACTAATTCATCCGAGGGTTCATCCTTCATCCCAGGTTTCGTCCCAGGGTCCCTGGGGGTTCGTGATGCTTCTCCACTCTTTGCTGGGGGGCCTGGCTGGTGCTCGTCCAAGACGTTCGCGCAAGGTATTCGTCCAAGCGGGCTCCGAGATGGTGCCGGGATATAATTCTTCATTCGATCAATAGTGTCAATCAAGAGTGGAGAAGGTTCGCAGTTCAGGGTCCTAGTGATGTGTTTTTTTCTTCGCATTCCAATTTATTTCCGGACTGATCCAAATGTCCCTAAAGCTAAAATATTTGTCTGCGCGGAAAACAACTAACGAAGTGGTATTGAACAAAGAAAATAAGCATCGCGTTGGATGCGCCCGGGGATTACATGTGGCCCAAAAGTTGTGTTGTTGCTCCAGGAAGCGAAATATACAGAGGGTAAAAGAGGAAGACAACAAAAGAAGACATTTCGAACCAATATTGGCCGGTTGGGGGAAGAAAGAAAGATGCAAAAAAGAAGAGTCACCTGTTTCTTTCAACCATCCCCACCCTTTCTCTCCTTACCCTTCCAACTCCCAAAAAGTTGAAACCGATTCCCCTTCCCTACTCCAAATAGAACCCGTAGGCCCATCATCACAGTAAAAAACCCATTTCGTCCCTTTCAAGTCATCGTACATTAAGAAATAAACGTCGTCAAACCGATTTCGTCTGGAAAAAAGATCAATTTACCGCTTGATGCGGCCCTCAAAGAGGATGGTGACGGCCTCGTCCCATCCGCGGGAGGCGGCAATCTCGGTGACGGTGCGGTTGAGCTCGTCGCGCACCTCGAGGTCGAAGCCGGCCTTCTCGGCGAGCAGGCGGAGCACCGACTCGTCGCCGTTCTCGACGGCCTGCATGATGGCGTTCCAGCCACGGTACACCTTGTTGGGGTCGGCACCGTTCTCGAGCAGGAACTCGAGGATCTCGGTGTCGTCGCGGTGTCTCCTCAGCGCCTTGACGATGGGGAGATGCTCGCCGGGGGCGTTGACGTCAGCGCCACCCTCGTTGACGAGGTAGGCCACGATGTCGCGGCGGTCCTCTCGGATGGCAGATGTCAGGGGGGAGAAGACACCACCGTTCTTGTCCTCGACGGACACGCCAGCAGCGATGAGCAGCTTGACGGACTCGATCTGGCCCGCTACCACAGCCATCTCCATGACACCCTTGAAGGCGCGGGGCTCAGCAAGCACAGACAGGATGCGCTTGAGGATAGGAGGCTGACGGACAGCCATGCACACGGGCCAGTCCTGGCCGCGGATGTTGGGATCCGCACCGCGCGAGAGGAGCAGGTCGACCATCTCGATGCGGTTCTCGCGGATGGCTGTGGTGAGGGGCGAGTGGCCCTTGGGGTTCTTCTCGTTGGGGTTGAGGCCCTGGTCGAGGAGCCAGCCGAGCGCCTCAGTGTTGTTGACGGCAACGGCCGTCTCGACAATGCCCTTGGGCGATGTCAAGCTAGCACCGGCCTGGACCAGCTGGGGCAGGTACTGCAGGCGGTTGTGGGTAACACACTTGAAAGCAGGGTACTCGCTTGCGGGCGTGTTGGGGTCAGCTCCGCTGGTCAGCAGCAGCTGGAATATGTCGGGGCGGTTGTCACGGATGGACGTGCAGAGAGGGGTATAGACACCATCCTTCTTGGCGTTGGGATCGACACCGGCCTTGAGCAAGACACGGACGGACTCAATGTTGTTGACACTGGTAGCAAGCTCCATAATACCGGGGGCCTTCTTGTAGTCGGCGCCGGCAGCCAGCAGGGCCTGCAAGCAAGGGGTCTGGTAGGTAGCAGGCCAAAGCATGTGCTTGGGACCAGGCAGGTTGGGGTTAGCGCCGTGGTCGAGCAGGGCCTGCACGATGTCGACTCGGGCGTTCTGGATACCGTCAAACAGCGCCGTCTTGCCCTCCCTGCTCTTGGCATCGGGGTTTGCGCCGTAATCGAGAATAAGATCAATCAGTTTCTTGGGCGTCTTCTTATTGGTAGCGGCGATGATCAATGTGTCACCACCGGCCGTCAACTGGTTAGGATCACCGCCGTAGATCAGCAGGAGATGGACAAAGTTGACTTTGTTGTGGATGGCAGCCTCTGAAAGAGGTGATTCGTGGTCGTGCGCCGCCGACAGGTTAGGGTCGGCACCGTACTTGAGAAGGGGCACGGCAGAGGCCAAAGAGCCGCGATCGACAGCCGCCAGGAGAGGTGTCATACCTTCTCGGTCGGAGGCGTTAGGATCAGCGCCGAAAAGCAGGAGCAGACGCACGCTCTCGGCATCTCCGTTGACGACGGCCTCCTTGAGGGCGAGGTGGTCGGGGCCGGTGTTGGGGTTGACGCCCCGGTCGAGCAGCTGCTCGACGAGCTTGTGGTTCTTGCCGCGGACGGCGGAGAGGAGGGCACCCTTAAGGTTAGCAGCCTCTGAGCCTGCCGAGCTGCGGGGGTTCCAGCGCGGCATGCTCGCGGGGTCGGCCTTGAGGCGCACCACCTTGGTAGAGTTCAGGTCTAAGCCGGCAAGCTCCTCGAGCGTGGCTTCGGTCTCAGACATGGCAGAGTGAGACTGCGACTGTGTCTCGTGGGCTTCGTCAAAGGTGCTCAGCCTATCAAAAGTGGCTGTTGTGCCTGAGTGATATCTATCATTGGAGCTGATGGAGCTGGCAGTGTGCCCGCCGCCGGTGGTGCTGCTATAGTGCCGCAGGTCGGCAGCGGAGTGGTGATCTTGGTGGCTCATGGAAGATGAGCGCTCGGCCCAAGGCAGGGGAGGCAGAGGAGGCTGGCTAGAGACAATTGAGGGAGCACCGTGGCCTTCGACGCCGCGGTGCTGAGAGGATGAAGAGGGGCGGTAGTTGGAGGCGTGGTCAGTGGTCTTGGTTCGGGAAATGCCAGCGCGGCTGTCCATACGATCCAGCGCGGCGGCGAGGCCGGTGTAGCCAATGCCCATCTCCTTCTCAATCTTCTCGCTTCCGAGACTCCACTGGAACATGAGAGCGCTCATGCGAAGAGACTCGCGGGTCTTACCAAGAGCAGTGATCATCTTCTCGATGTCGTCGCTGCCAAAGATCTTGCCCCAGCCGCGGCGCATGCGGCCCATAGCGCCCTTGCGCTCATTCTCGAGGAACCTACCCAGCATCTGGTCAAGCAGCTGGAAGTCGGCCTGGGTGACGCGGAACTTCTTGCTCAGCTCCGAGATGACATCAGAAGGGAAGGACTGGCTGGTGCGGATGCACTCGCCGAGGCCGGCCTCGATGGAGAAGAGAATCTCACAGGTATCGAGGAAATCGTGGGCGAGGACATCGAGGCCGTGAGGCTGCTTAGTGACAGTGCTGAGATACTCGAGCATGCGAATCGAGACCCGGTCACCGACCGAAGTGGTCTTGTGGCACAGGTCCAGGCACTGAGCCTGGGCCTTGTTGGAGCCAGACATGACGGCGCTCTTCTTGGTAGCGAGTGGTCGGGGTACGGCACTCTGGTCGATGCTAGCAGGAGGCGACTTGTAGGAAGGTCGTGATGAGGGCGAGAGGGGCGAGAGAGTCGCTTGGTGATTGTTGAGGAGGTTGTTGTGGTGCTGCTGCTGCTGAGGCTGGTGCTGTTGCACTTGGCGTGTTTGCGAGCGTAAGCTGGGAGGCTTAGGAAAGGTGGGAGTGGTGGGGGAAGAGTCAAGACCAAGGGCCTCTTTGGAAACCAAGGACAAGGACTCGCGGGGTCCAAGAGCTAGGGCTTCGATGAAGGAGTATTCCTTGTCTCCTCTCTCTGTACCCACAGTGAGGTGCTGAGTGTTCATTCTGGGAGGGGAGCGAGGTCAGCTTTGAAGTGGACGAGGCCCTCTCTTTAGAGTCTGGTCCTCATTGTGGGAGCTGCAAGTCTTTATGGCGCTGCAGGCAGCCCAGCTCGGTCCAGCTCCAATCTCCATTCGCGGGCTCCCAAGGACATCCCGAGGGTGTTGCACCTGGGCCCCAGAGGGGGGAGGGGGGTGTCCCGGCGTGGAGTCTGGATGTCTGGATATGGCATGGGGACGAGGGACGCCGTCGCGCTTTGACGGGCCCTTGTGGAGATGGCGTCGTTGCGCACTACGGATCTGCCGGGGCGCCCAGTAGCTTGTTTACCCTAGTGCTCCCCAAGATCAGGAACCCACCCTGGGTCCAGGGATCGCCCGCCAAGGGGCCAGGGCCGGCCACCTGCTGCGGGCAGCGCTTTGACGCGGGCATTCCCCTGGCAGCATGCGCATGGACTCGGCGCCGCGCCCAATTGACGGCACCGTCGTATCGATATCGGGCAGCCTACAGGCGCGCGGGCAGTCCAAGGTCCGAGCAAAGGGACCAGACTGCCGAGACGAGCGTAGGGCGACGGCGAGGGATGGCAGCAGAGCGACGAGGATTGGAGGGACAAGCTCCGGTACGGGGGCAGCTAGGCTACGGAGGTGCCACCATCCACCACCTCCACCACAGCATAGCTTGACAAGGAGACGAGGCTAACGCAGTGGGTGGGTGCATTGCTTGTGCGTGTGTGCGTTCTTGCGTCTTGGGACCTGGGTCCTGCGCTACGGTAGTGGGCACACGGAAGTGGTAATAATCTGTCGTGAGCTCCGTGTGAGTGCGAGTGTGAAGCGTGAGAGGCGAGCGTGTGTGAGAGGGTGGAGAAGGAAAAGAGTGAGGAGGGGGGGCACTTCTCCGAAGGCGACGACGACACGATATGCAAGCCAACAAGCCAAGGCGCAGCCTCTGAGAGTCACTGGGAGCCATTGTCAACCACTGGCAAGCACTGGCAACCCCTTGGCCCTTCTTTCCGCGAATCCGCAATTGGTTGC
The DNA here is from genome assembly GCA_013403855.1 of Calonectria honghensis. Lineage (NCBI taxonomy): Eukaryota > Fungi > Ascomycota > Sordariomycetes > Hypocreales > Nectriaceae > Calonectria > Calonectria honghensis. The sequence goes on from VTGB01000012.1 coordinate 994,265, forward strand.
GGGATGCCTTGGCTGTGTCTCTTGTGCGTGTCTCTTGTGTATTGACAGTACCGGGTGTGGACGGATCACCATGCGGACGAAGTGCAAGCAAGCTTTGGCAAATGACGATACAGCCAAAACGCTAAACAAGGATGACCCCGAGTGCGAGGGCAGGGCCGCTCTCGCGACAAGCGAAAAAAAACAGGCGCCTCATTGGGGCAGTACAGGCATCTGGGTCAGAACAATAACCCAGGATTACCAAGTAATTGGCAACGACTATTGACGCCGAGAAAAAAAATGGGCTGGGCTCTGCCATCGAACGAGAGGCGTCACATTGGATGATTAATCGGCTTGGGCCCAGATCTTGGGTCGCCGGGCTCGCGGGCATGGGGAAGCCCCGGCGAGTCGAGACGCTACGAGACTCGGGCCTTGGGGACGGCCTTGAGCCTTTGGGGTACTTGGGGCAGTCGGCTAGCAGCATCGCATCGGAGCATTTGCATCGCTCGGGGCAAATCGACCAGTCACTTTAAATCGATCACCCGAGACCTGGCCCCCAAAAAGAGAAGCGTCGCTGAGCGAAAGGGGGACACTTACTCGGTAACTCATTGCGCCCCACACGCCCCCCGGTCGACTCTCTCCAGCCTGAGATACGTGCGCGCGCACGCCAGCAAGCCCCCAGCTCTGCTACCGCACGCCACCGACCCGGGACGAGGCCCAATCACGACATTGGCCTGTGAAACACTGTCACTTCCCAGCCCGGGAGGCGTCGAGCGCTGCGCCGGAAGGGGCCAGTGATATCCTGGGGACCGTCCTCAGAAGGGAAGGGCGCCCACGCAACCTATGTAGTTCACTGTGGTCCCCTCTCCATCCATGCTCCCCCAACCCTGGTCTGGCTCTTGACCGGGTTTCGATGGATGACACTCCTTTGACAGATATCCGACGAAAGACAGGCACCAGGGCCCCCGTCGCCCCGTATGTAAGGTTGCCCCTGCCCTTACATAGCACGGTACAGAGCTGAAAGGGCCAAGGCCCGAGACACCGTCGCATCGCCCATGATTGAGACAAGGTCAACGGTGAGACGATGGCGGGCGGGGTATCTTCGCCCAGCTGGGCTCTTGTTGAGCAGCCCTCTTCGTCTGCGACACGCCATGGATGCATCACGGACACCCTGGGGCTAAGAGATTGAGAGCAACACAAGCTGCAGGGGACCATTTTTTTTTTCAGCCAACATGAACGGGAACCAAGGGCGAGCTCTGGCCAGCTGCTGGCGCAAGCCAGCGGAACAAGAGGGGACCCAATGTCGAGCATCAGTGCGCAAAGAGAGTGGCAGCCGTGGGCCAGCGAGTGAGAGGGAGAAATGTATTGGAAACCAAGCCGGGTGCTCCACGCAGCGATGCTCACAAGACAGAAAGACAAGCCATGCACGTCTGTACGGTGAAGTTAGCCTCTGCGCCTCACTGCACACCAACAAAGAGTGGTAATCTTGTTTCTGACTCGGTGGAGATGGGCAATTGTGGTTGTTCCCATGCAAGATTGGGTCGCGCCGTCGCCCGCCGACGTCGCCGCCGCGCGCGAGAGAGGGAGGGAGAGACAGAGCGGCCCTCGGACTGGTCTGGCCTCTTTGCTCGCCACGTGGGAAGGGATGGAGCGGGAGGGTGGGATATGCAAGGGGAAAAGCAAACACCCTAAAAAGAATGGAAGGGTGAAAAAAAAAATTACGTTGTTGAGTACGAGCTGCCGAGCGACCGCGGTCTAGATGGCCGATGAGTGGCCCCAAGGGCCTCTTCCGGATCTAGCATCGCGTGCCCATCTTCTGTCTTGTCAAATGGGTCCTCTTTGACAAGTTCCCCGAAAAGGGGCCCGTCCAATGATTTGAAATCTCGTCATTGTCAGGCAGCACACACCGAGAAAGAAGCAAACTACGAAATGATGTTTCCCCTCTCGCCCAGCTTTGCTGGTCATCTCCCTCACACCCTCGCCAAGCGAAAAGCCCCCCCTCCCCTTCGTCTCGGCTGTTGCGGGTAGCGGCTGCTGGTCAACAACACGTGGGTTGCCGCAATGTCTCGTTTTGTCTCGTCTTGTCTCATTCTCTCTTTCGCGAGGTTGCAGGCAAGCGCCACGAGAGTCAGCGGGGGGGACCCAGCGTTGATTGCTTTTTGGGCGAGCGCCTCGTTTGGTGATCCGTCACCCAGTCATCCTGTCAGTGCGCTCCCGGCGGCTTTAATGGTACAGTTCCACCGTACGCCCGTGAGAGCTTGCGATAGCTGGCTCTCACCTACGTAGTTAGTCCCGGTCCGAGGTGGGTGGGCTTTTTGTGAGGCTTGGCCAAGCTCGTGGCTCAGGTTCGTCGTCGTATATGGTTTCGGTAGCCTCCACTCGTGCTCGGTAGTGCGCTCTGGGCTTTTAGATAGCTCGTCTTTTTGGCCATCTCGACCATCCATCACATCAGGCCATGAATGGGGTGCAACAAGGCAAAAGAAGAAAAAAAAACCAGGACTACCGAGATGCTACTTTAGCACAGCATCAACACGTAGAAGCCTTGCCATTGCGGGCAAATGCAGGCAGCCATATCTACGTGCGGTAGGCATCATCTCCCCGCCGTCACTCTAAATTGAACGCGCGGTCGTTCCATGACACCATTCCGATTGGTAAAAAGTTTTGCTCGTCATTTTTTATTTCCTTTTTAGCTCCAAGTCGAGGTTTATAAACTGCCTAGATTGCGAATGCTACGGCGCCACTGAGGTGTCATGGCAGGTTCGCTAGCACGAACATTCCTTTTGATCATGGCCACCCGACCCCGCAAAATGTCATCCTGTTTCGCCAGCCGGGGTGCCCATACATGGGCCGCACATCTCCCACACGCGCAGGGAACCTATAATAATATACATGTAGCACCCATGGAGGTAGACTCGTTCGATGTCATCAAAAAGCAATCAGTGCTTTTTCTCATGTTCGTTAACCGAACCGCACACGCGGGCTCCACCCGATGGTTCCTCCAACGCACTGCCCCGGCGGCCCAACATGTTTGAGAATGAGCCTCACGCCGTCTGGATTGCTCGCGCACAGCCATTCCGTGTTTCACGCCAGGAAGCTTCAGCGAAAGGGAGGCACCCTGCGTCATGAACCCCCGTCCGCCCTGCTGTTTCGGGCGGCTTACTCCCGCCGGTGCTAAAGCTGCACACGCGCTGCCAACAGAAAAAGGGCGAAACATATATATGATACCCCGTCCTTTTAGCCGGTCCGTCGGGGTTCATGACAAACAACCGTGCTGACTCCACGTTTCCATCTGTGCGTGGGAATGATTGCTCGCATGCAGGGCGCACCCTTCTTCCAGATGCACATGAGAAATGACGGGATCCCCCCGCGCCGCTCGGGTCGTAATCAATATTTCTTTTTTTTTTTTCATTCTTGTTTTGTTTGGTTGGTTCCTGTCAAACAGCAGACCCATGGGCGGGTTGTATCGCATATAGACGAGAAGCGCCTTGCATCGTGCCGTATCATATCATAACAACAACAATTAACTAGTATAGTAGGTAAACGCCCTCCCACATCCCCCAAATCCTCCTAATCCTCCTCCTTGTCTTTCACTTATTGTAACTCGTCCACCTCGAGCACCTCCCGTACCACCTCCTGCTCCGATAGTCCATGCATGCGGGTTGGCTGTGTTACGTGGTGCTGCGTCCTCAACCACCACCAGTCTTGCTGCAGGACCGACAGCTCAAAAACAAGTCCCTCCCACATCAGATGGGTAGTCTCGTCGGGGAAGGACCCATCACTCAGCTTGTTGGTTAGGTATTGCAGGATGGCAAAGTAGTCGCGAGTCACCCGGCGACGCACCCACCAGGCCCGCAGCCGTCCCATGAGCCCGAACCAGTAGCCAAAGATCCAGAGGGCTCTGTTGTCGTTTCTCTGCAGCAGGGTCATGAAGCTGTAGTCGACCTTGGCGGCGAGCTGTAAGAATTGAAACAGGTTAGTCGGGTCGCCATCCGCGAGGCGTGTCTCAGCAATGGCGTTGAGGGGTCCTCGGAAGAGCTGGTCGGCGTCAAAGTCGTCGTGGGCGCTGCGCACGAGCAGCCCCTCCCAGCTAGCCGGGATTTGGGCGGGCTGGAGCTGGCCAGCAATTCCGAGAACCATGTCCTGCCCGCTGGCCGTAGCTTCGTACAGCTCAGGCAGCATCGTGGAGTGCCGGTACTGCATCAGGCTTCCCACAAGGGGAGTGAGCCGCAGCTGGAAGTCGAGCCAGCCGAGGCGGTCCGGGTCGGTGCGCGTCACCCACGACGTGCTGGGGTCCTCGCTGTCAACCGTCAGGAAGACGAGCATGTGCAGGGACAGTGACGTGGTCAGCAGCGAGTCGGCCAGCTCGGGGCACCATCGCTGCTTGAGGGCTTCGTTGAAGTTGGTGCACAGGTACTGGAGCTGGTAGAGGTGGGCGAGGTGGTGGGCCTGCGTCTCCGTGGTGTGGTACTCGAGGTGCGAGGCGGCAATGGTGAGGGCGGCGCTAAGGAGGTGCGGCTGCGAGAACTGAAGCAGCGCCTTGGGGATGGAATCGCCGCTAATGGCGCTGTAGTTGTTGATTAGGTGGTAGGCAAGCTGGGCGCCCGAGGTGGCTCGCGAAGGGCCGCCAAACATGGGGATGTTTGGCCGGTGCGTGGGCTGAGACAGTGGGATGACCCGGCCCATCAGTTGCGGCGAGTGCTGCTGCAGGCGCTGTATCTGCAACTGCTGCTGCTGCTGCTGCTCTGCCTCGCGCTGCTCTACCTGCCGCTGGCGCTGCTGCTGGCGCGAACGCCGAGGCTGTAGCTGCTGCCGAGCCTGTCGCGACTGTTGTTGCTGCTGCTGCGGAGGGATCTGATAGACGCACTCTGACTGGGCCCTGATGCATTTTCCGCACCTTGGCCGCCCCTCATCGCACTGGAATCGTCTTAGCATGGCGATATACAATGGGGTTGTGGGGCGAGGGAACGAGCCACCCGTACCTTGATCTTCCTGTTCTTGCACCCAGTGCATCCGGTTCTAGTCTTGCTGTGCTTGTTGCGCTTCTTGACCGGCCGGGCCTGCAACTCCCGCGGCTGGGTTGGCGAGTTGTCAGATCCTGAGCCGTCACCGCCCCCGGCCTGATTGGCCTGGGGCGCGAGGCGCAGCACCATGAAGCCCGAGTTCGGGTTTTGGTCCATCGGGATGGCGTTTTGGTGTGGGTTGGTTGGTTGGTTGGTTTGCTGGATTCCGGGGAGGGGGAGTCAGCGTTTGACTTTTGCTGCAAATGCCAGACGGGCGCTATTTAGGTTGTCAGAGGCGAGAGCTTCGCGTCCCAACTGCCGATGCGTGAAAAGCGCTCGACGCCTGATGTGAACACGGTTCTCACATGACAGATCGATTACCTTAGCTGTTTTAGACCTAGCTGAGCGAGGAGGAGCTGAATCCCTGTCGCGGATCCCGCAACTCGTCTTCAGGGGTGGAGGGCGAGGGCTCCTCACGGCGATGGAGGCGAGATGGATTTCAAACGGTCGCCTCGAGTCATGTACCGGCCTTGCAGGTCCTGGTAGGAGGTACTGTAGAGATCTGCAATCGATGAGAAGCTCTGGAACTAAGACGGACAAGAGTTTCGGCGGGAAGCCTAAATATATTGATTGTCGCGCGTGCGCGAGTGGGCTACCTCTCCTTACCTTGTCTTGCCTTGCCGTGATCGACAAGCGCGCCCCTCATCACCCCCATCCCCGATCATCCCCAATCCCCATTCCCCATTCCCCCATCAATGCGCAACTCGCGAAAGTGCTACCCTAAATGGTTTTTTTTTCTTTTTCCTTGTCACTGTTTTCTTTTCCCCTGTTCTAGACACTGCCATGTCGCCGCCTCGTAAGCACGGCAGAATCTAGAATCCAAGTCTAGAATCCCACATGCGAATTTATAGAAATGGTTGGTGTCTTGGCATTTGGCATGTCTCTTGGAGTGAAACATCCCAGCTGGCTAGAACCCGCTGGATCAGGCCGCGGGCTCCGAACCATCATATTCTCAAAAACTGATTGATCCTGGCCGCGCGCACCCGCACGCACAGGGCCATCAGGTTGAGATAACGCACGTATCGCTCGGTTCCGACAATGTACGGATTGGGCAGCGTGCACTCGGCCCCGTCGCACTGCCGGTTCGCGAGCACGTCTAGATGCTGCAAGGTATGGTCCTGCGTCTGGTGATTGGCCAGCAGCACGTTGGCTCTGCGCTTCTGGACCAGGCCGGCAAACCTTTGGAATGACTCGATCTGCGTCGCCTTGTCGTCAGCGCTAGAGGGAATCCCCCCGCCGCCGTACAGCCCGGCGAGATGCTTTGAGCCATGCTCATACACGTCGAACAGCAGCGAGATGCACCCTGGCGTGTGGCCCGGCGTCGCGTAGACTTCCACCGTCGAGTTGCCCACCGTCACCTTGTCGCCGTCGGAGAGCACCTTGTCCCGCGCCGGCGTGCCCTCCAGCTCGGCCATCGCGTCCCACGCTAGCTCCGACGCATACACGGAGATGTTGTACGTCTCCTGCAGCCATTGCGCGCCGCCGTAGTGGTCGTAGTGCTCGTGGGTGATGATGAGCGCCTTCACGTCTGCACCCTCGTACCCAAACGCCTCCAGCCCGCCAATCACGATGCGCTTGGCCTCGTCGGCATTATCCATGGAATCAATAAGGATGAGGCCGTCGCCCGTCTCAATTGCCCACGTCGAGACGCCCGACGCGCCCACAAAAATGAGCGAGTCGAACGGCTTGGCCGGGGCCACGAACCCCGCCGTCTGTGCCGCGCTGCCAATCTCGGGATACTTCTGGCCCGCGTTGATGCACCGGTGCTGGTACTCCTGCCATAGGTCCGTTGACGCGACGCCTTGTGCTTCTGCTTGCAAGCGGGAGACGTTGGCCGCCTGCGCGTCAGGAAACTCTGTCACCTCGAACCATGTCGAAAAGTCTGTGGTGGAGTTGCCGGTTTGTGCAGCGGCCGCGCCGACCAGCCCAAGCAACCCCCACTGCCAAGCCTGCGATGTAAAATAATGCATTCTGCGTCTAAAAGCAAGTAAATTTGCAACAAAATATAGCAACGCTGTCCTAGCTAGATACACTCATTCGCCCGCATGGCTCTGTAGGTTGTGGCTCTCGTCCGTACTTATACTACCCTACATGGTCGCCTCCTCATTTTATCCGATGCCATTGACCTTCCTTTTGAGGACATATAGCTCGCCAGATTCCCAATCAATTCCAGAATGTCCCTTCGCAGCAACCCTAACTCAAAGTCTAGTCGGATTAAGCAGTTGCCAGGCGGGGAACGCGGGGATAAAGCTCGCGGGAGCAGCCAGGAACTACCATCAACTAAACAGAAAAAACATCCGAAGTGGGGTTGACGAGGAGCATGCACTGTCAGGTGCCGAGCTGCGGGGGCTACCGCAAGGTTGAGATGAATGCATTGGGAATAGTCGTTGGCAGGGGTCAATACCGAGGCACGGAAATATGAAAATCGGAGCGGAAATGGCAGTTGGGCACGGAAGAGATTGGCGAGGTTTCGGATACCTTGAGCCACTCAATATTTGTGACATTCATGGCTTTTCGAAAGGTTACTGCGTAGGTGTAGATATTCTCGCGTGGATTTGGAGCTAGTCTCTGCACTGCATGGAACGTACATGTCTGTGCGAACTCAACCACATGGCCATGGATTGACTAAGAAACAGCGCAAGCCCAATTTTGGTTGCTTTTTTTTAACAAACAAATAGAAAAAGCCTATTCAATGCCTTGTTGAGATGAAAATCCTATCATTGATAACTTCACATGTCCATGCACGCCTGTATGCCTGACAACCCCGGAAATGGCACCATTCAAATGAGATTAGTTATAAGATAGGGTGCGTTCGCAGTTGAGGTTCAATGGCCGAGAAATTTCGTTCTTATCGATTTTGGACAGACTTAATCACGCTCTAATGTGCGAAATTTGTTGGAGTGAACGTGTTGTGTCCAGTGCGACTAGATGGCATTGCATCAAAGTTGGGTCGTTTTGGAGCAGTTTGCGGGGGGGCTTCACTGACGGAAAATTTTCAACCTAACTTTTGATAAAGGATACTACCTGTAAATATACTGTTGTTATTTGTTATTTCAAGGTGGTATGGTATTTGCGGACTGGGGCCGCGATCGAAAGATTCCAAATCACTGCAGCACTTGTGGAACAATGTCCCAGTCAAGCCCAATTTCCAACCGGTTCCTAGTACATGTGCTCCCTGTGTTTCTAATCTGTTGCTCCGCATTCATTTCACAAGTAGGATGCATCTCATCTTGAACTTAGGGCTGGCCACTTCTATGCTTCAATTTCGGTTGATCCCAACACTGACGCAGTTCAGTGTCTTGTGTCTAAGATTGAGTTTGGTAATAGCTAATCTTTTAATCTGCGGTGACTCGTAAGGATGCATGCATGACAATTGATATGCATGAGCTTGGGGTCTGTTCTGAAAGTTCGCTTTCCCAGTTGAGAGTGGATTCTGTGCCACAGTGTTGCCAGAATGACGTTGCCTAAAGACCAACAGAGGGAACGTTCTTGGCAATGACTCCACCGGTCACATTGACGTGTGGCGTGAGAGCATAAATCTAGGCAACGTTTGACGAAACGAAAGATATTAATATTTAATGCTTAATATTAAAACGTGGGGAGGGATGACCCTGTTCAGTTGGGTTTATTGAAATGGCTTGGATGCGCATTGCTTAACCTGAACTCTGCATGTTGGGCCCGCAATGCGACCACGGAGATTGCTCACGATTTCCTTGTCCAAAATAGGGGAGGGGTTGCGATGACAAATAAATCAGGCTCCGACTGTTTGTTGGTTCTAAAGTATTGAGTGGGCTCTGGTTTTACGACTTAGCTCAAATTTGCGAATAGCTTGACTTGCGCTCGGACGTGGCTTGAATTTCAATTCGTCAATTTGGGCCCGTCAAGCGTTGAAGGGATCCGCTTCCTCGACTGACGCGAGTCGAATTCATTTTGAAGCGAGGAAACGAGCCGCGTGACAAGATGCCAAGTCTGAGCCGTTCAACTAGTGATTAGCGCCCACAGCCAGGTCGAATAGTCAAGTCAAACTACGGGTCGGCTTCGATCTCGTTGGAGCGATTGGCAAGCCCTGTGGGGACTCATGTACGTTGTACGGTTGTAATATCTGTCATCAAGATGGTTGTTCTGCCATCTGACTCGCGCCGACTGTTTGTCTATTTCAATTTGTTTCTACATCTAAGACAAGCCGAAAAGCCCATCATAGGTGTTTAATTTGATCCGATTTGCTGTGCTGCACTTCATAATCAACTACTAGCAAAAGCGGTTTCGCAGCGATGTCATCAACAGATGGCGGGTCTGCCCGCCAGAATTACGCTCAAACAACATCACCATCCCGGAAAGCTCACCTTTGCTCACTTTTGTATCATTGATTGAATCTCTTGACCCAGATCATGTCTCGCTCACGGCTGAGTTCAACTAGTCCTAACCATGTTGGTTTGACAGTCAGATGCGCAGAATAGATCTAAAAGCTCGTGGCCGCCTGATTATCTTATTGTATCCTGATAAAATAGAGAATCCCGCCATGGAAGGTGGACTCTATTTTGATCTGGAAACAAATCTTTTTTGCTGGGCTCGTTATCTGATGGCTGACATTTGCGACTGGATGACCAATCGGCATCACGTCAATTCGCCCTTGAGAAGGCCCTTGGCATGTGGGAATGTGGCAATTGTTGTTTGAGGCTTCCCTAGCGGAGCTTTATACCCCGGAATGATACTGGAGTTTGTTACAAGAATTGGCTGCCGCGGGATCTTGAAAGCGCCCTCTCTCTCAGAAAGGCTGTGCTTGATGTAATTCAAGACCGTATCCCGTCACCTAAGGGCACGCCCCGACCCGCACTTCTCGACCCTCTTCCAGTCACGGCCGGATGGAAAGCACCTTGGTACAGCTGGCGTGTGATGACATTGTTCGCGGCGATGAGACGATCCGAAGGCAGGTTGCGTAGCTCAGCCAGCGAGGACACGTTTGCTGTGGCGAAAAAAGCATGCAGGACATCCTCTTTCGCCTGCTTGGAGCTAGTCGGGTTGAAACCGGCGGACTGTGTGATGATTTGCTGGAAGGGAGCTCGTCCACGGCGACCTCCAAAGGCCGTCAGTTGATGAAGAACCGACCCGCCGCCTGCAGACCCGCCGATAACGGTGATCCGATCTGCAGACCCGCCGAAGAGATGAATGTTGTCTCTCACCCATTCCAAGGCCAGCCGCTGGTCGTAAAGTCCAGCATTGGGTGTTCCCTCAGCTTCCATCGTAGGCCCGGATAGAAAACCTAGGGCTCCGAGCTGCCAACGGAAGTTAGCATCATCTATTCCCACGTAAGGCGTCCTTGTCACGGGGATGGTTGGATTGGGAGCATGGATTGAAGACGGGATGAAAGACCCATCTGCAGTGAAGAAAACAGGAGAGACTACTTACTCTGTAGTTCATGGCCACGAATACAAACCCGTCATCTCCGAGGTTCTCGTTTGTCCGTAGTAGACCAGCCGGGTTGTGTAAACTAGCGCCAGTCTTGTCTCCAACCAGATAACCGCCGCCATATTTCCAGACAAGCACTGGGGCTCCCGCGCCGGAACCTCGCTTATTAAAAATCTTTCTCGGCACAACCACATCGAGGAATAAACAGTCCTCCGAGGTGCGCGGATCCAGTGGCGGGTCAGGCGGATTCGCTGATTGCTGCTGAAGCTCTTCAAGGTCAAGATTTTCGCCTTGGATGTGCGCCATGACCCACTGCACAACAGCCGTATCGTTGAAAGGTGTCCATGGCTGAGGGCAGATACCACCTACGGAGCCATTGTTGACATCTTTGTTGATGTCAACCCGCCACCCCCCGACAGGTACTGGGGCGCGGAAACGGAGACCTCCTATAGGAGGTTGAGCGTAGCGGATGTTTGAAAAGTTGTATGTACCTGATTGATTATAAAATGACTTGTGAGCCATGATAATTTAAGTATCACATCCAGCTGAATTGCAAGCATGCCCGGGACGCACAAAATGGGGCAGACGTCGCCAATGTTATGCCCAGGAGGACAATAATCGGACTTACATCATAGCTTATGGCTTGGTGACGTTCCTAATATCAAGCATTAGTTCCTTTTGAAACTTTTCAAAGGTGAGTGAATTTTTCTGAAGCGCGTCAACTCACATGAACTAGATTGACGATAGGGAGTTGCGCCGTCTCATTCCCGCAGGTTACCACAGGAGACGATATTACTTTGAGTGCCAGCAATAGCCAAGCAGTGGCAGTATAAAGGTTGTTCATAACTCAATTCAAGAGGCGGTAGAGGCGAGGAGAGATGAAGAGCGGAAGGGAGGAATTGTTTGATGGTGCGCTACAAATACTAAACAACGAGAGCATGCCTCTCGGTATATATGTTGCCACAAAATACACGTAAAAGCACCCTGCTCCATTCTTCCTCACTAATAGTCGAGTCACCATACCATAAGGACTGCTGCGATTCTCTTGGTTTCCAACGCCCGCATTACGCGGCTGATCGGCTATACCGATGATCCCTAGGTTCTAGATGAGAACTGCGCCCGAATACCCATGCGTCCGTGCCATGCCCACCTCGTCGTGAGCCGTGAGCCGTGTACCATATCCCATGTCCCATGCCCTAGGTCCTACGTCAGATGCTTCACGAATCTTCTTTCCTGTTTAGTGAAAGAGGGATGGCGGTAAAGAAAATTAATAGATGCGCTATCGCCGAGGAAGGGAAAGGCTAGATTTTGAGGCTGTTGTTTCAAAGTTGAAGTCCTACAACCGTTCGATGCGTCTGCCCGTCCCTTGCGACGGGTGGTTCAGCAACCCTATTTCATGGGGCCGAATGAATGAATTTGGCAGCTAGGCTCTGTCAATATGTCCCCTTAACGCCTAAAGTGTCACTATTCGAACATCCTACCCTTGCTAATATACAGTCACTTCGCGGTATCCCGATTTCCAGTCATTATAGGGCCAACGCGTGTGCAGCCCGTTTGGCTTCGAGATGGTTGTCCTCAAGCGGCCACCACCTTGATTTTAGGTTGAGTGTTGACAACTTCAAGCACCTGCATTTTGACTATGTAAGCTAGTGTGCAACTCTAAATGCGTATAAACTAAAGATATATACTAATGGCTCATCTACCCTGCCAAGAGCGGCTAATGAGTTAAATTGATTAGTTGTCAGCAGCTTGCATGACATTGCCACGGGTGGTGGAGCTATTTCGGCTCCATTCGGGCCGATCGCTGGGGATTCATGGTTCCGTCAGGTACCATTAACCTTAGTCTAACCTCTCGGTATGCCTGGGCTAGTAGCTCTTGCTGTATTTTGCCGTTCATCACTTGATGACAATGAATGGACCGACCCAACTTCGATTCGACCATGAATAGTCACACAAATCTTGGCACAATGACGACTTGGCGCCCGAGAGTATCGACTGACGCGCGGCCTCGGTTCTATAGAGCATGTGCTCTATTTTGCCTGGTAGCTATGACGTATATAAATAAAATCGTAGTGATTATAAGATTGCCTACATGCCGCCCGGTACAGAATTTTATGAGCTTTATGAGACCAGATCTTACAAGTCACTCACCTCTTCGTGTCCGGCCAATACTAATACTCATAGCACAACACCATCAAGATGTTGGGAAGTCGTACCGTCGCCCTCGGCGTTATGATGCTTGCGAACGCTATGGTCGCCACGGCCCAGAACCTGTCGTTCGGAGCCGACAACTTCTACCGTAGTGAGAGCGTGCAGATCCAGCCCATTACTTTCCCGGCCCAATACCGCACCTACGTCACGGGCAACCTCTTCTATCCGCGGGATCTAAGCCGCAGCGTCGAGACCCCCGCTATTGTCGTTGGTCACCCTATGGGCGCCGTAAAGGAGCAGAGCGCCAACCTTTACGCCACCAAGCTCGCCGAGGAGGGCTTCATCACCGTCTCTATCGACCTCCCCCACTGGGGTGGCAGCGACGGCGAGCCTCGCAACGCCGTCTCGGCTGAATACTACGCAGAGGCATTCAGCGCCGCCGTTGACTACCTCGGCGGTGAGACGTTTGTTGACCGTGAGCGCATCGGTGGTGTTGGTATCTGCGGCAGCGGCTCTTTCATCATCAGTGCCGCAAAGATCGACTCCCGTCTGAAGGCCATTGCCACTGTTAGCATGTACGACATGGGCGCCGTCTCTCGCAACGGCCTTGAAAAGTCGCAGACTCTAGCTCAGCGCAAGGAGCTCATCGACGCCGCTGTCGCCCAGCGCTGGAACGAGTCCCAAGGTGCGGAGCCCGAGCTCGTCGGCGGCACCGTAGACAGGCGCGAGGACGCTACAAATGCTGTTCAGCAAGAATTCTACGACTTCTATCGTACCACTCGCGGCGAGGTTACACCCCCCGGTGCTTTGCCCAACACCACGACTCACCCGACGCGCTCGAGCCAAGTCAAGTTCATCAACTTTTACCCCTTCAACGACATCGACACCATCTCGCCTCGTCCCCTACTATTCATCTCCGGCGATCAGTCTCACTCACGCGAGTTCAGCGAGGATGCCTACCAGCGTGCTGCCGAGCCCAAGGAGATGGTCTGGATCCCTGGTGCTGGCCACGTCGATCTCTACGACCGCGTGGAGCTGATTCCCTTTGAGAAACTCACCAGCTTCTTCAACCAGAACCTGTAAAATAGCCGTGTGAGGTGTACTCGGCAATGGAGGCTCATCGGATCTCGGATAAGATCTTGTATCTTCCGGGGGCGCAGGTTGCAAGACCATATAACCTTGCATCAGCATATTATTCTTTTCTTGTTAATTATTACCTTGGGGATGCTTTTTACTAGACTTTAAGGAAGATCCTAGTTGCTTTCAATTGGCTATCGGTAGGATATTCTTAGTATTGGCCCATAGACCTCTAAGAGATATATAAATGGCCAATGTACTTGAAGCTCTCTTGTCTATCGTGGCAGAACATTACGGCACCCGCTAATGCATCTTCAAATGACTTGCAGCTCTATGAGCTTCTGAAGTAGACGTACATGTATATTCATAGTGGTGTAATCAGAGTCCTGCCAAATCAATAATCGGGCATCTAAAGAATTAAAACTCCCCTTTGAAAAGAAGCCTGTGTTTCAGTCGGTTTGACCAAAGGCAAAAAGCCAAAGGGTGCTGGGATCGACCAGGGATCGCCCATCACATGGTGTCAGCAGGTTGCAGGCTGTTGTGGGGCTGTCATTTGGCAACACATTCCGATTTGCAAGGCATCGTTTCGCGCCTCAGTGCTAGGTATATCGCAAAGGTAGAGGCTCATAAACACCACAATGTAGGAGGCCCACCTATGATAAAAAGAATTGAGTTGGTTAATACTAGGATGCTATTGCAGAAACAAGATAACTACACCCAGGCCTACTGCGGGAATTCCTCAATGCCAGTAAACTTGTAGTCAGGCAAAAGTCGATTCCCTTCATTTCTCGCCTTCCAAGTTCATTCGGTATTCGCCAAGAGGGTTCCAATAGCTACAATCCTTGTTAAAACGTATCGCTTCGCTTTTTGAAAGAGCGGTCAGCACCCGGTAATCACACGCGGGCAGCTTGGTGCAAGTAGGTTATTATCGAGTTGGAACATGGAGGGAAGAAGTTGCGGAGTTTGCGGAGTAGAATCGGCTAATTCATTAGCCGGAATGTAGCCATAGTAATTCGTGACAAAATCTCCACCAAGATCAAGGATCAAGTGCAGGCGTCTGGACGTGACGGAGGTGAAACTTACGAATGAGTGGTTGGCTGGCGGGACTTGGGTCAGTCATCTTACTTCGGTTGTCCTCCAGAGCAGACATGCGAGCGGAGTTTACATTATCTAGGCATCGCCGCAAAGCTTAATTCATCCGAGATCAAGCGTGTCTCTCATTTCACTCCGCCATCTGGAGGCTGTGAGAGCCGAGGGTATACTATATAAATGATTCAGCCCATGGACTTGTTTTCCATTCGAGCGCCAGTCTTCCAGTAGTCTTCCAGAGAGTTCTTGGGCATTCAGCTATTTGTTATCTTCCAAAAGTTAGCTTTGAAAAACGATGATGCCGGATCCTTCGACTCAACGAGCTGTCGTGCTCGAGGAATTCGGCAAACCGCTATCCATTGTCAACGACAGACCCATCCCTGAGGCTATTCCTGGTAGCGTCGTTATAAAAGTCTTCGCAGCGCCGCTTCCTCGCTATATCCAGAGTTTCTATGATGGAACTATTCCTGTACCGAGGATAAGCCCGCCGTTCGTTCCCAATCCTGGCGCCTTAGGCCGCGTCTACGAGGTCGGTAGTGGTGCCGCTAAACTCAAGAAAGGAGACTTGGTGTACGCCAGTACAGCGCTTCTCGGCCGCGATGACCCAAATACATTCCTAATGATGGGCCACGTGAAGGGACTACCCGGACCGAATACCGATAGGCTGGCCGAGGGTGACTACCGCGACGGCTCGTTCCAGCAATACCAGCGGGTGCCTCTCGAAAACGCCTTCCTAATTGACGAGCGCCGTATCAAAGAGTTGGGCATCGACCCTATCAGCCTAGTTTCCATTTCAGCCTTATCTGTATCAGCTGGGGCAGTTTTTGAAGCTGGTGATATCAAGATATCGGACACGGTCGTTATTGGCCCTTCTGGTGGCACGTTTGGAGGGAACACGGTTGAGGTAGCACTTGCTGTGGGTGCGAACGTTATCGCCCTGGGACGAGACGCAGAGAAGTTGGGCGATTTGAGGAGCAGGCTCAATAGCCCTCGGCTCACCACTGTTCTTATGACGGGTGACGTGGAAATCGATGCTGCCAAGATTATCGCAGCTACGCCCCGAGGCGAAGGAGTTGACGTTTACAATGACTGGTCCCCCGGTGGCGTTCCGAATTCGCCGTACCTGCCTGCTGCTGAGCGTGCACTTAAACGCGGTGGACGCATAGTCCTGAGCGGCGGTGCTTTTGGTTCCATTGAAGTTCCTTACATTTCGATGGTTTTGAAGAAGCTCAAGGTAGAGGGTTCATGGATGTGCAACCGTCAGTCTATGGAGCGCCTTATCCGCATGATAGAGGATGGTCGTATCGACTTGGGACCAGAAGGTGGAATCAAAATTAAGCAGTTTGAGCTGGATGAGGTGTATGATGCTATGAAGCATGCTGAAGAGACAACTCGTTGGAGAAACATGACCATTATCACTCCGAATGTATATCATAGCTAGGACGTCCTCAGATCCCGAGTTATATATTTTAATTTGTCCCTTGAACCTTCCAAAGGCATTCATATGTAATAATTCTCTTTATCCGCTGGATTCATTCCAAGTTAGTAATCTGACTCGATGGCTCTTGGGAGATTATTACCATGCGGCTTCTTTGTCACCATGACCCCTGTTTTGGGTCCTCGTATCGAACATTCGTTCTGGAAGCGGTGTTTAGGGACTTGATTTAACTCTTCCTTCAGATGCAACTCCACCTCCACCGCCTCCCTGGAGGGCTACCATCTCTTTTGCGGCTTCGAACCAATAAACGTCTTATGGGAGGGGCTGCACTCACGTGCTCAATTTTCAGGCCCAGCAGGTCCATTCCATCTAATTGATCCCATTTCTTGGCCCTGAACTCTCAGCTAATCCCCGTCGCCCTGCCCTGAAAATAACTTCAGCTCTAAGTGGGAGGAAGCCTTGGGCCTCATGTGGGCCTAGAATCCTAAACCTGGATACCTTGGACACTGGCTCAGGGCCTGGTGTGTTATTGGACCCCTCGATACCTCGGAGAGGAGTATTAATTATCCAATACTCTTTGCTGCGCTGAACTGATTCTATTGAGTTACCCCCTCACCTCATTCGGGTTCTGACAAGAACCTTCCTCCTTGAGCAAGTTAACAACCATGTTACGGCACCTAACAGCAGCATGCCTTAGGCACCCTTGGAACATCAAAAAGTTGACCCTAAACACCACAAATATACTGTTCTATTCATAATAAATTAATACTTAGGAATAGACGGGCATGTTATCGTTTTAATAACACCAGAGCCCATAGGTTAGGGTGTTGGGGTTTGACTAGGTCTATTGCTTACTGGAATAATCGTCCGACCTGATTACTGAGCCGTGATGTCGTTCATTCGCTGGTCTTTTATGCTCTCAATCGTAGCGGACGGCGAGAAATCATTGCTGTTCTGGATACCCGACCAGGAAACTACTCGTGTGGCGGGTATGAACCCTTGAGCGCAGTCGTACCTTCGCATTTGATGGGCCCAGAAGCGCCCCCGGTATTTCATCTCCCCGTCTCGTGTTTGCAAATCTGCGCCGGAGGATATTGTCATCACTCTTGTCATGTTGAAGCTTCTTGTCCGGAGGTCGGATATTTATTTCACTCTCAACAGTACCTTTAGAGAGTAAGCGTAACAGCTAGACCTAAACTTGGAAGGTAAACTGAAGGGTCTATGTTGCGAGCTGGGTTAAACGTACTGAATTTAAGCAATAATAGTATTGTATCTTTTAGTAATATCTAGAAATTTCTTTTCATTTTAAAGAGTTTTCCTTGTTAAATATAAGCTTGATTGATTCTTGATTGTTGTAAGCCCTCAATCCTTTCTAGTTTTGAAAAATTATGTTTATGTTGACGTTATTTCACTGCCTGATACTCTTCATAGATCAGTTGAAAAGTTACGTTCTTTAACCATGTCAATTATTTATCATGACACTAAACCCTGCCACATGTTGCATTACTTTTCATCATTTCCGGATCCCTGAAACACCCGCTCCTAAGCCATATTTTATACAATAATCTATCGAATTTTCAAGACAGCCTTTCCAAAGTTCTTGCCAGTCAACATGTTGACGAATCCCTCGGCAGCCTTGTCGATGCCCTCGGTGATGTCGAGCTTGGCCTTGACGCTGCCGTCGGCGAGCCACTTTTGCAGGTTCTCCTGGTGCTCCTTGAAGTACGCAGGTCCAAACTCGGGGGAGCTGACGAGGAATCCCTCCACCGCCAGCTGCTTGGTGACAATGTTGAGCACTCCCTTAGTGCCCTTGGCCTGGTCCCATGGGGTGTTGTAGAGTTCGATCTGGCTCATGTTAGCAACCAAGACATTTCAAGGCGTAGGACATCAAAGACTTACCATTCCGCAAACAGGAATTCGTCCACGGGGTTTGATGGCCTCAAGGGCAGCCTCGAGGTGATCTCCTCCAACGTTCTCAAAGTAAATATCAATGCCCTCGGGGGCAAGTCTGGGCAGAGCCTCCTTGGGGTTCTCCTTCTTGTAGTTGAAGCCGGCATCAAAGCCTAGGCCCATGATGAAGTCGAGCTTCTCATCAGAACCGACTGATCCGATAACGGTCAATCCCTCACGCTTGGCGACCTGGCCAACAATCTGGCCGACAGCACCGGCTGCCGAGCTGATGAAGATGGTCTCTCCCTTCTTGGGCTTTCCAATCTTGTGCAGTCCGGACCAGGCGGTGAGGCCGGGCATTCCCAGGGGTCCCAGGAACAGAGTGGTGTCCAGACCGAAGGGGTTGTTGACTTTTCGGACCATCTTTAGGAGGTCCTTAGGCACATACGAGTATTCTGCAATGGGGAGGTAGGCGGTGACAAGCTCGCCCACCTCGAAATCAGGGGTGTCGCTCTTGAGGATCTTGCTGAGGGTGCCGTTGACGATGGGGGCGTCAATGTCAAAGGCGGGAGAGTAAGACTTGACGTTGGGGTCGCGCATCTTGCCTCGAAGATAGGGATCAAACGAAGCGGCCTGGATCTCGACGAGAAGACCGCCCTCGGGGACATGCTCGAGGTCGATGGGGCGGTCCTCAACGACAAGGTGCTCGCCGGGCACGGGAACTCCCGTGGGAAGCTTCTTGTAAATGAAAGTCTTGTTGGCAGTCATGATGCTTGAGCTTGTGTGGAGTGCAGGCGAGATGTTTCAGTGTCCCGTGCCGCAATCATCATGAAAGAGGAGACAGGCATTGAGATTTATATAGAAGTGATGCGGCAGTGGGGCACGTGTGAGGGTTTGGCTCAGAGCAGGGCCCAACCAAAGAGGCAAGAAAGCCGCATGACGACATGGGCTGAGCGAACGGGGCTCGATTGCAGCAAATCAATGCTGGGACTCTAAGACATTGGTGACCAAGCACGATAGACACTATGAGCGGGGTTTTGGGTGCGCTACGCCACGTCTGCGAGGGAGCAGCCGAGGCTCTGGTTCAGGATCGATAAGCGGCGCAGGGATTGGGACGTTGCGTCTCCGCGCCGCAGAAACGCATGGGTGAAATCCTTCTCGAACCCGACAAAGCTTGCTCGCCTAACCCTGCTGCGATTCGCCAATGCATCAGCACTCAATCCGTCCCAAACTTGACCCTTCCGAGGCCCCCAGCAGGGAGCTCCACTTGCCGAGGCTCACTGCTCACCTGGATGACTAATGCCCGGCTTCCCCGATCTCATCGACTTTCGAGTCGGCTTTTACACGTCACGGTCCCGCGCTGAGGGCTGCCACACCTTCAAGGGAAGCAAAAGGTCAATTGGGGAGATGCACGGACAATCGTCCTATCCAGAATTTTCGCATTTTACGACAACGTCATCTATTATTAAAATTAAAGCATGGGCACTTTCTATCCACCACACTCCCCACCTACGTGGTTACTAATCAAAGCACACTGCCGGTTGGCTGCGGCGAGAACCATTCCTGAAGATCAACCGCCCAGTCAATGGTTCCAGCAAAGTTGAGGCTCTTGATGTAGTCGGTTCTCCTCTTCTTCGTAGCATCGCTCATGTACGCCACCCAGTTCACGTTGCCCTCGCCCTTGGTCGAATACGTCATCAGGTCCGAGTCCGACTTGGAGTCGTACCAAGTGTATGCCGTGACGCCCTTCTTGCCGGCCTTGGCGTCCGCAATGATCTTGGTAATTTCGGCGTTGGCAAGGTAGCCTCCGTAGTTTGTGCAAATACCCGGCTCCGCATCGGACTGGGAAAAGCTGCCGGTAAAGGTGCATGTGGGTCCAGTGCATCCGGAATTCGCCATCCTGAAGCTGCGCCCGTAGCTGGAAACACCGACCACAATCTTGCTTGCAGGAACACCAGCCTTTGTAATCATGGCCAAAGCATCCGCGGTTTCCGTCTTGTTGACGTGCGAGCGCAGACAGTTGCCGTTGGGGCAGCCCGAGCTTGCGTAAGGGTTACCGTAGTCTATTATCAATGTTAGCAATGAGTATTAGGCCTGTGAGTGGATATTACTTACCCCATTGTCCATGAAGATCATAGGTCATGTAAACAATATAGTCAACAAGTGCGCCCATCTTATCCACAGCAAACGGCTTCAGATACCAATAAGCAGCAGGCAAAGCAACCGACATTGTCTTTCCATTCTTGCCAAGCTTGCTTCGCATCAAGGTCAGGAACTGGACGTAGTTTGAGGCGTCGTCAGTGGATTCAGAAGACCCGGGGTTGGGAGTTGCTCCGGGGTACTCCCAGTCAAAGTCGACACCGTCCAGTTTGTACTTGTTGAGGAATGCTATGACGGTGTTGGCAAACTTTTCTCGGTTGGCCGACTTCATGGCGTCCCGGTATCGTTGGAAGGTGGCGGCATCAGTTGATTCGGCCCAGCCTCCAAAAGAAACAATCTTTTTCCAGGTGCCCTTCATGCCCACAAACTTGTCAAACTGCTTTTGCACATCAGACCCCATGCTGACGCTCAAGTCCGCTGCCAATCCGGCGAATGCAAAGTGCATGTGCGTGTACGATGTCTTGACCTGGGCCAGCTTCGTCACATCCATGTTCAGGCAGGGTCGCTCGTTGTTGTAGGCCTGGAAATAGCCAACATTCAAGAAGCTGGCAGGCTTGTTTGTGTTTCCGGTGATTTTGGTGCCGCAGTTGGAAACGCATCCTGCAGTGCCGGCCTTGTACGTGCCAGGGGCTCCTCCGGTGGCAGTGGTGTTCGTGCAGAACTCGCTTGTGATGCCGCAGAAACCGAATCCAGAGCAGCAAGCCTTCAGAGGACAAGGGTTCATGTTGACCAGATCCCAGCCGTTCTTTGCACTAGAAGGCTTCATACTTCCCGGCTTCTGAGGTCCGCACACAGCTCCCGCAACCGGCTTTGGCATCGGTGCCTTGCCTGTGCTGAGGCAGATGCGCTGGCCAATTTCGAGCCTATAGCAGCCAGCCCAGCCCCAAGTGTTCTTGTTGACATCTCTAATGTAGTTTGCAGTAATGCCGTAGCTCAGACCGAGGGAATCGCACGAGTCGCCTGACTTGATGGCGTAGATTGCGCAGGTACCATCCTTCTGGGGCTTTGGTCTCACGTCTGGAAGCGTGCCGGAGCTGCAGCAGATCCATTGGTTGGGGACAAGACTGGAACAAAAGTTCGTTTTGGTGTTGTACTTTGTGAGGTTTGCAGAAGTAATCTTGCATCGCGTGGCCAGCGAAGAACAACTATCTCCGGACTGGACCTGGATAGCCTTGCAGTCCGCTCTTGGGGTAAGCAGGTTCTCCACGCCTGTGAATCTCGAGCGGAGTTCGACATCTCGCTTCTGCGACTGGGGCGGAACGAGAACCCCAAGGTTGAAGTTCTCGCTCGACTTGCCCTGAATGTCGACGCACTTTCCCTTGACCCACGTTTGCACAGCCTTGTGGGCTTTGGAGAAGTCTTTGACGGAGTTGACAGCAAACAGGCCGACGGTTTGCGACTTCTTGTTGTTGGAGTCGCAGATTTGCATCACTTGAGCTCCACTTCTGAATCGAGCAACTATAAGACTTGTGTTAGCACATTACATCTGAATTTAGATCAATAGACCTCCTCCGAGAAGAAAGACCAAGCAATCCTGGGAACTGGGATACGAACTAAGATTATAGTTAGAAACATGTACACACAACCTGTCAATGTAGAACATACCGTGATTGATTGATCAATGTGGAGGCACTCATCTTCTGGACTTCGGCGCCGACATACATGCCAACCACTGCAGAGCCAGACTTGGCAAACAAGATGGTCTGTCCGCAAACAGCACCGTCGTCAAGGTATTGAGCTAGCATCTGAGCAGCCGCGGCGGCATCCGAACCAGCGCCAACAATCTTGGAAGCACTGAAAGAAACCGATGTCTTCAGGCTGGAACTTTCGGCTCCGCAGTTGCTGTCAACGACGATGGGGTCGCTTGCTCTGGCGCTCAAGATGTTGCCGGCCTCTCTGCGAATAGGGCTAGGGGGAGAGTACTTGGCGCATGTCTGCATCGTGGCAAACTCGCTCGGGGGGTTCTGCACATTGAGGTCGAACAGGAGAGGCACCACGCAGTTGGATAGCTCGCCGCGGCTGTGAATTTCGGTCCATTTGGAAGGATCGTATCCGACATCCTGGCACAGCTTGGGGCACCCATCGGTCAGGGGACTCGAGATGTTTTCTTCATCGGTAGGAACGGGATCGGCAGCGTGAACAACAGAAAGGAAAAACAAAAACGCAACAATAAAGGAAGAAATGAGTGACTGATGGCGTCCAGATGCCATTTTGACGGGATACGCCAGAGGCGTTTGAGAGAACGTATTGAAAAGAGTGTGGGAACGTGGCTTAACGTCTGCCAGACAGAGGAATCCTTCTACCATTTAAACGGCTTGGGCGATGACAATGCGACCTGGGATAGCACGGGGCCCTCGTAAGGCTGGCATATGGGTAACAGTGGATTTGTGATCGGAACGAAACCGAAGCGACAATATGATCCACCCCGGGACTCTTGTTTCCTCTCTTATCCCAACCCTCTGCAGGTACCACGATTCAGAGCGTAGGCTGCAGCCCGCACAACCAATGGGGGCGCGCGATGCCCCCGGCGCTCCCATTCCAAAGCACCCATCTTCGACTGTCACCTGGCCTAATGCGGCGTGAGCGACACGGCCAAAGGCGTCTGGGGGATCTGCACCCCTGACTAGCTCGAGGCGTCTCCTGTTCTGCCCAATGGCTGCCCTCGAGGCTAATCAAGACTATTGATTGAGGGCGAGGGGCTGAAAAAAGCAACCAGCGAGCAGGCGTCTGAGGCGCGGCGTTGGCGTGATGAGAAGGGTCGCGCTAGTCGCAACGTGGAAACTCGCGTTCTGAACAAGCACACGGAGAAGTGAGAATCGTCCCTCGATTATCAATGCCAAGAACTAAGGTTAATACAGTAGCATGGCGCTACGACGCATCCGGCAGCGGCCGGTGGCTCAACCAACACACATTCGCTCCAAAACCACCACCAACCAACGCCGCCTGCCGTCTCATTTATTTAGGAGCTTGCCAAAAACTCTGTTGGTTCTGCTCAGCGCCATAGCTTCTTTTTGCCCCTGCCCACAGGGGCCTTCTTCAGCCCTTCCGCCCGGACGTTCGGCCTGTCGGGCGCGAAGTCCGCTCGCTGGTGCTTGCGCTCACCGTTAAAATCGTCTCAGGATCAATCCCCCATTGTCAGCCTCACTAGCCTGCTTTTCTCGCCCATGATGTCATGTCCCATTTTCGTGCCAGATAAAAATTGGCCACTATCCCTCTCCTGGCAACGCTTGACACCTGTGGCTGGCCTTTTGTAGCGCTTCAAGTAGCACACATTATTTCCTCTGAATCGATGCTATTCCCGCTCCGAATGCGCCTTAATGACCAAACTACATGATTCAAGACATGCCTTACTATGGAATAGTCGGCTCCTTAGCCGTGCCTTGTTAGCTTGAGCAGACGCTACATCTTGCTATTGCCAACCGTCAGCATCTGGTTTGCGCAACTACGAAAGATTCAGGGGTAGGATTGATAAACCTGGGGATCCATTTAGATGCGCCTTCGACCAACTGTTAACGGTTAGCCGCTTATTATGTTTAATGTGGCGAGCATTTGTGGGCTTGAGTGCGTTGGACCTCCGCGGGAGTCTCGCAAAAGCAAGCATGGCATCTCGTGAAAGCCTTGATGGTAAACCAACGAATAGCATATGTAAATTAGATTAATCTGAGAGACTATGGCACGGAACCGAAAGTGCCACATTTTATCGTGTCACGCCACGAACCAATGGCGCTCCCACAAAATGGCTACACTCTCCAATTTTATCACTGATTGGTCTGAGAAGAGCCCATGCAAAGGTGTCTAGTTTGAGATTTGAAAACTAACCTACATTTCTTATCTTTTGACGCGGGAGTTTTTGGGAATAAGCATCAGTGCAATCCCCAAGAAAAGTGATACAAGAACGTTCTCACAGTAAAATGAAGGATACTGGAGTTGGCCGACCCAACGCAAATGCCCCTTGACAAGCCCAACCTTTTAGAGTGGCGAATCATCCAGCACATAGGGTTCACTTGGAGGAATTGCCTGCAACTACTGAATGCGGCCGAAAGATGGGCGCTTACCTAGGTTGATGGTGATGCGCAAGTGAAACCATCGATGGATATGATTTTAGACGTGTAGAAAAGCACTTGCTCGTTCGAGAAAGGGCTCTACATGTCTCTTATAGCTGTTATTACTAGCTACTCTGGGTCGGCCTCGGTCGCCATGATTATGATAATTTGCAGCCACCTCCGCCACCATCGGATGCTAGTTGCGTCGGTTTTCACGAGCCCTGTTGGGATCAAATGGACCGCCTAAGCTGTTGGTTTATTTAATATGTGTTTTGGGGATATTGCGGCCCGATTCATCTTGTCATTCCCATTTTTGTGATCCCGACTATCCGCTTTGTAGCCGCCGCCTTGCGGAGCCGACGATTGGGATGGGGCTTTTGTGGTCCCCATGGCGTCTTCGCTAACGTTGGACTTCGGATCCTTTCTATTGCAGATGATGTTGGGAGTAGTGACAGTCAGATCAGCCCAGCACTATATTTGGTGATATTTGTATGCAGTATTATAGCCCAGGTAAACCGATTTGATACTTGGAATACCTTTGGCGTGTCAGTCAGGCAGCTCTGACCCAGATACGAGAGGAACATTCAAAGTATCAACGGTATTTTTAAATTATTTACATTAGTCATCATTCGTGACCCTGCCTAATTATAAATTAAGTGCTGCAAGTGCAAACATTTCCCGTTCGCTGTTTGGCCTTCTAGCCACCTTGGATCCTAAGAGAGAGTATGCCTCATCTTGTTTTGATTAATAACCACTGAAATGCAATTGCATTTTACTTCGCCTTAGTGGTCACTGCTTTCACCTTTCTGTCAACATCAACAGCGTTCATCGTTTGAGTGGTACCCGAAGTTGTCGCCGCTTTTGTAGTGGTACTCGAAGTCGTTGTCGCGCTTTTTGTGGTGGTTGTGGTTGTAGATTTAGTCGTGCCTTTTGTGGCGGTGGTGGTATTTGAACTTGTTGTCGTACTTTTTGTGGTGGTGGTACTTGAACTTGTTGTCGTACTTTTTGTGGTAGTGGTTCTCGAAGTTGTTGTCGTGCTTTTTGTGGCGGTGGTGGTTATCGTAGACTTAGTCGATGTCTTCCTGTCATCAGGCTTGATGGTCGTAGTAGGCTGACTGACGGGAATGGTTGTAGTTGATGTGGATGGGCATTTGCTGGGCCAGATGCATTTGCCTGACTGGGGTTGGCATTAGCTCTAGCTATCAACATTATCTCTAGTGTTTACTCACTGCATCTAAAACTTTGCCTTGGGGGCATTGGCAGCCAGGATCGGCGCACATATCAATACACATCTGATTGGGATCTGTCGTGCAGGTCTGAGGGCAGGGTGATGGGCAATCTGACCATTCTTGTCCATTCTACACCTCAGACGTTAGCAAATCCACTCCTTCAATCTACCACTTGAGAACAGAATTAATCCACATACCCGGCATTGGTTATCTCGCTTCATTGGAGTCGCAACGGCGCCCGCGATGCACAACAACAAAATAGAAGTAGCGAATTTCATGGTCGAGATTTTTTAACTATGAGATTAAAGAAGACTGTCGCAATTATTATGTGTCTCGATTGTGTGTAAAAATCTATGGTAAGTCTGGCATATATGTATCCAAATCACTCGTCATATACGCACGGTGAACATTCCAGTAGCCGTTAGTTCCGTGGCGATGAGAGTCCAAGCGGCGAAGAGCGAGCTGCCCAATATTAAGCAACCAATCAAAAGACTTTGGATAGTCTGAAGTCAATATTTCTATTTATAAAATTATATCGTCCTGCGAAAGAGATTTGTCCAGACCCGAGCGCCACAATCTGGACCGCGTGAACAAAGTAGCCATCCCCTCCACTTAAAAGTGCGGCCTAGACGATGGGCGACCGTCTCAAAAGTAATTTTTACAGGCACAATATTTATTGTATGAAAATCAAGGGCTCCTAGTCCCACTTCCGTTTAAGCAGAATTTGGCTCACCCGATCATATGCTTTCGATCAGGGGCGACTATATTCAGGGTGGAGTCCAAAATACGAATGCCGATTTTGGAGCTGGGTTATTGGCTCGAGAGTAAGGGCGTAGTGATCATTTTCTCGTATGTTCCATCAACCAGATCGCATTTCAGGGGCATTGTAAAGTTTGAATACTTCCGCACAAGGAATAAGTTTCGGGGCAAGAAAGGTTTCTGCCAAAATGCCGGGTTTGGAGCCCGTCTTGGCAACGGAGGCGTTGAGCTGAGAGTGGACTGGAATGAAGATAAACTATAGGACCGGCTCCGCCATGATTATTCCTAACTAATGGCGGTCAGATTCCGACAAGTCACACAGGGGACAAGGGTGACTAATCCAGCCTGGCTCGCTTAATGTAGTCGTGGAGTGAACAATCATGGTCTAGATCCAGGCACCATTGAATGTTGCGCATGACTCACAATACCAATCACAACAACTAAGGTCAAAGCATTCAATATACATAACTTTACCTTGGGCTGATATGTGAGAGAGATTAAAGTGGCACCAAAATGCCTCTTTGTTTTTGATATTGACTGCAAAAGGAAAACACCCCGTAATCACGCTTGTCTAGAATTCTATTTGGGACTGAAGGAAAACATATGAGAAAGAGGTCTTTCTGAAGCATTGCTCCCTGCTAAGCTATATTATTTCATCGGCATTTTTTGTTGGTTTGATTCCCAAATTCAATCACCAAGGATGAAAGCGGAGACGGAAGCGGGAGCGGAAGTACAACCAGAGTAATGCTGGCTTATCGTTGTCCACACAAAGAATAGATCGTCCAGCCCCAATCATTGTATGCAGACTTTTGAACCAACATTCTATCAATTTTTTTGGTTTTTCAAACATCGTCTATAGCTTGTTCAAATCCAAATTATTGGGTATCCTGTGTCGATATGATCGTGCGGAAAATCCGAAATGTACTTGTCGGAACATTAGTCTGTTGAAGGAATAACGGCACGAGAGGCTCGAGGAGCCTCGAGGGCCAAGGTCACGGAAGGCGGCGATACGCCAATCCGGCCTCTCCACGTGACCTCAACCCTCAGTAGCAACACCACTAGGAGCCCCTCGCGGGGCTAGCTAGCTATAGAATTAGACATCAATGAACCTATTACCCAACCCCCTAGCAGCTGCTATTG
This sequence comes from Calonectria honghensis, assembly GCA_013403855.1. Lineage (NCBI taxonomy): Eukaryota > Fungi > Ascomycota > Sordariomycetes > Hypocreales > Nectriaceae > Calonectria > Calonectria honghensis. Next base: position 1,021,683 of record VTGB01000012.1, read on the forward strand.
ACCTGTTGTGACCTTAGCTGATCACTTCGAACGCACCCCCCCGGGATTTACCCACAGTACTCTTAATCTCGATTCGGCGCCAATGTATGTACAGGTAGCCACTTGCCCTGCTGGTAGTAGAAGGTTTCCGCTTGCTTAGTTCGCGCCAGGGACACATCCTTACAACCCGGCTTCTAATTGATGATCCAGCCAAAGCCAAAGCTCAATGAGTGGACATCAAGCTCAGGGATGTGCTCACTGCAATGGCTGCCTGGAATGTGGATTCTCTTCCTTTTTGTCATAGCTCTCGTCGGACCCCTCAATTGCCTGGAAACATATAATTCTCACGTTATCAAAGAGTTCGGCTTTTCTATTATAAAAACAAATTCTCTTTCCAGTGTTGGCGTGTGGTTTTCACTGCCTCTGATCATCTTCGCTGGAAGGATGGTGGTAGTCACGGGAAAACAAGGATTGTGTGCATTTTGCTTCATGGTTCCTTGCCACATCCTCACCAGTGTTTCCCGTTCTTTGCAGGCAGCTGGCAATGTTGGTGTTTGGAAGAGATATAGAGTTTATCAAGCCATAGTTGCAGTCGGATGCCCTCCTTACATTCCAGGGGTTATCCGGATAACCTCTAGCGCGCGAACGCCAACTCAGAGATCTTTCTTTTCAGCGCTTTATGTTATGCTTACAAACACCGCTAATTCGTTTGCCACACAAATCTTCGGCGAGGAGGATAAGCCAAAGTATTTAGCCGGACTCGTGACGGTATTGTCTTTGCAAAGCATTGGGTGCGTCCTACTATTGCTCGCATTGCTTGTCTTTTAGCATGCGAACAAGTATTCGCGTGGCGATGCCGGATTGTCAGCCGTCGGCGCTGAGGTTGATTTGGATGGGTCTTCATCGGAGGTTATTATTGCCAAGAAATTTAAGTATGCCCTTTAGATGTTTTATGTAAAGGGAAACCATTAGGATGGCTCTCTGTAGCTGTAGTATTGCAGTTATTAGCTCTAGATTTACTAGCCATAAAGGCACCAAAGAGTTGATAGAGCATGGTATGGGACAATAATGCGTTTGTATTTTTCTGATTGCTATATGACCAACCATGTTGTTAAGGCTGTCAAGAAACGCCCCACTGCCTTATTCGGCCAGGCGAGAATCGGTTTAAATATAGCCTCAAGCATATTGTTGGGCTGCGTCTAGTGTCTGATTGGTCTCCACATTAGTATCGAATTCAGCATTTTCTTTTCCATAGATGAATAGTGCATGTGTCAAACTAGTTTGCTAGAGTGTTCAAACCCATCCTTTCATTGATCGGACAACATCACAGATAGCAGAATCGAACATTGAATAATAAATCATGGTTAAAACTATATAAGAACGTAATTCATAATCTTTGCTTCATATCTTTCGGATCCTTCATAAAGTATAGATTGCTCTAGGCATGCTCCACCATCTCCGCCTCAGCCTTCTTGTCCATGGAAGGCTCTTCGACGCCCGCATCCAGAGGATCGATAATGGTAGAGCTAAACTTGCGAGCACTGACACCCCGCTCGAACAAGATATCCAGCTCGGCATAAGTGCGACCCTTGGGCTCAGGGAGGCGGAAATATGTCCAGATGGCGCACAGGAAGCAAGTGCCGGCCCAGAAGAAACCGGACTTGGCTCCCCAGTTCCAGGCGGAGGGGTTAAGCATGCGGGGGGTGATGATGTTGGTGATGATTCCGACAATGTTGTACATGTTACGGGCGAGAACGACGGACTTGGTTCGCAGGCGGGTCGAGGTCATCTCGGCAACCAGGGAGTAGCACACGGGGCCGACGGTGGAGTCGTAAGTGAAGGTGTAGACCAGGAGCATGGATCCAATGGCCCACTGAGCAGCAACGTTGTCGCGGCCGGCAAAGGCAGTGCATCCGATGACGAGCAGGAAGAGGCACATGAGGAGCTGACCGTACAGATAAAGAGATCGTCGACCGAACCAGCGCATCAGGAACCAAGAGGACATGGTTCCAACGGCACCAATGGCGTACTGGCCGAGCGACATGCTGAACGAGTTCTCGACGGCCATGCCGGCTTGCTGGTAGAAGTAGGTTGAGTATCCCATGAAGGTGGCGCCGCAGAGAGTCTGAATCATCCAGGTAACGCAGACGATTTCGGTTCGGCGGAGACTGACGCCCTTGAAGAGATCCATGTAAGTCGTGCCCTCCTGTGCTTCCTTCTCCAGCTCGTTGGTGTGAATCATCATGGAGATGGTCTCGTCGGGCTGAAAGGCGACATCACTGTTGCGGTTTGTGAGGCGGCGCAGAGACTCCTTGGCATCCTCGACGCGGCCGCGGCGAACCAGCCACCAGGGGGACTCGGGAGCGAGCCAGATGCCGACCATGAGGGGGACGGGCCACATCCACTGGAGGGCAAAGGGGATCTTGTAGCCCCACTCGTCGTCGCGGGCAAGCATTCCCCGGAGGACGCCAGAGGCGATGAATTGGCCCATGACCCAGCAGAGGTTGACGTAGGTTGTGAGGTAAGCTCGGAGGTGGGTGGGGCAGACCTCGGCGGCGTAGGTGGTGGTCAGCGTCTGGAAGACGCCCCACGGGATGCCGATGAGGATCTCGCCAATGAGCAGCTGAACCAAGGTCTCGGAGAAGAAGATGATGAAGATGAAGCAGATGCATCCCATGAGGGCACCAATCAGCGTCTTGCGGTACCCGAAGCGGTCGGCGATGACGCCGTTGAAGAAGAGGCCCAGGATCTGGCCGCACAGCGTGCCGTTGGACAGGCCCGACTGCCAGGCCGCCGTGAGCTGGTACGTGCCGTCGGGCTGCAGGGCGCCAAACTTGCGCTGGAACGGCGGGTAGGCGAAGAGGTTGTTGAGGAGCACCACGTCGAAGCCCTCCATGACGATGCACGTGGACAGGAAGATGGACCACAGGCACGCCTTGCGGTACAGCTTGAGGGACTCGAGCAGGCCCATGCTGTGCTCCTTCTCCGTGGCCGCCGCCGCCTCGTGGGCGACGGACGGGTCCAGGTTGACGGGTGCGACTGACACTCGGCGAGCCGCACCGTCATCGTGATCGGCCGGGGAACCCATGATCAATCAAAGGTCCCGAGAAATCAGGAAAGCAATTGAGAAGGCAGAAGAAGGTGTTTGCAGTGCAAAACTGGAGAGTATGTGTTTGGGATTGAGCTGTACAGTGTTGTACTGATGAATTGGATCTCAATTCGGAGCGCAAGGCCCAAGCATTATATATTTGGCATTTGGCCGAGCAGATGAAGTCGTTTGAGGAGCCAACGCCAAACGCTTGCATCAATTGCCACCAGGTTCAAGAGCCTACCTACGACAAAGGGTCGCTAGTCGCGTGTGGTTTGGTTCGAGAACGGTGGGCTTAGTCCGATTAGCGCCCATGATTGGTGTAAGTCAGCTTGCGCGGGCTTGGGTGGCGCCATGGGGAAGACCGAAAATGCTTGCTTTTGTCCAGAGGCGGGGAGGCCAGAGCTGGTCTTCCGGAGGATGCATCTCAGCATGCGATGAGAACCATTCGGATGGTCCTCATGTCGGTCCGGCATGCCAGTTTGGCTGCATTGTGTAACTTCGTCTCGTGCAGGCATTGGTCGTCCCCCAAGCTTACCCCATGTTTTCCGGTCGGTCGTTTTACCCCAAGAAAAGGCCCGAACGCCAGGGGGCTAACTCTGGTCATCCCGATGGCAGCATCCGACCTGGTTCCCAGTAGCTTGGGTCCGGTCTCCACACCGCACTCCCATCAGCAGATGGTGTGTCAATGGATGGTGGTAGTGGTGGTGTTGTTCCCCAGGCCGAGCCAGCCCTAACCTTCCCCACGGGGGATGCGCCCAAGCTTTGCGGATCTAGGTAAATCGCACTTGGCTCGCCGGGGAAAGCCCTGTCGGACCGAGAGAGTTTTGGTCTGCATCCGAAAAATATCGCTGGAGTCTATTGACTTGCATGGGCATATGCCGTGAGTGGTGGTTGCGGGTCATGGTTGCATTCGCGTGCATGGCACAATGTGCAATGTGCACGGAGTGCAGCAACACTAATTACACAGAGGTTCAAGGGTAATACCCGGTGCTCTCTCGTCCTGCACCGCAAAACCAGTTCCCCTTCCTTTATGAGGGAAAATGTTTTCCACGCACTGTAAGCACCCATCTAGGCGCAATGGTTGCATCGCTGGTGGCCCGATTGGCGTCATGGTACGGAAATGCCACAGATCGATCGTGGCACTTCCCCTCAATCCTTTGGCGCAGCGTCTTGGTAGAGGCTGGCCTCGGACCGACGCTGGTCCAATCACAGCCTCGTCAGGATGTAGGCCTCACGACCGTCCAATCGCAATCGCGGTCGGCTCGCTTCCGCACGGACTTGCCATCCCGGAGGGGGCCATGTCGGTCCGACGACAACGGGGGAAGCCTGGGGGATTTAAAGGCAAACAGCAACTTTCTCGACCGGGGCACGAGGGCAGGAAGCAACTGAATATACCTCACCCGAGACCCTCGCTAGCTCCTGTAGTCTCTGATTTTGCTCTTTAATACAAGCCCGGGCTTTGAAGAACGACACAGGGACCATCAGTTCGTCCCACTTAGCCGCCGTACCCAGGCTGCCCCTCCCCCAGACTTTCACCATGACTGTCACCGGTCATGCCCGCCAGTGGTGGAAGCATGCTGTCATTTACCAGATCTACCCTGCTTCCTTCTGCGACTCCAACGGGGATGGCATGGGAGATCTCCCGGGCATCACCTCCAAGCTGGACTACCTGTCCCAGCTGGGCGTCGATGCTATCTGGATCTGCCCCATGTACGACAGCCCCCAGGTAGACATGGGGTATGACATTGCAAACTACGAAGATGTCTACGCCCCGTATGGCACACTGCAGGACATGGAGCATCTCATCAAGGAGGCCCATGCCCGCAAAATCCGCGTCATGCTAGACCTGGTCATTAACCACACGTCGGACAAACACGCGTGGTTCCAGGAGTCGCGCTCCAGCAAGAGCAACCCCAAGCGTGACTGGTACATCTGGCGCCCTGCCACCTACTCTGAGAGCGGTGAGAGGCAGCCACCCAACAACTGGCGCTGCAACTTTGGCGGCGGCAGCGTGTGGGAGTGGGACGAGCAGACGGGCGAGTACTACCTCCACCTGTTCGCCACGGAGCAGCCAGACCTCAACTGGGAGAACCCAGAGACCAGAAAGGCCATCTATGCCTCGGCCATGGAGTTTTGGCTAGACCGTGGCGTCGATGGGTTCCGGGTTGACACAGTCAACATGTACAGCAAGCCCTTGGATTTCCCAAATGCCCCAATCATTGACAAGAATGAGGCATTCCAGCCAGCTGGTCTGCTCTACTGCAACGGGCCCCGCATGCATGAGTTCCTCAGCGAGATGAATGCGGTCCTGGCCAAGTACGGGGCCATCACCGTGGGAGAACTCCCATGCACTCCTGACATGGCCAAGGTCTTACGCTATGTGAGCGCCGAGGCCAAACAGCTGGACATGGTTTTCCAGTTTGATGTTGTTGACCTGGGTTTTGGCCGCACGCACAAGTACGAGACGACTGTCAAGAACTTTACGCTCCGCGACTTCAAGGAGGCTGTAGGGCAAACCCAGGGTATCATCCATGGAACAGACGCATGGACCACCGTCTTTACGGAAAACCATGATCAGTCCCGATCTGTTTCTAGATTCACGGATGATCGACCAGAGTATAGAGTTGCCGGTGCCAAGATGCTAGCCCTGATGCAAGGGTCCCTTAGCGGAACCCAATATGTATACCAGGGCCAAGAGATTGGCTCCGTGAATGCTCCCAAAGAATCATACCCTCTGGAGAACTATCTGGATATTGACAGCTACCTCTTCATCCGAATGGTGAAGAAGCGCCACGGAGACAACAAGGAGGAGCTCGACAAGGCCTTTACCGCGCTTCAGTACTTGTCAAGAGACAATGCCCGAATCCCCATGGTGTGGAGCGGTACGGCCAAGTATGGTGGCTTCTCTGAGGCTGCTGAGAAGGCGGGCAAGGATGTCAAGGAGCCATGGATGAAGCCTCACCCACTGGCCAGCGAGATCAATGTGGCTGACCAATTAAACGACCCAACAAGCCCACTAGCCTTCTGGCGCAAGATGATCCGATTCCGCCGCGAGCATGCGGATCTTCTTGTTTACGGCGACTACAGAGTCTTGCAGGTTGAGGACCCCGACACGTTGACATTTGTCAAGGAGGTTGGTCCCGACAGCGCCAAGGCTCTGGTCGTGTTGAACTTTACCACCGAGGAGAAGAAGTGGACACAGCCCACTGCAAAGGAGCTTGGATTTACGACTGCAGGCGAGGCTAAATACGTCCCCCTCTTGTCGACATATGAGGGTGAGGACAAAGGTCACATGCTGGCACCATTTGAAGGCCGAGTATATCGGGTTGACGTCTAGCGCGTGAACAGTTGCTTTTTAAGTGGCTCATCGCGGGGTTTAGCGTTGCGGGGTAATTTGGGGCGCACTCACGTGAAACAGGGCGGACGAATAGAGGCGGACCACGAAAAAATACATCTGAGACGCAGACGGGCTTACAAGGTCTTTTTAATGACAAGAAACAAATGAAACAAAACTGTTTATCCTGCAGAGAACGGACCCCTGGACACCGTGATGATTTACTGAAGCACTTCCGCGTTTATCGCTTATCGTGACCGCCAATTGACTTACCCTAGATTGACTGCATCGCACCACGCCTCCCAACTGCCGGGGCTCGCGGAATCCACTTTTGGCGAGAGCCGCACGGCCTCATTGGCCGCTCCAAGCTGGTGCCATTCCCTCTCCGCTTCGTCGACGACTTCTCCACCCTCGTGCGGCTACATCGCATTCCACTTTTAATGCTGTATGTATCATACTCGCTCGCGCGCGCTGGCCCCAGGGACGATAGCGGTGCTTGCCGACGATGCAGTGAAGCCTGGATCCGCAAGCCAAATTCGCGTAGGACATGACGGGCAGGGCGACACGCGCCTGCGACCAGTGCCGATTCCGCAAGGTGAGGTGCAATGGCGTGCAGCCTTGTTCGCAGTGCGAGCACCTCAACCTGCCATGCGAATTCTCGGCCGCCCCGGCCAAGCGGAAGCCCGCCGTGCGCGGCCGCCTGGTCGCCCAGCTGCGCGACAAGGCCAAGACGGCCTCGTCGCCCCTGACCCCCGCGCCGCTGCCGGCCCTGACCTCCATCGCCGGCATCGTCGATGCCCCGGACTCGGCCTACAGCGGCGGCGACCGCTCCGCCTCCGTCACCTCCACCTGCAGCTCCGACTACACCCGCGACTTCTTCCTCGACCTGGTCCAGGACTTTGAGGCCATTGTCTACCCCGTCAACCCCATTGTGACGCCCGCCGAGATGCGCGTCTCCATTGATAACATGCACCAGAGCCACGAGGACGCCGCCCTCGTCTACGCCTTTGCCGCCGTCACCGTCAACCTGACCCAGACCTCCTGGACCCATCACGGGGATATCGCTGCCCAAATCACTGACCTTGTGCGCCACAGCTTGGCCTCGCACCGCCAGGCCGATATCACTGATGTGTTGGGCGAGGGCAGCCTCGGCGAGCTATCTATTACTATCAAGCGCGCGCTGACGTGCGTCTTTATTGAAATCTGCCAGATGGCATTTAAACGATACAACCGCAGCTTTGTCATTCTCAGAGAGGCCATATCCATGATTCAGTCTCTTAATCTGCACCTATACAGCGGGGAGACACCCGTCGACAAGGCAGAGATATGCCGTCTTCAAAGACTTTACTGGGAGACGTTTATCCATGAGCGTTTCTTGACCATCATGTCTGGACACCCATGCACAGTGCCGCCGCTCAGCACTGGAATTCCTTACGCTGATGCGACTATCCCGCCCCACGTGGATTTGGGCTTCAGCCGTCTGGTACACCTCTTCTTGATCATGGACGATGCGTTTCTCTCCCACTGGAGGGCGCAGCAGGACAACAGACACCCGGGAACGCCAATGACTGCTCAGTGGATCGAGACTAAGCAGGCACAGCTGGACCGGGATGAGATGGAAGCTGCCGAGGCTGAACGGCACCTGAGCGCAAGCGGACAGGGAAATCTGACGGAGCTCCAGCTGGCCGATCTCTTCGTGACGAGGCTATGGCTGCGCACTCTTGTGTGGCAACTGGCTCTCTCCCAAGGGCTGCTTCGTTCTGCACCACCTCAGAGCACGCACCAGGGCCTCTCTCTCCACTTTCCTGCCCAGAGACTTTCAATACAGCTGCGTAGCCTCGTCAGCCGCCTAGGGAGCGTTGCCTCCATAGGAACACACGGCAGCGGTATTTTGCAAAAACTGTTCGAGATTACCAGCACGATTGCCGACGTCTTGGCGTTGCCTCAGGGCCCTGGGCAGAGCCAGGAGGAAGCCAAGGCCAGGATGGAAGATTTCATCTTCTTGGTCAAGTTCCTTTTCAGCTTTGAGAGGATTCAGAAGGAGCAGAGGGACTACCTAAGGGAGAAGCTGGAAGTGCTGCAGTCCATCTACACGGTGGTAAACTTTGACGAGCTGGCTGGGAGCCCGACATGAGAGCAGACGATGTCATGCGGGCTTGGGCTGTACAGGAAGAAGATGATTGCATATGATGTTTTATGATTTTTTTTGCATGGAGACGAGTAAACTGCAAAGTGGGATACCAGGAGACGTGGGATACTGCCTTGGATCGTATATATCTACATATATATGATTACATGCTACTTAGTAACTGCTGCATAATAGTATGTCTTTTTCTCAGCTTACTCGAATTTGCGCCTTTGAATTCCTAACGGACACTCAAGAGGTCCAGACCCGGCAACGGCACCGCAAAAGCTCAGCATGTGCTAAAGGTCTCGGGTGTTATCATGCCAATAAACTTTACCAACGGCCGTAAGCCGGTGCCTAGAAGTCTAGATTTCGCGGGATTAATGCCACCTTGCACACCATAGACTAGTTATACGGACGCCTCAAAGTCTATGCCTGTTTCAACTAGGTCGGATACAACCCAATTACGCGCGTCCCAGGTAGTTGACTGGCGGTGGAACTGAGACCAGAGAGCGCCTTTTTTTCTTTTGGGGGGGTGGAACACACGTAATTGAGCCGACTCGCGCGTACGGGCAGTCGTATTATGTCTTTTGGGGCTGCCGCTGTGCGGGCCGCGGGATAACAATACATGCAGGTAAGCAGGGCGCCCGCTACTTTTGCGACTCTGTTGGACCCAGCCGGTCGTTCGGGGTCACCGAAGGTGCCAAGAAATTCCACACGCGTTCTCGACAAGGTCTTTGTTTTGCAGCTTATTGTTTTGCTGGTGGGCCGCGAAAGTCTTGGCAATGATGACATTACTTTTGCTGCATCGAATTGGGCAGATGACGATAAGGGTTTAGATGTTTTTTTCTACATCAATGTTGGAAGAATTGCAGACAGTGGGAAAATTGTCACATCACCCGAGCAAGAAATGTACCTTTTTTTCTTTTTTTTCTTTCTTTTCTTTTTAGTGGCTTTGAACGCACAACTCCGTGGCGTTTGAGTCCCCATGATACCGCCAAACGGCCGTTTGGGCGATCAGCATTAGAAAGCAGGACACGGCAAAGCCTGGGGTAGTGTCTAATGCGGAGCGGTGGATGAGGGGCCATCATGACAACATGTCACTCGCCTGTTTCATTTCTTTGGTGATCCCTCCCGGCAAGCCCAAATCTGGAAGGCCAAGAGGACGGGCAGCGGGCTAAAAATACTTGGCCCTTCCCAGCCCTATGACGTGCCAAGGTGCCAAGGGAGCGTGTGGGGGGGCCCGGAATACGGCACGGCGCCACGCATTGGCCGCGCCGGCTTTTCGGCACAACGACAACCACACTTGTGGGCCGTCTGACGAATGGCTCCAGCTTTTACTGTCCAAAATGGCTGCACGCCAAGATAGGAGGAGCCAGCGATTTCTCAAAAGGACGCCCGTCTGTCTTGCTCCCGCCGGCTTTCAATCAGAGAAGTTGAGTGACAGACTGGTCCCCCCCTATCATGAGTCCACCGTCACCTCTGGCGTTTCCACCTCCATCTCTCCATCCGCGCTCAGCCATATATAACTGCTAAGCAACTTGACTCCTTCCACAGGGGGAAGCGAGGCCTGGTTTTGGCAGTCGGGAAATCTTTTTGGCCCCTCTCGCCTTCCGACTGCTCATGGCACAGACCTTCCAAAAAATGGTCGAGTCGCCAGCATAAGTAACCCTCGAATCCCGCCAACATGTCAACCTCCGAACCCATGCCCACAACCCACCCTGGGGACGATGCGATAGCCCTTACAACCATCCAACGGCCCGAGGAACCCGATCAACAATGTGAAACACATGCAACAAATGGATTTTGCGCACCGGGCTTGGATAAAGTGACACTGGTCAAGGGACGGAGGACTTGGTCTTACCTCCCTGGCCTGCGATTCGAGCACAACCTCCACTGGGCAGCCGGCCTGCTCGAGCTCGCCAACTCTGGAGACTTTGCAGCAAATATCTGGAACGATGTCCCGGTTCCCGTGTACGCCATTGTCTTCATGGCAATTGGAGGCACCGTCGCGGGTCTCGTGTCCTTCCTCGCGTTGCAGGATTCCGCGCGCGCATGGCACAACGTCAAGTTTCTACGCAAGCAACGGCGCGAGCTCACAAGCCACAGAGCGCAGCAGATGGATGAGCGCCAATCAACCCAGGAACTCAACGTGCTGCTGGACGTGACAAAGCGCGAGCTGTACAACGAAGTCATCAACCGCTGGGGCATGGACCTGCTCATGGGCGGAGGCGCGGTTCTCATCTCCATTGGTACCTTCATGGCCATTGGCGGCGCGGATCCAAAGGTGTTCATGGCCAGTAACATCCTTTCTGGGTATTTGGGAAATGCGCCCATTGCGTTGTTTGGATTGGTCAACTTTGTTTGGGGAATGTACATGTGGTCTACGAAACACGGCCACTCCCGCGCGGCCAAGGCGAAGCTGCAAGAGCCCGCCGCGCTATCGCGGGTTAGGAAGTACTGCTTCGACCTGCAGCTATTTTTCGCAGTCAATGGCATCAGCACACTTATTGGAGGTGTGGGATCCATGCTGACTGCCACCCAATGGTGGGCCTACGTGATGCTGATTCCGGTCATCATCTGCTCGTACTTCTGCAACTATTGGTGGCGCACAAGAACAGGGTACGACAGGCCCTGGCTGGATTTCCCAATCGAGATGGACACGCAGAGCCTTATCCAGGCACTGGAATTTTCGGAAGAGACTGGACGCCTCATCGTGAAGCACCCGGAGGCTGCCATCGCTCAGCTGGTGCCAGACCCGACGTCGCTTCCAATGGTGCTGGCCAAGTTTGTCGAGCATGGATTATTTGATGCATTTAGCGTGCGTCTGGTCAAGAACGCTTCTATCCGCACAGCTCTTGGTGGCGAAACCGCGACTACTGTGGATATCGCAGCGTCTGAATTGCTGGACTTGTCAGAGGAGTATCAGGTCGTCATCCTTGACATGGCTGGCAAATTTCTCCGTAATCATGGGCCCAAGCATTTTGAGCACAGAACGAGATTTTTGGCCGAGGTTTTGAGCACATACCTCGCCAAGGTACATACCGAACCCCTCTCCCAAGATGAGGAGAGGGAAAAAGATGCTGGGGGGACGGATTCCCCGCAAAGGCCGGTTCCTGAGTAGCCCAAGCAAGGAGCGAGAACTCCGCGTACCCTGAGGGTAGGTTACCGTCTGTTCTACTGACATCTACACGGAACCTATTTATTTCCGCTAAAATAACTTGTAATTATTTAAAAAATACAATTTCCGGGTTCCAACTGCACCGTTTGTCTCGGGCCGTTTGGCATGGTGACTCGAAAACGCTGAAATTCATCACTCCTGAAAACAATTGCCTCAAGTTTAAAAGCTTACGATTGCGGGCGCCCTTTTTGCCACCGTGGGCGATGAGTCAATTGGCCGGCACGGATCTGTCTGCCGCGTGCGCGGGATCCAGAGAACCGCTAGTTGCTAGGCCAAGGCGATTTGCTAGTCTCATCACGATCAACCGATCGTCACGGGGACCCCCACCCCAACGTCTCGGGTCGGCAATTGTCAGCAACAAAGAGCTAATTTAGGGACAAGCCGACGACGCTGGCCGGAGTCGAAGCCTAACAAAAGTCCGTCCCGTGTATAAAAGTAGATGCATTGGTGGCATTATTTTAGGTGCAGATCCAATAATCATATTGTCAAGATAATAAATATGTACAAGAATAATGTTGCATCGAATCTACCGTCATACATCGTCCTTGAAGCATTCAAGCATAAATAGGGGCATTTAAGAATATAAGCTATTTCTTGGGTGCCTTAGACTTGCACTGTAAAACTGTACGACTTCTTCCCTTGGAGAGTCTTGGTCGTCTTTCCGAGCTTGAAGACGCCCTTTGTGCTTGATGGAGCCAGAACCTGGACAGCAAGCTTGCCCTTGGACATCTTCCATTTCACGTAAAGCTCCCCAGAAGGATAAAGAGGAATCGTTGCGCTCGCCTCCTGCAGTCCCATGTGAACACCTAGTGCTGGGTTCACAATCCAGTTTTTGTAGCCAAACCCGTCAAGACCGTCTGCCGCTCGCAGGCCGGCAACCCATTCGGTTAGAATATATGTTGCAGCGCCACCCCACGGGTGACCTAGGCTAGTAAATGCCTCCAGCCCCGGAAGCCCGTCTGGCGTCAGGTATTCCCAGCTCGCTCCGCTGCTTGTTTCAATGTTCGAAACCATGGCTCCCCACTCGCTGAAGATTAGGTTAGATGCCCTGTCCCAGTCCTCGGCAGCCAAGATGGCTGGGAGAAGGAAGCCGTTTGTGTTGGGTGAGATGTGCGTATCGCTATCGTTTGATTCCAGGGCCGAGCTGTCCTTGTAACCTACTCCGAGCTGGAGATCATCAAGAGCAGAAACCGCTGACACAGTTTGGTTCTTGGAAGCGACACCAGAGGTCAAGCAAAAGGCTGTGCTGGCGACTGAGAAGGCATTGGAGCTTGCCACGGATACCATATAAGTACCTAACTTGTCGCTCCATAGCTGGTCGTTGATTTTTGTGGCCAATGCGGCTGCCAGCTTGCGGAAGTTGGATGCCGACGTGGTTTTTCCGATGGCCTCGGCAATATCGGCAGCGCCATTAAGAGTCTCTACGGAGAGGCAGGAAACGGCGGACCCGGCAGCAGCATCTCCGAGGAAGGCAGAGGTAAAGTGAATTAAGCCATCCGTGGCATTGATTTTGTCAACCAGCCAGTCGAGTTGCTTCCCCCACTGACTCCAAGTTTTGTTTGCATAGGCAATGTCGTTGCTCTGTCGCATGTAATGGTAGAATGACAAGAAACCAAGGCCTTGATAGTCGTCAAGACCGTAGGTTCCATCAGGCGCGAATGCGTTCGTATCCGTTGGGTCGTACGCCAAATTCGGGCTGATGGAGAGCTGTCCATTGCTGAGCTGAGTTTCCAACAGGAAGTCCAAAGTTCCCCTGGTATGATCAAAGCGGCCTGTGCTAGACCCGATGATTCGGGATGTGTGATAGAAGTCTCCGAGCCAGACCAGACGATCTCTCTTGGGACCATCAAGGCAAACGGAAGCCAGACTTTCTTGCGTTCCGTACTCAGCAAGAACGTCTTGGTTCGTGAGATCACTGGTATAGAGCGTCGATCCATTTACTGTGTCGTAGACGGCAGCATTTCGGAAGTATGCGGCGTGGTCTTGCCAGGCGCCGAATCCGAATGACCCAGACAGTGAGATGGCGCTTCCGCCGACGTAGTAGTTTGATAGAGTAGCATTGAAAACCAGTGTGTTGTTCACAGAGACCGAGAGATAACCCTTAGGGTCAAGCACGGTCTTGATGTGGTACCAGGTCTTTTCCTTGACCACAAACGGCACCTCAAATGTGTCGAGGTAGTAGGAAGTGAGCGTGGTTTGGTTCACAAATGCATACCCACTAGCCAGTTGAACTGTGTTTGGGGGGGTCACAGTCTTGTTCGTATTGACGAAAGTAGATTCCTCTGGAAGCTCTCCAACCAGTTGCAAATGGAGACCACCGAATCGACCAAACGGATTCGCCTGTGTTGTTAGTTCAGATTCACCCTAATATTCCAGGTAGGGACTTACAACAGACCACCAAGCGCCACCTCGATCAATAAACGTGTCAAACTCTAGAGTATAGTTTGCAAAGTTGGCGCCTTGGAGGGTTTGCGCGGGTCGTTGATTGGCGATGTAAACACCCTGCTTTGAGTCGACCTGCCACACGGCCCCTTGAGAACCCTTGTCAACGCAAGAGGTGATGGCGCCCTGCGCACCCAGAGCCCAGATCTCGTTCAGAGTCTCGTTGCTGCTGGAAAAGCTCCCTGGGAGCTTACTTGTTTCGACTGTGGTGATGCTTGGTTCGAAGCCGATGTTTCGCAGCGTAATTGTGCCATTGGTCAACAGCTGAAATGACTGCCATCGCTGTCCTCCCTGCAAGAGGAATGCCTTTACAGTTCCGGGCTCTGTGATGTTGAATGTTTCCACGCGGAATGTGTTCGCCTGAGCCACGTTGAACGGGTACGGGCCATCTGCGAAAGGAAGGTCGAGGTACATGAATGCCTCACTGTACCTGGTCTCTAGCTGAACCGAGCCACTGACCTCAACCACTTCAAAAAATGGCCACCCCGCCCGTTCATTTCCGTAGTCGACTGTGGCGAAGGGGAACGTCGAGTTCAGCGTTATGACCTCCCTATGGGATGTTTTGGAGGAGTAACTTTTGCCAACTGCGATGCCGCTTGGGTAAAATGCCGTCGCGGACGCATCTCTCGCGCGGGACGCATAATCGACAGCGGCAGCCGATGCGTGGGACAGCTGAAGAAGGGTGACGACAGCCTCAAACGCCCTCATGATGAAGAACACCGACTTTCAGACTGAGTGTCCAGGCCAATGCAGATCGATTTGCCTGCCCATCTCCAACTATATAAACTCTATGGAGTTGCCGGGCGGGTTTGCCGCCCAGCTTGGCACTTGGTGGATTCGGCGAAAGATGCGCCGAGGCCATTACCAGGCGGCCCAAATGACCCTTCGTAATTCAACATGGTCATAGCTCAGGTCAAGCACTTTATGACGCGTCTTGCAGACGAACAATTGAGAATTGTGGTGATTACAACCATGCTCCTCGCTGTCATATTGTTGTAATCAGCGAAATGAACAGCATGCTTTGAAGGAGCTCTTTTCTTCTTCTTCAAACAATCGATCCCTTGGCATTCTTTCTCGGGGTGATGATGCGTCCTGATCCCCGCCTCTCTCGGTTCGGAGCGGGCCAATTTGGCGCTAGCGTCAACAACGAGCAGCCTACCGAAGCTCGCTGTAATGGTCGGCGACTAATAATTTTGCCATTTAACGTGTTTTTGGTCATTATATTTTGCACTTCTCTGTACATAGCGGAAGTCCTGGGTTATAAGTACATTGAGGTACGAAAGCCATTTTGCCAAGTCAATCGTTGATCGCCGGTTAGATTGAGCGAATGAAACCTAATTTGCCGTGCTGGCAAGCAAAACGCATCCTTGTGTATGCTTGAGGCCTTTATGGCCATGGAAATCACACGAATCCTCCATACGGCCCGATTGAAAGCCCGAGGGTGCACGAATTTTGGAATGACAATCGTAACATCGGCAAACTTTGTTCAGAAACTGGGCACCATGCGGGGAATCAGGGGAATCACCCCACTAAACTTGGATTTTGCGGGGTAATGCATGAGCGAAAGGCGAACCGAACGGGGGCTTCAGTGTTTTGATTCGGCTCGGCAATTCCGGGGGTTTAGTGATTCGGGAGAGCTAGCCATATAATTGCTCGTGAGCTAGCTTAGGAATCAAGAATGCGATGTTTTCTCGTTTCAATAGTGCGTAACTGCCAAACTAGCCATGGCGACTCAAATGGAGCGTTTGTGGCGGGTACAAAAATACTGCATCCAAGTTGTCGGGATTTCCGGGGATTTGGTTCGTCTGAAGACATGTTCTTTTAAGCGGCATCTGTGGTATTTCTGACCATTATGTTGGTCCAGTCAGTCTCCAGAGGAATTTAATGAGTCGATCGTGAATGGTTTGCTCTTTTATCCACTGCCATGCTTAGTAGATAGCTTGAGAGGTCCAATCTGAGCTCTTCGGTACCAACCTGACATGGTAGCATGGTCGTATGAATTGTGGATTGCTAGATTGAGGAGATACCGCAAATCCCAATTCCAGTTTTCTAGATAAATACCTGACAAAAAATGCAGGTGGATCTTATCTTTCCAGAGTCCCTTTCGAGCTCAATTAAACAAAATTGTTGCTCTTGACGTTTGATCCTTATCAACAGTCAGAATAATGACCTTCATAATCCACCCGTGCCATTCCATGGGATGTTATTGGTTTTCTTTCCTTGTGCGATAAAACTGCTTAGAGTATGCCTTAACCTCGAAGTTTTCATTATCTTCCTTGTTGTCGCATCAAGGGATTGCGTGGGCCTGCTCTGGTTAGTCATGGCGACTCGAATGGGCAGCATGGGGTTTATCGAATAATACGTCATTTCGGGGCTGATAAGACTGATAAGAATCTCGGCCAGCTGCAGGATAGAGATTGCGCTCGGGCAACCACACTTGGCCGATGCACGTTTCCAAGTGGTCAAGACAGAGCTCAAAACCAAAGGCAAGCCCATCATATGACTATTCGGCTCCGGTGTATTTGGTTAGAATTTTTGCCTCTTAATCAACAGGGGTTGCCATGGCTCACAGGATCCGGTTGGGGATCCTCACCCCCTCATCAAACACCAGCCTTGAGCCCCTCACGCAAGCCATTGTCGCAAACCTCGCCAATGTGACTGTCCATTTTTCTCGCTTCACCGTCCTCAAGATCAGCTTAGACAGCGACGGTTTAAGTCAGTTCCAGAATGAAAAGATTATCACAGCTGCACAACTTTTGGCAGATGCCGAGGTGGACATGATTGGATGGAGCGGAACCTCGTCTGGGTGGCTTGGATTCGAAGCAGATGAGAAATTATGTCTTGAAATCACCAAAGCCACGGGCATACCCGCAACGACATCTGTCCTAGCACTCAACAAAGCTATCAGAGAATTCGACCTCAACGAGATTGGCCTTGTCACTCCTTACACGGATGATGTACAGGAAGCGATCATTAAGACATATGCCACTATTAGCATCGACTGCAGCAAGGAGGCTCATTTGCGCAAATTCAAAAATTCGTCATTCGCCGAAGTGGACGAAGCTACGCTTGATAGGATGGTGGGTGAAGTGGTTAGCAAAAATGTTCCTGCTGTGACGACATTTTGCACCAATTTGAGGGCTGCCCAGAGAGTTAATTTTTGGGAAAAGGAACATGGCATTTTGGTGTTTGACACTGTTACGACGGTAGTATGGGAGATGCTCCGGGAGTTGAAGGTAGACACATCTCCATTGGCAGAACATTGGGGAAAGATCTTTACGAGAGGCTAGTTTCTAGACTGTGTGTTCTTAGAATATTCAGCAGAGTCTCGTAACCGGGTGATTGTTTATATATCAAACATGGCGACATCTTCTGAAGTGTCAAGGGGGCTGTGCTGACATGCATATGGGGCTTGAGTTCAAAGCTCAGAGAAAAGCCGTCCTATTAACTTTTGGATTGGTAGGATGTTTGATGACAAAAAAGAAAAGAAATAAAACAGCCGTCAAAAAGTCTCATCACTGCCTAAGTGGCGTTGTATATAACAAGTGCGGGGTCACCCAACACCTGCTCTGCGTTCCTTCATGAAATCCTCCTTCCCTGTCAATGGGCAGTCGTGAGTCCGCAACAATCTCGAGTCCAGTGTAATGACTTTCAACAATATGGCCCCTTCAAACTCTTGAGCGACGACGGGGTATCAGCCCCAGAATATGCTGCGACTGTCAAGAGTATCGAAAGATCAATTGGCCATCCGCCATGCGAATGTGCTATTTGCCGAAATGGATTCTACACAGTTGAGGAGCAGTACAGTCCTAGCTTTTCATATCATGCTAGGCTCTCCGGTGTAGACGCACAGTGTAAAGCCCTTTCATAAGCCTCACCCTGCTCCTAAGATTGACTCCATTTTGCTGCGAGCTATGAGAAAAAGAATGACAAAGTGCTTTGGATGGAAGCGAGACGTGTTTTGGAGGAACGCACTGCATCAGTTTCAGAGTAGTATTCGAGGAACCTCCCCGACACATTCCATGAACTCTGCATTGGATCCCAAGTATGAAAGAAAGTGCGCAATATGTATTGGAATATTTATCTATAAGTGTACTGTATTCCACAAGAGACACAATTCTACAGCCATGGCCGTTTCCTGCAAATGCAAGTGTTGAACTTTTTTGATAATCTCAATTCATGCCGATGTTTTACGGCATCGAGAAGGCCCTATTAAATTAGACAAGTTGGTTCGCGATGCGTCGGGCGAGGCCTTTGGGCTCCTTCTGGCCCACATGCTCTTCGTAGTATCGACCAGACCATAAATCCATATCCTTGGCCCGAACAAACTGAAAATTGGCGTTAGCGATTTGCATTGATAGACTTGTGGATTTTGATTCTGTACCTTTGTTTTGTTGACCAGTTTCCAAACAATGATGGGGATGATGAAGATGGGAATTCCGACATAGGTCGAAACGAAATCGGCAGCAGACCAATTGCCTTTAAGAAAGACTGGGAAGCCAGCCACAAGAGTAATGATGGCGGAGCCGATGAAACCGAACCATGCCGTGTAAGGCTGGAAGGGGGACTTCCAAGGAAGAGAATCGCGGCTGATCCCCTGGGCCTCGAGCCCGCGGTGGAATCGGATGTAACAGACGCAAAGTGTGGCCCAAGCAATAAGACCAGCCACTGTGCTAAGGTTGAGGAGCCATGTGAATGCCTGCGATGCTCCACCGCTTCCAAGACCTGGGAAATACTTGTTAGTAGTGGATAGGAGCTTCTTTCAGTTGCAACTTACTCAAGTAGGCGAGAGGACCGAAGAGCCATGCGGTGATGACGGCAACCCACGGGACACCGTTCTTCAACGTTCGGCCGAAAACTTGGGGAAGCTGTCGATCCGTGGTCATGGCCACAATCATTCGGGAACCGACCCAGCAGTAAGAGTTTCCAGCCGACCAGGCGGAAATGAGAATACAGGCGTTGACGATGGAGGGCAAAACGCTGATTCCTGCCTCCTTGATGGCGATGACCCATGGGGAGCTGTTTGCATTGCCACTTCCTGATACGAGGTCGGGGTTTCGAGGATCAACAATGAGACCAATCAGGAAGGCTCCGACAATGTAAAAGAAGCCAATTCGGTAGGTGACGCGGCTTGCGGCATTGGGGATTGCCTTGTGGGGATCTACAGACTCGGCGGCGCTGATGACGACCGTCTCGACACCAACGAAGGAGAATGAGGCATTGACAAAGGCCGAGAGAAAGCCAAGAAAGTGTCCCGTAGGCCCAGTGATGCCATTGTAGTCAACCCAGGCTCCGGGATTGTTCCAGTAACGGAAGCCAATCGCGTCGTGAGTAGGACCGCCGCCGGCCGTGATGACAATGGCGACAATGACGAGGCCGATGAAGCAGAGAACCTTGATTGCTCCCGTTACCACTTCTGTTTCACCGTAAAATCGCACATTGCAGAGATTTATGGCCAAGATGAGCACGAGTCCTATAGTGATGACGACTGCAGGAGATATGTCGCTCCAATAGGCCACTAGCACCGCTGACGCAGAACATTCCGAAGCAATAGCAATAGTGTAACAGTAACCATATGAGATGGCGAGAGAGAAACCAACGGCAGGATCAATGAAGCGGGTAGCCCAGTGGGGAAATGACCCAGCCGTGGGGATCTGTATGTGCACCTTAGAACTCGTGCAGATTGGTGGTGGAGGGGTGGATAACTTACCACTGTAGCCAGCTCGGAAATGCTCTGCATGACGCACCAGAGGACCGCGCCAACCACAACGTAGGCCAAAAAGAGACCTGCCGGACCAGCCTTTGCATAGGCAGCTCCAGTACCGACGAACAAACCAGTGCCGATTCCACTACAGAAGCCAATCATGGTCACCTGGTAATTGCGAAGGCGTCGCTGGGTCGCACCATGGCCACCAACATTGAGCTGCGGCTCCTCCTTGACATCACGGGGCTCGACATCATTGGGAAGACTTTTTACGTCCTGGATTGCGTCCTGATCCTCGGGGGACGATCGAGAGATAGGTAGACCCGTATTATCTGCGACACCCATGGTTCTGGTTGGGGCCCTTGCCTGCAAGACGGGTTGAAAGGGTTGGAAGGAGAGAAAAAAAGCAACGCGTGCGCGTGAACCACGAGGCGGATGGCGGCCCGTCTTCGTTTTGTTTTCTAGAAGGCGATTGCGCCATCTGCCCTGCTGCGGCATATTAGAGCTTTCCTTGGGAAAGCGTCTGCTGATGGTGGGTACCCGGCTAGGCTATTTGCGCCGTCGCCAATGAGGTTGGAACCAACTTGGCCCACCACGAAATCAGGGTGGGAACTATTCAAAGGGGGTGGGTCAGTTGAAGGAAAAAAAATTCGTCTGGCACGGTCTGGGCCTGGTTTTTTTTTATCTTGTGGCAACGGGGAACTTAGTGTCTAATTGGTGTAGAAGCTTGGATCAAGAGCGGCATGTCATTATTCATAGTGATTGTGTACCGGGATGGTCCCGTAAGTTACGAGGAAACTCGACATCAAGCTTGGCATTTGGGGATAATGTGTGAATGGAGGATTCCCTCGATGTTTTCGCGTTGCACAATTGGTTAGCGAGAACTTGAAGCGGCTTGCAAACGGATCCGATACCGGGATATCAATTTAATTTGCCACTACCTGATCCACCCCCAAATATCGTCGCGGTTCCATTGCTGTGGGGATGGGGTCGAATACGTAACTTTTTCGCCTGATCCATGTCACGACACGTGTGGCACGGCACCCATACAAAGTCATCTTGAAGTGGCTCATTGACAACCTCGTGTGTATACGCTTGTGTCTAATATGCCTTAGTATCAAATCAAGATGAAACTAATCAGAGGAGATATTCGAAGTAGGAAAAAAAGCTAATTGCAACCAACCCTCAAACAACGACTAAGAGACGGCACTATCGTGTTCATGACCGCTCCTTGTACAAGAACTCTATGTTCGTACTCCGTGTCTCCTGGCTTCCTCACTCTTTGCTGAACGTTCTCCCAAACCTGAATGAGAACCTTGATCGACGCGACTCGGCGATGGACCCTTGTTCGCTGGAAGAGCTTTCGGCCTGAACCATTGTCCAACCGTCAGTAAAAACCGTGGTCATGGACGCGAAGCCTGAATCTAAAGAAAGGCGCGGGCTATCCTTGATAAAAAGCTTGGTCACGTCCGAATCCTTGTAACCCTGATGCTTGAGATATGCTCTGGCATGCTTGTTTTCCACATCTACAGAGTCGTGTGCTGCTCCGCCATTGATAAGCTGCCTGATGATATGATCGCGCTTTTCCATCGGTATTCTCGCCATGCAAGCAACCATGAGCGGCGTCTGTTTCAAGTTGCAATGCGCATTGACATCAGCACCGCCAGAAATCAATTTTTCCACGAGTTCCACGCGACCTCTTCTGCAAGCCAAATGCAGTGCAGTTTCTCGCCCGGCCATCGTGTTTATCGTGATCAGTTCCATCTCCTGTCCGATGGCGACACTATTTTGTCGATTGATTGCCTTGATTAAAAGCTCCAAGGCTTCAGGATCTTCGCACCTGTGTAACGGAGTCTGTTTTCTTTTATCACGTACATGAACCAGGCATGAGACGGAGAGTAAGGCCTCCAACACCTTGATATTGGCCCTCTCTGCCGCAACCAACAGGGGTGTATCTTTGTTCCGATCCACCGATAGACAAAATTCGTACTTCATCAGTTGCGGTAGAATATCTGGGTCTATTTCCATATCATGGGCAGCTTCGTGTAAAGGTGTATTGCCTTCGGCAGTTGCTAGCGGGTCGAAGCAAACTTCTCCATTCTCGACTTTCACTGAGAAACCCTTCCTGCCACACCATTCAAGAGTTTTTGAAAGTACGGTCGGACTCAAACTTGAGATCTCTGCAAGCTTGTCTCGGACCATGCGCTGGATAGCCCTAGATTTTGAAATATGTCCTTGATGGTCATACTGCTCAGTTAGGAGCCGCAAAACCTCATTGATCTGATCGCGGTATTCACTTGTGTCCATTTTAAGGTAACCCTTCAGGAGTGCAAATCGAAGAAACTCAATTGCTTTCTCAGGCTCCTGCAGCTTAGCATACAAAGCCCCAATATTGCGAGCTTCTCGACACATGTCAATGGCACATGGCTGGTCAAACACGTCGCGGACAGGTGAAGCTAGCTGATCCAATCTCAAGGTAGCTTCATGAGACTTCAAGTCGAACTTCTGGCAAGACTTAAGGATAGTAACATACCTGTCCTCCAAAGATACACGGTTGGCGGTTCCCAACAAGACGGCGCCGGCTTCTTTAAGTTGTGTTGCAAACTTTATGGCGTCAAGCTGGAATTCCGCAGCAACGATGAACAACCCAGCATCAAAAACATGCGTAGCTATTTCTAACGCAGTCTCAAACCTGTAACGAAGCTCTTCTAAGCCAACATTACATAACACTTCCGCGTTGCGTGGCTGATCAACTTCATCCGGAACTTGTGAGCGCGAGTCCAGAATATCACGGACGGTGGCGCGCTTGGCAATCTGTATAGAAGCACTTCGTAAGCCTTCAACCAAGTTCCCATCTGCCGTGTCCTCTTGGGGATTCTCCGAAGGCAAAGCTTCAAGAAGATCGACAAATCGTCGAATTTTGTCTTCGGGGCCTGGCTCCAACCTAAAACAACTTATCAGTGCTGAGCTTATCAAGGGTGTTAGGTATTTATCTTGGCGTACAATGACAGCCCAGTCGCACTAACTGAAATGAGTTGTATGTTGCGATCTACCCGTGCACAAAGTTCCTTGTCCAGGCTTATCTCATTCCAAATTGCAATCATAGACCTGTCTCTGAAACGAGCGAGCGCTCCCCTGCCTGCTTGCCCCGGAGAATTGATTGTCGGAATCGAGTGTGATAGTTCAAGCAAATCTTTATGAAAGTGATCCAGATGAGCTCTAATGGCTTCACAGAATCCTGCTTCGTCTTTGGTCAGGATAGAGTGCTGTTTCCTCTTTACCACAGCTTCTACCTGTGAACAGACGGCTCTCAAGAGGGTCTCTGTAACTTTCCAATGATTGACATTGGCTGGGGCATTTTTCAGCGAGTTGATGGCCTTGTCGATGACTTTCCACGTCTTGAGGCTGGCAGTGACCAGCGAAATGATATCTGAAACAGACTCTGCCATTTTGAGCGTCGTGAGTCCATTTCTGCGTCAGGCGACGATACAGAAGCTGAGAGAGAATCCGGGGAAGTGGAGCATCTGGGGTATATGGTATAAATGAGGACAGACACATGAATGCATGTGCGTCGGATGCATGGGAGTCATACCCATTCACTTGCCCCAGCCACGTTCATTTTCGTCATGTAATCGTAACTAGTAATAGGTCACAAGATTCTTAGCGCCCGCCCGACCGTCATACATGGCGTGGTCAACAGTGAGGCAGCCGGCTGCCTTGCGCGCGAAGAGCGCTTGGGTGGCTTTATGCTGCTAGACGCTTATTGGAACAAAAAGTGCCTGCATACAAGGCACACTCACAAGTCTGCCTCACCAACAGGGGGTCACAAACTACTGCACTGTGATCAAATCAAACGTGCGAGATCAATTGTAATTTATGCGAAGGAAGATGCAACCGTGTCATTAGGATGCTTGAGCTTCCTAGACGAGCTTTATGATTATGGCAAAAGTCCACGAAAATGCAGAGTACGACGCTAAAGTATCCGACAAGGCAACTAAGGTAACGCCCTTTGCAACGCTACACCATGGCATCGTTGCCCCCATGTACCTTGCGTAACCGTCAGCTGCACCAACCTCGTATTTGATTTAGTTGCTGACGCGTTCTGCACTTTCCATGCCGTGTGCGACAGCCTCGTTTCAATCTGAGACCCGCAGCTGATCAAGGAGCATAGTCTTGCCAATCGCAACCTTTAATAACCATGACGACGAGCCCCCCCCCCTTCACACGGACCGAACTGCACCGCTGCATCTGAGCAGACCAGAACTATCCCAACAATGTCCCCCTCTGAAGATGGGGCCGAGACATCAACAGGCCAGGCACATTTTCTAAGACAAAGATGGGAGGTTTGGACGCAGAAACAGATCGGCAACCGGGAAGGCTTTGAAAACCCGCTAGGTACGTGCTCAGTCCATTAGATCGACGCTTGCTTGCTGATCATCACTCCACAACCTTTAGCTCCAGCGAATGACTCCGAATTTCGAGAGGGAATCCAGGAGATACACAAGGCATTGCCCGATGTGCCCATCGAGAATATAGAAAAGGCAGCCGAGGTTGCAAAAGATGGAATGGGGTACTACTACAGCTCCAAGAACGATGAAAATCCCAGCGGGCTGCTTGAGCTCACCGATGAGGAGAGGACCAGTCTTGTTGAAGAGAGAGAGGCTTTATTCTCTCAAAGGGGCATGCTCGTCATCATTTCCACTGTTTCCCTAGCGGCATTCCTACAAGGCCATGTCCAATCGTCCATCAATGCGGGAAGCTTGTTTGTCGAAACAGTTGGCCTGCACCTCGGAGGTAAAGAAGCCACTAGCCCGTCAAACATTACCTCAAATGGAGAATGGAAGCTTGGGGCCATGAATGCAAGTCCCTTTTTCGCTTCTGCCATACTGGGAGCACCCTTGTCACTGCCCGTCAACTACTGCATTGGCAGACGAGGGGCCCTTGGGTTGTCTGCCGTGTTGATCATTGCAAGTTCACTAGGGTCTGCTTTTTCCACCACCTGGATCCAGGTCCTTGGAACGAGGATTGTTGGAGGAGTCGGTATGTATCTTCTTTTGACACCCCTTTCTTCCAAGTGAAACTAAGAATTTTAGGCATGGGCATAAAAGCAGTCAGTGCTCCAATTCTTGCATCCGAGACAGCGGTCGGCTACTGGAGAGGGTCGACCATTCTGGCGTGGCAACTATGGTAAGGCTCATCGTGCAAATACTAAATTTATTATTTGTTCGTGGCACTAAACTATG
This sequence comes from Calonectria honghensis, assembly GCA_013403855.1. Lineage (NCBI taxonomy): Eukaryota > Fungi > Ascomycota > Sordariomycetes > Hypocreales > Nectriaceae > Calonectria > Calonectria honghensis. The sequence continues at coordinate 1,046,782 of VTGB01000012.1, forward strand.
TTTCCCAGGGTTGCATGCGGCATCATGATTGGGTTTGTGGTCAACCTCATCATCGCGGCTGCCACGGAGAGTTTGAACTCAAATACAAGTGGTGCATATGAGAGCGAGCGGTATCTCGCCCTGCAGTTGATCCTTGGTGCACCATTCGTCCCAGGAATACTCCTACTCGGAGCAGTTTGCTTCTGTTACGAGAGCCCGCGGTTTTACATGCGTCCCGATACACCAAACTATAACGTCGATCGCGCTTACAAGATTTTGCAGAAGGTCCGCAAAACTGACGTGAGTAACTGAACTGAATAATCCTTTGGAGATTTCTAACTCTGCTTTTGAATCTAGTTGCAAGCCATGAGAGATTTATTGATCATGTGGTGGCCGAATCGGAAACCTGAACACGAATACACGTTGGATTCCGGCTTAACATATGCTGGACGAATCTGTGCGATCCTCAAGTTATCTGCTTCACAATATCTGACGCTATTCAACGAGCAACCCTTGAGAAACGCCGTCTGGAGTACTTGCACTGTTGCTTTGGCACAGCAGCTCTGCGGCAGTAAGTTTACTCAACATATAGAGGCGGCCATGAGCTAATGAGTGACCCAGTCAATGTGTTTGCATTCTATTCCAGTAGGGAGTTCCTGAAAATACCTTTGAACAATACTGATCAGTCCAGACACCATCTTTGGGGAATATGGAGTCGAAAAGAGCATGCTGTATAGTTTCGGTTATGGTGAGTGATTCTTGTCCATGCAAATCCACTTCTGACTAAAATTGAAGGCGCCGTAAACTTTGGGTTTGCATTGCCGGCGATGAGGTATGTCTCTCATGCAGTTACAATTACTTCATTTTAACTGAGATTCAAGGTCGATTGACGTCATGGGGCGACGACGATGGCTTCTTCTCACGCTTCCCTTGATGAGCATTTTTCTCATGGCTTCTGCCGTGGCATTCTCTATAGAGGAGCCTGGAAAGCCTTCGTTTGCCAATGTTTCCCCAAGCATTCCAGGGATAGTGTTCATATTTCGTAAGAGACCCTGTCCGCCGCTCATGATCTTCACTAACACCAGCAATAGTCTTTGCCGCCGCCTACTCCCCTGGTCTCGGCCCTATTCCGTTTACTTTGGCATCAGAAAGGTGAGTTGACTTTTAGCCTAGAACGCTTCCTACTAACACTACTCAGCTTCCCACTTTCTCATCGAGAAGCAGTAAGTCTACACTGGCTGGAATTACTTAAGCATCAACTGACTCTTCGCAGGGCGCTTCTGTGGCAATTTCAATTAATTTATTGTTTGCGGGGCTTTTGACAATCTTGCTTCCAACCATTAATAGGGTATTCGACATAAAAGGCACGCTAGGGTTCTTTGCAGGCATGAATATTATTGCATTCGTGCTAGTCTATGCCCTTGTTGAGGAAACGAAACAGCTACACTTGGAGGAACTGACAGCTGTTTTCGACAATCCCAAACGGCTCTTCATACGATACCAGATCATGCATCAAATGCCATATTACATAAGGACGTATATGTTGTTTCAAAGGGGGGTTGCCAAGCCACCGCGATTCAACACATTTGCAGCAGAGAGCAAGAAGGAGAGAAGGGTCGCATCTACAGGCAATCCTCGTGATGAATAGTTCATGAACACTCTTGGAGAGCAATATATTCCACCACTATAGGCATTGCCATAACAGTTCATAAAACAAAACAGTAAAAAAAACAAAAGGACATATATAGCTGGTTTATTCCATGAATGTGGCATTTTGGCCATGAAGCCGAGACTTAGAACAACCGAAATAAAGCCCAAAGGCTAGCGCCAATGTATTGTGCTATTCACCTCTACAAGATGTTCTGACACTCGGTTGCAGCCACGGCTTACAAGCTACGAGGGCTACATCACTAGAGCTCGGAATCTATCATCAATTTGACAAGTATCGCTCCATCGAACAAATAATTCACGGTTCAATACCACTTGCCAAATCCATCCAATCTGGATTAGGACCGCGATAAACCATTTGATTCTCGTTCTCCATATCACTGACATCTCGAACCCACACTTGGCGTTTACTATCTTCACTCTGCATCGTTTGCACGTTCTGGGCCCCCTTGGGGGTCCTTTCATCAAATTCCGGCAAAATACCCCAAACTGTATGCCCCACCGATACTCTCTTGAGAGGCCCGAGGGATGCTGAATGGTTGAGGAAAGCCTTAACAATAGCAGTTAAAACGTTGACGCCAGCATCTTCAGGTTTCACTCCTCCAAATCCCCAATTGTTGAGCAAGCACTAAATACAGGCCTTCCTTTGCCAGAGAGATTGCCGGGGCTATTAATGTAGAGATTCTACGACGCCTGGCAGGAAGTGTATCAGGACCATAAGTTAAATCAAGTGCTAATTCAAGATAAGAATTATCGACAACATTGTGTTGCTTTGTCTTCATATCTCAACTTTTTATCAACTATTGACGATTTGGTCATACTGTTAAAAGGAGCACTTGGCGAGTGCCATATCCTAGACAAATCTATGATCAGTGGATAAGATACATAATTGACTCTCAGGAGTGTATGTTGGTTTTTAATGCACGGGATGCATGTTCCCAGGTGGCCGGACGCTATTTATACGCTATTCGTTGCCAAGATGCGCTAGTGGGAGATCATACAGTTTCAGGTAGATGACGTGTTGGTTCGGGTAGTAATGCACAGGACAGTGGTTCAATAAAATAGTATTGCCTACCCGCACAAGTCATGACCATGACCAAATTAAAGAAGAATTGAACAACCTTCAAGCAAATGGCAAGACATCGGGGGAATTCAGAAACCTCTTGATTTTTCATTATCAATGGGGCTGATCTCCCGTGGGCGCTAAAGACTGGTGTTTCGCTAATACTTAAGTGGGCACTGGACTTGGCGCTAGAGGCAGATCGGGAGCAAAGGAAATGAAACATTGCTTTTTCTGGTGATGGCTGGTTCAGCTTTGATGACGTTGGAAAGACACACTCTCGGCGATTTGCGCCACTGAATTCATAAGCCTCAAAGCCCCTTCCAAGGAGTTCACGAAGACCTGCTCTCCTCCCCACTCTACCATCAAGAATTGACCACTTTGACGCCTTCCAATATGCAAAAGGCAACGCTTGTGGCTGTCCTGGCTACTGTTTGGGGCACCTCCTCTGCCGCCCCCAATCCTTCTCCAGGACTCCAGGACGTATGTCTAGCGGCGGTATGTGCCCACATAAACACGAGCTGCGGTCATTGTGAGAAACAGCGACTGACGATTTACTCTAGATCTCCAAGGGACCATCAAGATGTTCGAATCCCATGGTAAATGCGCGAAAGGACTGTGCGTCCTTATTGGAAGTTACTGTAGATCCATGCCCTAGGTAAATATTTCGACAAGTCGGTGATGAAATGAACTAACTAAGGCCCAAGTACTGTGACAGTTACACACACGGAAACGAGCACCGAATCATTAGTGCAGGTGACTGCGCCAATAATCGACATGCAGACGGGTGTTTTTACCTTGATCCGTACTGTAACCGATATCGTTCCCCTTACCGAAGAGGTGTCGAATGTAGTCACTGATTTCTCGCAAGTCTTCGTGACGGATTTGGCGACCTCGACGACAACGACAACGCTCACTGTGACTGTAAGTAATGGACTTCTAGTCCCTACCAGCCGATTTTAGATGTTTTTCATTTAACGCATGATAGAGATTGACAACCAACACCATTACAACGACCAAAACTGTCTCGGTTCCAGCTGCGCCGCAGCCAACTGGCCTCAGGCTGCGTAATGCGATTGCCGCTTGCCCTGCTACTAGGCAGATCGACGCTACGCTACCATCCTACGCGTCAGCTTGCACAGTTTTGTCCAACTTTGCCTCCGCTTGCTCCAAAATTGGTGTCACCGGACATGTCACCACCGTTCCGGCATCGGCTACCACCATGTCAGTTTCCAATGTCTCTGTATTTCAGCCCTGGACCACATGTACTAAATACTGCCATCTAGAACATCTACAACGACCCTTACATTGACACCCACTGAGACTATTGAGCCCACCCCTGCTGTTCCCGTAACACAGACGATTACCATCGAACAAACAACCATGATCACCAGCGCGCAAACAATCACCACCTCAATTACGACGGTGCTGCCGACAACTATTCGATCTACCTCTACTATAGTCGTTACGGAGAGCGCAACCGTTACAGCAGCAGTTACGACCCAAGTAACTCAGACCACCACGACCACAACGTCCATAGACCCGGCCCAGTGTGTGAGTTGCGGCACTGACAAAACTTGTCATGTCAGTGGAGTAATGCAAATGCTGACATGAACATAGACACAATTCAGAGCCAAGGCTGTGACAGGACCTGGAAAAGGTGCCTATATCGCAAATGGAGGTTCTGCACTCGTATACACCGGACAAGATTTCCAAGCAATCGTCTTCAGCCTTAATATCGACAAGCTCATTGATACAGGTAGTACAAGGGACTTGTACGTTCAATTTGGCCAAACGACAAGTTTTAGGTATGCTGCTGACCCAAATACACTGGGTGCTAACTTTGTAAGTGGTCCAACCCCCCCTCCCATCGGATTACCCGCATGGACTAGCCTATCTTCATTTCAAGATAGTGTTGACTATCGTTTGAATAATAGCAATCTAATTATTACTTTACAGGGCTTCCCCAGCTGCTCAATTGCCAGTGGCATGCTGACTTGTAAAGCTGACAATGCCGACACCTTTTTTTACAAGTATCAGACCGATATTTTCCCAAATATGCTTTTACTGGACATTAGCGATTCAACCACCTCTACCGGGGTTCTTGGAATACAGCCGATATGTGTCTAAAGATATGGGGTGGTGATGAAAATGATACTGAGAAAAAATATTTGGCTTTCAAATTATTACTAGAGAAATTAGATATCATCAACCTCTCTTGATTGATCATATAATATTTAATACCGCAATCTTTCACCGTCAAAATTAATTGTGTTCGGATGTTATATATGAGATCTTTGATGGTTGGATTCGTTTTGCCGAGCTGAATCTCGTTTTTAACCACATTGGGATTCTCGACGTTGCATTTACAACGGATGGGTGGCAACTTAAATCTATTAGATGGCTGTCGGGAATGTGTGAGCTATGAATATCCTGATCTGCCCTGAAAATCTTCGTCAGAATATCCGATAGCTCTGCCGAAGGTGCATAAACATACAATGACAGTTAATTAAAGGGTTGGCCTCATGGTTTCCACGTGCAGATCCTGGCTCACAATCTAAGGGACATAAAGATCAGCCCTGGCTTCTGTTTAGTGTGGGTGCCACCTTGCCCAATTTGGATATTCATTGCGCTGTGGCGGGTCAGGGCTGACAGGTCGCGTCAGAGTCAGTGCACCATGAGTTCGGGGTGCAACGCTGGAGAAGCGCGCGGGCGCCACCATGTAAACCATTGGCTTGGTGAGATAAACACGCAGATAGCTGACGGTAGCTGCGAGCAGACCAAGCTGATTGCGGTGGTTTTTTGGTGGAAGGTCAAGGTCGCGTATGGCCAGGATGTGGTGGAGATCGCCAGCATTTGGACGCGCTGCTCAATTGCCCAAGGGCACATCGGTTCAATTGAGCATCTTTTTTGTCCATTTTTACCTTATTCTATTGTTTTCCCAGAACATCAAAATCACACTAACCATCAAGGTTCCTTCTGCAGGTCCAGATTGACCGTGGCCTTTGACGGTGGCTGTGTATTTGCCATAATCGCTGCCGTACAGAACTGCGCATCACGACCTTGGCCGCACCGCGCGCGCTAGCAGTTGGTAATCCTTGGCACTCGATAGCTCGCGTTGCTCCTTACATCATAAGGCTGAATCCCTACAATGCATCGGGTGGATATCGCTGGGCGGGCGGGACATGATTGGACCTGTCTGCCCAAACGGACCCAACAGAACTGAAGAGAGCGCGTGGAACGGGATTCGATGGTCGGGATTCAGTTTCATCACCTTAATTCGTTCAAGCTCGCCGTCCAAAAATAGGATCGTAAGCCCGAATCTGCGCCACAGCGGATCATTGCCAGCATCAACCATCTGCGACCGCAACGAATCACTCGCCATGATCCATGTTTTGGTTCGACCGAATGATTGCAATATAAATGACGAGTGCTCCCTCCCAACAACTTGAACCCGTCTTGGTATAATCACATCTATCAATCTCGCACAACACAGCCATCTGCACAAGCAATCCACCACTCTCAACTTCACCAAACACAATCACGTCATATCACACCCCTCACACACTCAACATGGGCAGCGGCGCTTCGAAACCAGAGGGTCCCATCCAGATCCCAGACCATGTCACTCGCATAGGATTCCCCCACAGTCTTCACATGACCTGGAAGAAGTCATGGTCCAAACAAGTTGTCATAGTTTCTACCCACAAAGGATCGCAACCGCTTTACGCCGCCAGCATGCCGATTGGGTTTCCTGGCCCTACCGTTCTGTACCCTGGTGAAGAGATTGAGGGCCCTCCAATGGGCTACGTCGAGAGGAAGCACAACGACTTTACAATCCAGCTCCCTGGTGTACCTATGTATGGCATTATGCCTTCCCAGGCAGCTATGAAGTGCGAGCACCCCTACTCAGAAATTCGGTATACTTTCACTATGCCAGTAGGAAATGGCCAGAACCAGCATTTCGAGTCCTTTGAGTGGCGCCACTCCAGTGGCCAAGAAGTCAAGAGCCTTGGCCTGTCCGGCACCGGCTGGAAGCTGGTGCGAACGACACCTGGAGCAAATCAGAATGGCGGCCACGGCTTCTCAAGCGACGGAAAAGAAGTCGTTGCCATATTTGCGCCCGCTAAAAGCCTCTCCATGTCGCTCACTGACATCGGAGGCTTCCAGTTTTTTGGAAGCGGAGCCAGCCCAGAGATGGGCTACCACTGGGCCCTCATGGCGCTCCTTTCTGCAATTGCACTTTTCCAACACCAGAGCGCGAGGCAGCAAGAGCAAAACACAAGCGCGGCTTCTGTCAACGCAGCCTCCGCTGCAGCCGCGGCAGCAAGTTAATTAAATTGGCGGCACATTTCGGACACGAAAAAGATGGGAATGGTTATGTATAATTAGTTTATGATGAGCATGGTTAGAGAATGGAGGTGACACTCCATGGCGTGTACCAAGAGAATAAGAAGACACTAGGAAGATTATCGAGCCTAGTCAAATATTGAACAGTGAAGAAACACTGGATTTAGACAGAAACTGGCTTGTCGCCATATTGTCGGACAACAGCTAATGCTGGAGATGCCACTAGCGCTGTCGCAGTGCTTCGTTTTATGCAGACAGAGTACTGCAGCAATCACGCTTCTGAGAAATGAAAGCGCCAGGATAAATTGTGTACTATGAGCCAAGAACCACTAAACGCAAATTCTTGGAAAACTGAGGATTGCCCCATCAAATTCGATGGCTGTGCTACAGTGTATTTAGATTAGATCAGCTGGCGATTGGGAGTCGCGAGTTATTCTGGGTGGCGCGATGAGGTGGGGCAAATGAGCAAGGAATGGACATGGCTAAACGCCAAACCTACCTGACATTTTTTCCAGCCCCAGCTCAAATGCTCCTCATCACTTTTGTCAGCCGCCACACACTAACCCTTATGAACTGAGCAGATTTCAGTGGACTGAAAACAAGTTGTGCATCTCAAACAAAGGGCCATGCGAGGTAATGGGCAGTCTTGGTTATGATGAGGGGAGGTGATGGTAACGCGCAGGCCACGAGGTAAACAAAACATGTAGTTTTGCAAATCCGGTAGCCATACGTGAGCTCAAATTTGCCCGATCGTTCATGTGAACTTTCACACTAAGGCGTGGCGTCTGTTCAAATCAGGCCCACGTCGTTGCCCAATTCTTTTTTTGACTTTTTTGTGGCCACCAAAATAAAAATCAGACAAAATACTGGTACCTGACATGCATTTTTTTGATGGGAGGGAGTAAGTAGAAACGAACGCATGGCCATTTCTGTTGTCTTGGAACCCCAATTTAGCAGTAAACTTCAAAAAATTGTAGGCGTGCTGGCAAATAGGAAGTGGCCTCACTGACTATTGTGCCTTGGGCGACGACACCATGCCGCATCCAAGGGAAGCCAATTCACGCCGTAAATTCATCATTCATTATCACTTGGATAGCTGTGTCAATAGGTGCAAGTAATAGTGAATAGAAGCTCTTGATTTGTGACTATGGAAGGGATCTAGCAGGGTCTTTTATAGCTACTGTTGCTAGCCGTTGGAGGCTGCCATTGAGGGCTGCCTCCGGCCTCGGGGTCTTAGGAATGGATCGGCGTGACGATGACACGCCTGCCTCGATCGTCAATTGGCTGTGCCCGGCAGAGCCTGTAGTCAGCAGATTGACCGATCAGCTGTGCGTGTTATTTAGTATGGTGTTTCGGGGCTAACTGCGGCCGTGACTATCTTCCTTTTACCCCTTAACCTGATGCCGGCTATCCTGTGTATCTGACCTACACAATAGCTGTCTGTTGAGGCTATTGAGACTACCTGTGAGTGTGACATTCATGATTTCCAATTTGCTTTCGCATCAAAATCTTCATTCTCGCTCTGTTCTCCCCACAGACACGAGATTAGTTGTTGATGAGTGCACCGCCCGTTTTATTACCCAGTGCCTGAAATTTATGGCGTAGACGATGACTACGGCAGCGTACACGGATTAATCCCAGGGGTGATGTAAACTAACTCTCTCTCGGGATCTGGCCAAGCCTTGGTCATCACGTGTTAGCTTGCTTGAAGCCCTGTAAGCGTATAAAAGACCGATTCCCTCGGCTGCATGGTTGATCATATCTTCATTCATTCAATCTTTGGCTCCTGTCTTCGGGGCGCATCTTAGCATTGTTTATTATTTTCTGTTACCTTTTTGGCCTCTCCGGTGATCTTGAGAGGCCAACTTTACTCGCATCCATTTGGAACCAAGGAACGCCACGGCTGCAAGGAACATTATGGCAAACGTGGGAGGAAAAGAATGGTGCGCATTTGAACCTCCATGGTAATTTCCAATGTTCAAATCGCACTGAAAACCACAACAATGGCCTTGAACCAGACGTTGTGAGCTTCAATATTTCGGATGTGTCGGGACATGCAAACATAGGTCACCCCCCCACTCCCCAAGAGTATCATGGGGCCTCTGGATTGTATGTCGACGTAGACAAGCACAGTAATGGTACAAATTGTGCCTCTGGTCACGTTGATAATGGATTTCCTATCTTGGAGGGCCTCCGGGGGCATGGTCTCGGCGCTGCCACGATGCCTATTCTGGGCCAGGCAGATGCACACCCAGCCACATCACACGCTGTCCCCACTGACCCTATATATCCACCCCTGCCTCCGTTAGTTTCTTGGAGCGACATTCAGTCTCTCGAACAGCCCTCTTTCTTGACTCCTGGTACCATGAATACCACCAGCGAACGGGAGGACGAGGCAGGTGTCTGCAAGAAAGACACAAGGCCCTTTGACCGCCAGAACTTCACCCATGGCTCTACAGCACTCAAAATCAACACTGGCAATTCTTCTCGTGTCAGCACCAAGCACAAAATTCTCTCGTCATCTGAGGATGAAATAGATCCTGCCCTGGCTTCCAAGCGCCAGCGCAACGCAGTCTCAGCACGGAAGTACCGCAAAAAGCGAGATGACTACATTCTTGAGCTTGAGCAAGCTCTCTCAGCCATGACGAAAGACAGGGATGATTTGAGAATAAAAATTGCGAAACGGGAGGTGGAGGCAGACACGTTAAGAGAATTGTTAATGAAACATTAGGGGAAAACGGGACATGTATTGAAGTGGGCGGCTCTCTGGTAATTAGGAGGGATTCGTGGGGTTTGGATATTACACTCGCATTATCTAAAAATCTAATTCAACTGGATAATTTTAACCAGTTGCCTGGGACAATTGCCGTATAGCAAAATCGTGCTTGTTATTTCAGTGCTGGTGGTCAATGCGCAATTGTGTGGCCACTCCCCTTACATTCGATGGTCTCAATGACTGCCTTGCACTTTGACAAAAAAAAAGCCACCCCGAGAATAATTCATACTCAGATTAAGTCTATTGGGCGTGTAGATTGGCGCGACCAGAGCTTTTCGCGAATCCAGGCCGAGTACTGGGGGAGTCAGAATGAGCAATAATGAGTCATTGTGATATTTCCAAATACAGACAAACCAGGTCAAATGACCGGGCCAGTAGATGAGGGCCGGACAGGGATAACAAACCAAATCCAGATACTCTAAATTTACATGTGGCTTGAATAGTTCATTCCCGGTCCCTTTAGTGAGGGAGCTGTGATAAAATTGCCGATCTGCTCATGCACCCCAGCCAATTGTGTTCCGAACAAGACTAGTGTTCCTCGATATCCCCCTGGTGGTATTTCCAGCTAATCACCTTCCCATGTGTTTCCAAGCCAAAGTTTCCTCGCTTCTGAATCCTCATGAAACCTATCAACGTCTAATATGTCTTCTAACTTAAGTACATGCGGCACAATTTGCGTGTTGGAGAGGCTGTCACCACTGCGTTGGAAACCGCTTTGCCATTGTTGGTGACCGACTGTCTGCATATGGGTGGGGATAGGAGAGGCCTCGGTGCTTATTGTGCTGAGATATGTGCAAAACCTATGTTGGAATGGGGATAGTTAGCTAATAGCTCTTCACGCATGGGAGGTTCGTACACCTAACATGAAGTAAACGACAAGTGTAAAGATGATGCTAGTAACAAGGCAAGTCACGGTTGCGTAAGTCGATTGGCTAGGGCAATCTGTTTCAGTTGGCGTTGTTTGGGTGTATGAGGGCTCCAGGCTCCAATCTTCGAGTCCAAACATGAAATTGGCCCTTTTAACCAGCTCAGACACAGAGGCTTGCAGTTGTAATATTGTGGCCTCCCAGAGTGGCTGTCCTGTAGATTGTGACTTGGAGATAGTGTCACACAGATCGCCCCACATCAACCTTGCAGCCCCCTGGATTTCAGGGAAGGAATGTCCCCATTGCTCTAGGTCTCGATAAAATGCGGTCACATACGCACAATGTTCTCCTTCGCCTTCTGCAGATTCTGCAACGGCTCTAGAAACGCAGAGAAAACAGAGGACGCCTATCGGGCTTCTGGGTAATTTTAGCCCAGAAAACCATTTCATCGTAGCCATCGCAGCACCCCACGTCTGCTTGTAGTCCCGCACTTTCCCATCAAGTTGTTCAATATTTGCGGAGGGATTCCGTGCAACCTCCTTCAGAATCCCATGTTGGTGAATGAAGTTCAAGCGAAACTTCCGGAATCTCTCGCGCATATGTTGTGCCCATGAGTCATTCAGGAGTCTAATTTTCTCACGTGTCAGTTCGCCACCCATCTCGGAGGGGTTTCTAAAGAGCACGTCTGTATGAGGAACCTGCGAAGAGATATGTTCACAAGTCGTCACGTTGAAGTCTGTTGACGTAAACATAGCAAGTAGACGAAATTTGATATCAAGGTGATTAATACAGGCTGATAACCTAACCCCTTCGGCGGTTTCAACATTTCCACCACATACTGATAGGTCCATATTCTGGCGAGAGATCAAGACTGCAGAAGTAGCAGATGAGCAAATTGGGACTCGACGCCTTGTCTTTGTGAAGCCTTGGCAAGTGAATCCTTTCTGAACGCATCTTTGGCATCCGGATCCCCCCAGTAAGCACTATTTGGTTGCATCTGATGAGTATCTGCAATTATTTGATAATATTTAGCCTTATTTACCTTTTTATTTTGTCTTTGCGACACTGGTCACATTTTATATTTGCGAGCTGCCGCGGTTTCTTTTTTGGAGTGATTCGTAAGTATGTTGGTCCAACTTGCTTCTTTTTGGGGCTATGGGCCGGAGAGTTGCAAATGACAAAGAGGACATGGTGCGTGGGGTTTGTGATCAGAAGGATGTTTGTTTGTATTGTGATGGGGATGTGTTGCAAGGTTGAGAATGACGAAGGGGCGAAGCGTGATGAAATATGATGCAAATGGAGAATCTGACCAAGGCCTCTAAAATAGCCCTAGCCAATAGCCTTGAAGCCCAATGTCTCGCCATGAGGCATTCAAGTGCATCGATGCCTGGTTCGCGAGAGTGGTGAGCTAGGGGCACATTCCAGCTAATGACGCCGACGCGCACTTCATGCGGCTTTGCTGATATTCGAGACGCTAATCATCTCAGCAAGGCATCTTCAGCTATAACAGGGCGGTACCATCAGGACAAGGGAACCACGCGCTTACTCAGGGCCTCATCACGAGACCTTCAGCCGAGCCACTCATGTTGCGGCGCATTTCCACATGTGGCTTCCAGAAACTAGATGAACGCTTTTTTTCAACGCAACGTTCAGCATCCAATGACGGTGTATCACACTCTTGTTGAGTGCACTCTTAAGTTCAGATTCGACAATCAAGCCTTCGCAACATTAAAGTAGTAGTTTGTTTAAATTTACACCATGTCTCGGTCACACTGGACTTGGAGCAAATGCAAATTTCCACATTGCTTTCTATCATCCTTGCATGATATGCCCCGACAGAAAGGCGTTAGATATTTGTTCGCATACTTCTATGCATCTATTATTTCTTTCGACATCTATTAACAGAAAGAATAGGATATCATAAATCGGGCTCAAGACGTGAATAATAGCTATTCAAGATGTCAGGATAGGGAGAGAGACAAGGCCGCAACCCATTCATCATTGTTATGGAATCTATAGACTATTGCTGCTATTATTCTCACTGTTCTGGAGGGTCTAGAATCTTTTGGAGTTATTCATTCGGGACACTTCACGGTCGCTGTCAAAGGCGGGGTAGAGCCTTCGTTGTTTACACATGCATTGTTTTGGCCTCTGGCTGCAATTTCCTGTTCACTTCTCCCAGAGAGGTTGCCCTCCTAAGTAGAGGATAAAAAATACTAGTCGATTCGCAACCTGAGAACATTCCCGCACCCTTGAGTTCCCGTGCGGGGTCATTCTAGGTGGAGCTGGCGCTCTAGAAACAACGGGCTATATCTACCCCCTCTCCATCTTACTCTATTATTTGCGCTCTAACCGTAGCGAGCAGTGATGAAGTGCCTAGTCTTCCATATAAGCAAGTATTCTGAACTAGTATCCGCTCTGCGCGGCGTATTGGAACGGAACTATACGATCCCGTAAGGTTTAAGCCGCAGGTAATCTCAGCAGGCGGGTTGAATAGCATTTTGAAAATTGTTATCAATCCAGTCTTGTCATGGCATTCATATCCTTCGAAGGAAATGGCTACATCGTAGATTTAGAGTGAAACGTTGCATCAGAATGAAGGAAAGCACTTGCCCAAGCGGGCCAACGGTAATTCAATCCCGAGTCCTGCTGCGTCGATGCCGTGGAAATAATGAGGCACAGTGAGGTGTGTTAGCCAAAATGGACTAGAGTAGAGCCATAATGACGCAACAAAATCCGTAGAGTTTGATACGCGTACTGTTCCGCTGCGAATGATACTCCTTGTAATGCGGGCCTGGGTTGCGTTTATGGTCACGTTGCGGACTCACATGGGGCCCATAAGGCTTGATCCGGACCAACTAAATCGGTTCCGCGGAAACAAAGTTCGACCAGCATCGCGATCCACACTGGTTTGATCGGAAGCCCCGGCTGTGTTTATAACAGTGAGGTGAAATTATCTAAATCACACAACATGACCAACACCTTGGGAAGACTTGTTTAATATTTGGGATATCATAAAGAATATTATGCCTTTTGAAGAAATCCACTCCTGAAACTTTTCTTTACCTGCTTTTCATTCTGCAGCCTCAACCTTTTGAAATGGTTTTGAGGCATTTTTGTGATAAATAAAACCCCTGTAAAATGCTATTTGTAGTTCCCGGATCTCGAAGAAGTAGCTAGGTGGCTATTGGGAACGTAGCATCCTCTAGAATCACATCATATCCTACTTTAATTGCCATTCACCTTTTCCTCCAGAATGGACACCACGCTAGGAGTTGCCTGAGTAGACCCGCTGGTGACACCATTCGTATCCTTGGGGTCCAGCAACTTCGGCTTAATCGCAATTGGCTTTAGAACAGGGCTTCCGGGCCTGCTGGTGATGAACTGTATAGACGTGTTAGTGAAATCTGTGGCAACCAAGAAAGGAACCATTTCGAAGTGACTTACATTACCAGCAGCGCTCAGAAGCGCAATCAGAGAGCTCTGAACCACATCTTCATGGATACCAACTCCCCATACCGTCTGCTTAGTGTTTCCAATTTTACACTCGATGTATGATGCAGCCTTGACGTTACGACCCTCACCAATGGCGTGTTCCTTGTAGTCGTTAATGTCCAGATCAACGCCAACATCCTTGAGAGCATTGGCCATGCTGGAAATGGGACCATTGCCCCTTCCACGGAGGGTAATCTCCTTGTTATCGATTGCGATGACACCCTCGAAGACACGCAGTAGGTTCTTAGTATCTTGCGTCTTGCCTGGCACAGGAGGCGTAGGAGATGATGAACGGTCGGGAGCAATGGAGTAATCAATGAGAGAGAATCGGGGGTTCTCCTGAAGGAAGTAGGTAGACTCGAAAAGATCCGTGATTTCCTCGGGTTGAAGCTCACGGCCAAGGTTGTCAGTATGCTTTTGCACAATCTTGGAAAATGCGACCTGCAGACCACGGGGAATGTCCAGAGCCAGCTTGCGCAGGATAATCCAGGCAGCGCCACCCTTGCCACTCTGTGAGTTGACACGGATGACAGCCTCGTAGGTACGGCCAATATCGGCAGGGTCCAGGGGAAGGTAAGGAACCTGCCATCTGTCCTCGTACTTGAGGTCTTCTGTCTCTCGGAGCTGGAAACCCTGCAATACAGTCAGACGGTGTGTATGATGAGTAACAGGGGATATTACGAACCTTTTTGATAGCATCTTGATGGCTGAATTTCTTCCGTGTCAGTGTCATACAATACAAAGGATATAGTTTTCACGTACCTGCCCGAGAAGGCGCACACGACCAGAGAACCACCATAGGGGGTGCGGGCGTGGACGGGGATCTTGTTGCACTCCTCGACAACATTGATAACAGAGGTCAAATCGGAAAAGTCCAGACCGGGGGAAACTCCTTGGGTATATAAATTGAGAGCCAGGGTAACGAGATCGACGTTACCGGTACGCTCACCGTTTCCGAACAAACAGCCTTCGACTCGGTCAGCACCAGCCATCTGAGCCAGCTCGGCTGCTGCTGCGGCAGTGCCTCGATCGTTGTGGGGGTGCAGGGAAACACAGATCTTCTCGCGCTCATTGATATTGCGGCAGAAGTACTCGATCTGGTCGGCGTAAACGTTGGGGGTCGCCACCTCGACAGTGGCGGGGAGGTTGAAGATGATTTTGTTCTCGACTGAGGGCTCCCAGGCCTCCCTCACAGCATTGCAGACCTTGATGACAAACTCGGGCGATGAATCAGAAAAGCACTCGGGGCTGAATTCAAACTGCCAATTTGTGCCCGATTGGGCGGGGTCGTCTTTTGTTAGGGACTTGACGAGCTTGGCGCAAGACACGGCGAGCTCAAGAGTGTCCTCTTCGGAGTAGTTGAAGACAACTCTGCGGAAACACTCGCTCGTGGCGAGGTAGATGTGCATGATAACATTCTTGGCACCAGTGACGGCCTCAATGGTACGCTTGATCAGCTCCGGTCGGCATGGGCTCAGGACCTGGATGGCGACGTCATCGGGAATGGCGCCGGGAGTCTCAATCAGGCGTCTGGTGAAATCGAAATCGGTCTGGGAGGCGGAAGGGAAGGAAATTTCGATTTCTTTAAAGCCAATTTCGCAGAGCATCTTGAAGAAGCGCCATTTCTCGTCTCCGTTCTGTTACTCGTCGTAGGGTTGTTAGCCAGTCGACCAACGACGCCACAACACCAAGCGCCAACAACGAAATGTACGCACCATTGGAGAGGGATTACTCTGGTTTCCATCTCTCAGACTTGTCTCTAGGTACCTCGGGGCCTTGTCAAGAGTTTTTGAGGGCCATTGTCGATCGGGAAGGTTGAGGGGAGGAAACGCCTTGTATTTCCTCCATGGTTCCTTGAGCCTGGGTGTTGGGGGACAAAGGGTCAGTTTTGCCTCCGATGCACATTATATCAACTCCAGGGGAACGAAACAACGTACATGGGCATCCTGTAATAATAGTGAGCGCAAAATGCGCGACGATACGTGTGGTGGTGGTGGTGTTGGGCTGCGGATGCGGGGTCGTGTGAGGCCGGTGATGCTCGAGAGAGGTGTGCAGGCGAGAGAGAGAAAGCGAGTACAGGCTAAGGAGCCAATAAAAGGAATCAATCCGAAAAGGAATTGGACCGTGGGATTGCCGGGTTTAAGGCAGGACCGGGCAAGGGCGAGGAAGACGAATGATGAAGGAATTTTGTTCCGTGTGAATCACCACCACCCCACCTGAGTCAGTGTGTACAGCCGATGGCCGCTGATGGCGGGAGTCACATTTTTCAGCTCCGAGCGCGGGGCCGTTGCCGCAAGTGCCGGCCTAAGGTGTGACCATCCCTCAGTCACTCACTGATGGCGGGGTCTTTGGCAAGGGACTTCAGCGTTCTCCCCACCTTGAATGAGGAGATTGGATAGCCCAAGAATTGCTACGAGTTTAATTGGCCCTACTCTATTTTCTGGTCGATGTAGAGCCACACTCAAAGGGAGGTATTTGCCACTCCTCTCCAAACGTTGCACCTCAACGATGGTGGCTTTTGTGGCTAAACCCCCGACATCGGATATATCCGTGACGGTTTCAAGTTGCTAGGGCATGGACGTGATACAGAAGGAGATGGGAAAATGTCACAGTTAGAGAGAATCGTGTTATTTGCACAGCCACCTTTTACTTACAGAGCAACCCTTTGCCACGTGATGCCTTTTTTTTCGCCCGCGCTAACAAAAATTCCCAAACTTTGACACGCAAAAATTTGGAGATCGGATTAACAATGTTCCGTACTTGAAGTTGGCACTGCCGGCTTAACTCGGTAAAGGCCGGTTCTCGCAAAAGCCGATTGTGAGCGGTTCCGAGGGCTATTGCGAGGGCGGTTGTGAGAGTTGTTATGACCCCCTGTTCATATTGGTTCCATTAGGGCTGAAAAAAAGGGAGATTTCTTATTGGTCTTTCTGAATTTAAGTAGTGAATACGAATTTTTTAAAACAGTAAGCTTGGAACGAAAATTGAAGAAACTCATGTCACGTGATGGACTGCTGAACACGACGTGGTTGGACATGCCAGCGACTAACTTTGGGGAGCTTCCAGGTAAGATGATGCCAGGAGTCTTGATACTACTGAAATCTTATTGCAGTTTCAGTACTTATCTATGGGCATCAGTATCAGATCAATGGCTCTCAAGATTGAGGCCGATGTCATTCATGACAGTAGTTTGATGTCAGCGTGAGCCCAATCCAAGAATACTAAAGACGAAAGAGAGACTTGTATATGTTTTTATTTGTATAACTCAAATATTTAGCTTCCGGTCACTAAATCTATCGAACCCGGCTTGAAAACGCTGGTCTCAGAGCTTTCATCGCGTCGCGAAGGAAGCTCGTTTGGAATATCTAACGCAATGCGGATGCCGACGAGCTCAATTAGGTCCCACTCAATGTATTGTGCACTTTTATGCAAGGATGTGGCCTTTCATATCCTTCCTCTCAATCAATCATGTCAACCTATCGCGAAGCTGAACGCCCTCCCTCCTTTATGCAATAGACAATAATAGTAGGAATTCCCTCAGCACTAATACCCTCACAGCAGTCATGCAGTTGAGTCACTGATTACAGTCAGCGCACTTGATCAAACTTGTTTGCCATGATGGGCCACTTATGAAATCACAAATAAGTTGACTAAATCGAAGGTGGTGCATAATATGAATAAAGGCTATATGAAATTTAGCGCGCCACGGAATTCAGCCTTTGGCTAAACACTTGCAACGTGTGACAAGAACCGCAAAATATAGCGTATGTTCTAGCAAAATGTTGGCATATGATACTCGTACTCGTATGTTAGTTGTTGCCTGATGTTCTTCATTTTGTTTCCCACGCAATATGCTGCATCCTGTGGGTGGCTGAGATTACACACGGTGTAGGGTAGGCCCACTGAGGTACAAAGTTGCATAACTGGAGGCGAGGCCACTCGATATGACCAAGGTTGTTATTTTGACGGATGCCGTACCAACGTTTGTCTTTTCTTCTGTAGATGTCGTTTTATTTCCTTAAATATAGATTTGATTTTCCCCAAAAATGTTTATCAAGAAATAAACCACGAACAAGATGGCGGTTCTTGCGCTATGGCAGGACACCTAGTCCACGTGCCCAGCACTCAGCAAAGAGCGACACAGGAAGGGAACTACAGCTTCTCAATACACAACCAGCAGTTCCAGCACTATGAGTATTTTATAAGAATATAGCAATACGCGTAGAGCTAGAACAATGTGGGGGGATAAGGATCGGGCTAGCTTTTAAATACATTCCTCGTGCAGGTCGGAATAACCCGTTCCGTCTAAACCACCAGCATCCTGACTCGGAAAGTTTGGCGTGGCTCTCAATGAAATCATATATACCCCGCATCGAGCCGTTCACCGCATGTGGAAATATTGTCATATGTACCTCATCGGTTCTTCAAATCCTCTCACTGCCCCTCTAGCCTTTCATCCAGCTCTGGTCTTCATTGCTTGCCATTGCACTGCATTGCATATATTTGTCCAATTTTAGCCCCGACAATGGCCAACATCGAACTAATTCGCCTTGAAACAAAACCTACGGCTCAAATAAGCTACAAATTTTATCCGCATACTTCACCAGTAAACCCGCTGCTAGTGGTCTTCGTCAATGGCATAATCGTGCCACAAATGGGTTGGGCGCGTGTTATCGCCAAGACGAAAGAGCTTCGCGGGGAGGATAATATGCCCGCCATTTTGACGTATGACCGCTTTGGTCATGGGCAGACTGAAGATATGGATCCAAAAGATGAGACAGCTTCCGACCCAAGCCATGGCCACGATTGTCTGGACGCTACCAACGACTTGCGTCAACTAATCAGTCAGATTGCTCGAGAGAGGATGGAGATCTCGAACGTGGATGAGTTGCCTATTCTGCTTGTTGGAAAATCGATTGGTGGCTGTATCGCCCGTCTGTATGCACAAGAATACCCGGGAACTGTTGCCGGGATTTTATTTATCGACTGCTTAATAACCAACTCAGATCTTGTCTCAATATTCCCAGACCCAGACGCGGAGGGCTTCGACGCTCAGAACCTTCCGCCTGGAATAACAGTTGAGGACCTGCGTAAAGGCCGGACTGATATGATGAAATGGTTCCACCCTAGCGTTGGGAGCAAGGAAGGACTAAGCAGGAAGAATCTCGCTGCGCTCCTGCCTTATAGTGACAAACCCGCTCTAAAGGGTCCAGATGGCAGGGGTCCCTTCATGACGATTCTTACACATGACCCGGAGGCCTTTGCGGACGAAGCATTTGAGCTATTAGGGCGGCCTAAGAGTATAAATATTGAATATTTAAGTACTGAATGGCAAAGGTATCATGAAGGACTTCTTAAAACTACAGAAAGGGAGAGGAGGGAGGGTCCACTAATAGCACAAGGATCAGGGCATGTGATGCAAAAGTACAAACCGGACTTTATTGCAGAGATGCTTGATGATCTACTCTATAAAATAATGTAGCTTACCTCAACACCAATAATTTCAAGTTGGAGCTATGAATCTTCTGAATTGAAAGGCGAAACTATAAAACGAATGCTGACGCTATGTGGCTTCTGGCACCAGGCACCAGGTGTCTGCAATCGCATAATCTTAATTAAATGCAATCCCCACAGTGTTGGAAGATTAAACTTGCCATTGCCTAGACACATGACGTGGATGTCAGGTAATTTTAGACGACGTACTGGGGTCACTGGAAGGTGAGAGAATTAAACTGTTCATCTGATCACACTTTTAGCTTTCGGAAAGATACAGCTCCAGTGTAACAATCCGTGCATTCTTTTACGTCAATTGACGGTTAGGCCAAAAGATAAGTCAATAATCGCAATGCTTGCAATTACCGGCACGGACAACAGCTGTTAAATGGGACCGGCTCGTAACATCCAGCTCCGAGACTTACAAATTGAAAGAAGGTTGGTTGGTGGACAGTATAATTGGCTTCTTCGTCATCACAACCCAGTCCACCAACTGACCCCATGTGCTTAAATCCGCAGCGTCCAATAGAAAACGCGTTGAGGTAACCATTACCTGCCCCAACTCAATGCAGGTAATGCTTGAAC
This sequence comes from Calonectria honghensis, assembly GCA_013403855.1. Taxonomy (NCBI): domain Eukaryota; kingdom Fungi; phylum Ascomycota; class Sordariomycetes; order Hypocreales; family Nectriaceae; genus Calonectria; species Calonectria honghensis. Next base: position 1,067,051 of record VTGB01000012.1, read on the forward strand.
TCAGCAGCGTGACGGACTGGGTTGAGGCCATCTATTCAGTTCTATGTCAGTGGTCTTGTAGCATTCAAAACACCCCAGGATCAAAGCCGGCGTGCTTCTAGTTAGTACCAAATTGGTGTTTTCCCGCTCTGCACAACCCACCGCCACTCTGGGTCATATCATTGGGTACGCAAATAGTAGCTATTGCCCGAATGTGGCAAAAGGTATTGCCAACCCCTCGCAAAAGAAATTGCCCCTTAAGTTCAACACTTGCCTAATTTGAAAAAGATTACCCAATTAAGATGGTTGGAGGAATTATGCCCCTGGGGAAATATTTCCCGATCTGCGCCGTAATGCGGGCAACTTAGCTCATAAACCCCTTCCCACGTGCCGAGAATGAGTGGCATAGTTTGGTCTGAGCGCGCCTTCTCTACTACAGGTCAGGGCAGCCTAAACATTGCGTTGCCTCATTTTGTTATGATTCACCCCGCCTTGCTGTCATTATTGATCAACAGTGATGAATAACTTGCAACGGTGCGGCAAGCGCTGCAGCCTGGCGCATCCCATGAAGAACTACACATTGTCAAGTGTCGAGGACTGATCCGGACCCATTCAAGACTTTTGTAGTGATATATCCGCGCTGCAAGGGTCATGCCATCTCCATAAATAAGTGGCACTGCAAGGGCCCGGTATCTGTAGTTGTTTTTGGTAAGCTACTGGAATCTAAAGTCTTTCCCCGCGTTGAAATAGGGTTTTGCTGGGTGTCCATATACCCGGAATCAACCGAGTGTGAAAGATGTATAACCGGCGGGCGGTCTTATCAGTGGCAACTTGCCGGAATTAGATTAGGCTAGTCCAAAACCACAACTTTACAACTCAACATAAACAGTTGCAATTAGAATCTAATGAAGGCCATATCTAGGTTATGGACTATGGAAATGATTCCTAAAACATAAATTCTATCAGTATCGATATGCAACTCACATGAAGGCAAGTTTGGGCGCGGAGCCGGTGTAAACTCGGGACTTAAGCGGATCAGCCTACGGCTGTTTATCAAATTATAGAAGTTACCAGCAAGATGATTAGGTTTCCGGAGGCATTTTGCCCATGTTAGGTTGGTAGTCGGAATCCGAATCCCCGCCCCACACTCCTTAGTATCCGTGCTTGGCATTACAACGCCCACCACAACTGGATCCTATCTGCGTGTTTCAGTTAAGCCAAAGTTTCTATTCTATGTGAATTTCAGATTTCACACTTGCTGAAATCCAAAAGCTGAAGTCCATTCAGAGGCTTAACGGTACATGCAGAGCGCTTCCACATTGAGCTCTAATGGATCGAGAAACATCTGCCTTTCATCATGCGCGTAAAAGGATATCGCTTCATTTCACTTACCAATTCTAGCTGCAGTAAGTTCGACACGGGTGCCATTAGTATCGTTGTACACGTAGTGTGAGCGCTCCTTGACGTCGGCTTACGACAAGGGTGTCCTGCCATATTGGTGTTTCCGCCAGTGCCGATTGTCCCACTACCCGTGATTGACCATGACCCTAAGCCAAGGGAACCACGCCCAAACAATATAATAAATATGATAATTTAGTCGAATTGCAGGGAATAGATCACAGTGGGACTGTGCTCTCGGTTGTTGGTGATCTAGAACAATCCACCTGCCCTAATAGGCGAACTAGCAGTTTGCGAAGGATTGATTAGTTTTGCATGGGCTCGGGCAACAGTGACAGCGCTTCAGTAAGAGACGTGAAGTCAAGGCTGTGAGTAAATTATCTTGTGACTTGACCGTGGGACGTTGGTAGAAGCGCTGGAGAATAATCTCACCTAATACAAGCGGAAACTGAATCATTGAAATGACCACTTGATGGTTATCAGTAAGATTTCAAATTTGATTGAGTCGGACTGTTTGAATAAGTATAAGTATCATGTATTGAACCCCCCATAGATCATTTACTCGTCAGTATCAATATTCTTTCCAGCTCCAAGCATTATATTCTCCATCATTCATTTCACAGAAAACTTGCTACTCAGCAAATAATTATCTATTTACATACCAAGTACCCCTCCCGTTTATCACCGGCCACTACGTCATCAAGAAATCACTTCAACTCCTGAAATCTTCGCCATGAAGTTCACTGTCTTTGTCCTTGCTATGGCTACTATGGTCTTGGGCGCCCCTGTCGTCAACGGAGACGCTCTTGTGGAGCGTGCTGATCTCAAGCTATACAAGCTGCCCTGGCTTCAAGTTGAGAGTTGAGGGTGGATACTTTTGCCCAGCCAAGCGCGGTGAGATCATCGAGGTTGAAAGGGGTGAGACTTCGTCACAGTACCTTCTCTACCCGCTCCTGATACCATCATGGAATTTGTATGATTCCCAACCATTTCGACTGGCTTGTTGCTCTCTTTGGTTATTCAGAGGGCACCCCAGTGGCTATAGCTGAAGGCTGTCGCTGGGACAAACCCACCAATACCTCCTATTCCCTTCCGAGTTTTATTTCTCCAGCACCACCGATTCTGTTGCAACTACCTTGGCCAAAGCCATGGCCGCGATCATCAAAGACGTTAGCGAGACTGTTCTGCCTGGTACACAGTGTAAGATTGTCACCAAAGTCCACCTTATTTCTGTTTTTGAGGTCAGGCTATGAAGGATTCTGGCCTGATAGATCGAAGGGCCCGTTGGTCAAACTTTGTAACATATTTTACAACAAGCATACGTTTCAAATATTCAGATTATGCACTAGTTTCCATGCCATCTAGGTCACTTCTGATGTGATTCACTTCTAGATCTCAAAGCATGATCGTGTGACAAGTTCTATGTCTTTTTGTCTATGGATGCTACTTCCAATCGTTCATGATCCAAAAAGTAGTTAAATTAAATGCAATAGCTTCAAGACAAACAAACCTAACAAGATATAACCATTACTGCATGGCGCTACCTTCCTTTGACCTGGAAAACATAGCATCGGAGCTTCCAAGCTCTGGGCCGCTCTCCCAAGACGCCGCGGCAAGTTGGTTATTGCGGTCTGGTTTTCTAACTGCTGCTGGGAATGATAAGGCCGTAGCCCTGCCATTTGGTTTGGGGCCGGAGCCTAATGACGACTCTATGGGAAATTGACTTGGTTGAACTCAAGTAAATTCATTGAGCCATTTATGAAGCTAGATGATTTCCAGATGCGATGCATTCACAGAAGAAGACGCAGGGAAACCATGTGCGCAATTGACGACCACCCTCCTTTCTGAAGTTGTCAAATTACAGTAGCATCCAACCTAAAAGCGCTTTTCGGGTCCCACAAGGAATTGCTCAAGTATATTTTCAGTTGGCTAGAGACAACAAGTTTCGCTCCAATGACCTTTCGAACTGGTCATGGCAGGAGTGAACGGAGTATTGGAGCGACCATGCAAAATTACTTTTTACCATCGGGATTTCACCTTGCTCAGCATTACGGTACATGAAGGCAATGCTTCGGCGCTGATGAATTTGACGTCGGTAGGCTGTTACCCTGGGGACTGGGATCATCGCATGACCGCCCTTTGGAGACTTTTGGTGATGGCGTGGCGGAGATGAAGACACCCTTGAACCGTCTGGACAACGACCGTATGGGGAGGAAATCTAATTCTAACGCGCGGTTCTGGGATTGGCTGCTTTCAATTGAGCTTGGTCATCCATGTCGGAGGCTGAAATTTGAAAAGCCAATGAGAGCAGGTGGCAGGGTCGGACTGAGTGGTGTATTAGTCAGACTAGAATTCAACACCCAGCTACTTTCTGATGACAACAACTTATAACTCTCCTCTGGTAGCTCAATCAAGGCTCTTCTTTTTTCCATCAGGAGATAAGTTTGCATTTGGTCATCTATAGACGGCCTGTGCATTCTGCAGCCGATTCCTCCATTCTGGTTGCTGGATTCAATGCTCGCTCCTTGGGCATACTGCTTACCGGAAGAATGACTAATATGCTTTGTTTCTATTACAAAATATTTGCACTGTGGAATTCTGGACGCAGCAAGTAGCTTTGACCGCGCCGGCCGGCACAATCTTGTTCCTTTTGTCTCTGGGAGCCGCATCTCTGCTCAATTGGCCAGGAATGTGCTCGGATTAACCATAACCGTCATGTCGATCCAGCGCCACCCCCTCAAGCTAGACGAAATAAGCCCTTTGACTCATGAAAATTACCCGGGCACTGGGCAGGGGACGGATGCGGGGGCGGCGCCGAGGGAGAAAAAAACAGTGTTTTGTGGGAAAGGTACAGTCAGGCCATTGGCATGAGGACGCGGGCAGAGTTTGCACTCGCCATGCGGCTGCCCAAAGGAGACTATCCAGAGTCGCAGTCACAAATTGGCACGTCTCTCTTGGCCGCTTGCTCTGCGCGGGGGATGCAGCTCACGGAGCGCGCGGGCGGGGCTTATGCTCACATATACCAGCCGTCTTATGGTATCCCCTCGTCACAATGACACGCGGCGCGTGCGACAGAAAGCCAATTCGGACCAGGACGCGTCTTCTGGCCGCCGTGCCCTCCGCTCCCGGTGCTAGCGGCATCGGGCGATCGGCACACTGCCCCTAGTTTTGAGACACCTCGTTTATGCAGGCTAGGCTGACTGCTACTATGCCTTTCCTACCCCACGTGCTGAGCTGGAAGCATAGCCTTTCGGATATCAAGGTTGTCTTCCGGTCTGGATTGGCCTTCGCTCCACTGCAACTCTGCCATCATGCAATCTCAGCAGCCAATATGCAGCAGCACGTGCTCGCCGTCAGAGCTTTCCTCTCGGTTGTAGGCCGCTGCTGATGCCATTGGCGGCGCCCATCGTGGAGGGAGCATTGCTCTTGCGGCTCTATGGGTGCGCAGCGGACGAAGCATCACGCACCATAAAAGAACGCATCCATTGGCCATTTGCGCAAGCAAGGACTAGTAAAACCAGGGAAATCACAGCTTGCGCCCTACGTGTAATTGAGGTTCCTCGGCCCGCTACTTAGAAAAGCTCAAAATTTTCAGTGGCTTGGTTGCAGTCAATGAGGTTGATGTAAGCCTCATCGTCATAGTGGCTAGATTCCCCGCTTCTCGTCTCACTTTAGACCCATTGAGGCTTGACGATACATCGCTAACTGCCGATTCCTCCCCGCGCAGCTCTTGGCCGTCTGGACGCTGGGATTTGGAAGACACATGTCAATTACAACCTGGCGACGTCCCGGGCATGTCGGCCTTGGTCGGTTGACGACAATTGATGCCCAGCGGGGTGCGTTCAGAGTTGCGTCAGTGCGTGCGGAGAAGTGTTTTGGATACAACCTACGGATCCAGAATATGCGTCAAGGAAGGTTTCCTTGGGGCTCTTTACTGCACCCCAGTGCGTTACAAATGTGATACTTTGGGGCTATTATGTTGGCCTATGTTGTAACCCATAGGGCCCACTTTGGTACTAGGGTTGCATCACCACATAGCTTCATCAGTCAAGTTTGTTCGAGTCTACCATATTCATGATTTTGGCACGGTGTATCCGTCCCTAACCGACGCGGGGAAGTTGCCATTCGCTGCAGTCATCTTTTAGTATTCCAACCCGAGTCCTAGATTTTTGAGTGTTGTTTGGAGTATCGGCCGGATATCAACCTCGTGCTTCGGCATATACATGTAAAACGCCAAGACATCCAAGTGCTATCCAGGTACCGACACAACGGAATACAAAGTTTTGCCATGACCAAAAATATTACAAACAAGCAAACGTTCTCATCGAGATGATCGGTTCTAACAAGGTACCGGAACTCAGAAATACCGTGGTGGCGTTACGAAGCTACATCCGGATGTGGCAGGAAGGCCTTGCAACGCCACGCTGCTCCTGTCTCAACGATCCTGGCCGGGAAAACACTGCGCAAATTCTGTCGACGTGCATTTCCAGAGAGTTTCACAAGCAAAGAAGCGACAGTGAGCCGGAACCTTGATCGGGAATGTTAGTACGTGCCAAAGGGGATGGTGATGGTGCTGCAGGCGAAAATGGGGCACTGAGGTTGGCGTCGACGAATATAAAATCCCGTCTTTCGCTCGCTTTCAGATCAAAATCATTCTCATCTTCAACACACTTGGCAAAACAACACAAAAGCAAAAACACCACAGCAGCAGTGCTATCAGACATCATGGGCGACATCCGAGGCTCCTCCCCCGACAGCAAGGTCTCCATCGACCCCTATGCTCTCGTTGAAGCTCTTCTTGGCCAGCGAATTGAGAAGCCAGAGTCCAGCGGCCTCCAGACTGGCTACGAGGATCTCGGTGTCAAGATCGATTCCCACCGCTCTGGTGGCGGTCGCCAAGAGATGAAGCCCGACTCGCCTCCCAAGGATATCCGGGTTGGCGCCGTCAACCCATACGCTCTTGTTGAGGCCCTCATTGGCCGAAGCATTGACCGAAACTCGGTTACATCAGCCAACATCATGTCCAATGTCCTCCAGACTGACTACGATGAGCTCTTTGATATGCAAAACTCCTCTGTCCTCTACTCTGGACTCAAGCTCAACCAGAAGGAGCGCAAGGCTGAGATGCTCTCCGAGAAGGAGATCAAGATCCTCAAGGAGGATGACCTGATCACCCCTGACCTGTCCGAGGCCCAGCGGGTCGAGGACCTCGAGAGAATCGGCATCAAGGACATTAGCAAGACCCGCGTCAAGACTGCGCGCATGCAGAACGGCAAGCTGCACCTAGTCCTCCACGCCGAGTCTGTCGGCCGCACAGTCTCCAACCGCGACGTCACCCGCTCCATCAACGAGCTCATCAACCCTTACAGACTCGAGAAGGGCCAGTGGACACCCCCCAACAGCACATGGCGCGACATGTACGACCAGTTCTTCCAGACCTCTGCTCAGCGTCTCATTGGCAACATTGCCTCATTTGAGATTGACGACAGGAAGAAGACGCTCCACAAGTTCGACGACCCAACCCAGGGAGCCTCCAGCAACAGCTGGCTCGTTGCCGCCCTCTTCTCCGTCTTCTGGGCGGACCCCAGCGCCATCAACCGCGCCACCCGTATCCACCAGTCCCGCGATGAGAAGAAGCGCCTTCAGATCCGCTTCCACGACAAGGGCGGCCAGAACAACGCCCGCACTGAGACTGTTGTTGTCAACTATGAGATCCCCATCAACAACACCAACAACGAGCCTCTGTACTGCCGCTCCAGCGACGGCGCTGACATCTGGCCATCCCTCTACGAGAAGGCCTTTGTCAAGTGGATCAGCGGCAACTCGTCTGAGCAGCCCGACATCACCCAGGCACACTCCGGTGACCCCGTCAAGGCCATGGCCCAAATCAACGGCCGCGAGCCCCAGTACTTCCTGACCGAGAAGCACTCCAGCTCCGACATTCTCGGCCTCGTCCGCCGCAACTGCTTGAACTTCAAGACCATCAACCCCATGGTTGCCTACACCTACGCCACCGGCAGCGAGCGCGAGCGCGACACCCCATACCGGGGCAGCAACATCGTTGCCAACCACGCCTACTCCGTCCTGGGCTACGCCGTCCTCGGCCAGAAGCAGTACATCGTCCTCCGCAACCCGTGGGGCGTCACCGAGCCCATCGGCCTGACCAGCTACCCCGGCCTCCTCGAGCGCCTCGACCCCGCTCAGTGGCACCCCGCTGCCCTCCTCGACCACGGCGGTCTCTTCGCCATGGAGGAGCAGGCCTTCAAGCAGGTCTTCTGCGTCATCGGTGTTGCCAAATAAGCCTCTCGCTCAGGGGGTTTGCGGCCGAGCGGCTTTTACGTCTCTGGTTCGGGTCCACTACGCCAACTTGTGGACCAGAACCACTGAGCTGCCTGGTCTCGCAGAAAAAAAAGTTGTCATGAAAAATTTGAATTTAGTGGGTGGGCAGGGTTAAAATTCGGCCGGACAAAAAGGCTCGAAGGAAAATGAAAAAAACCCAATCGCAAAAACTGGGAGTGGTTTGGAATGGCTTCAGGCTGTTGAGATGTTAGCCCATAACTTAAATTGCTTAATAAAAACACATTTAGGGCACATTAGCTGCACGCTTGCTTCGATTCATTGTGACTTGCCGGACTCCTGCAAACTAGCTGCTAGAGCTACGCCTAATTCTTTGCATGCATTCTAGAGAATATCCGGGCCGGAGGTGAGCCCTTGCAATCAATGTCCAACATGCAATTGTAAAAAAGTTCGTTTGATTTTGATTATCTTTGAGTGACATTGCACTAGAATTGGATGGAATCATAGCAATTATGATGCACCGACTTTGCATCCCACGGTCACTGCTCCTTGGTTTTGAGAGTATGAGATGGAATTGCGTGAGAGAACCATACATGCCTGCTGTGCGAGTCCACGCTAGGCCCATAATAAACCTCTGTTGGCTTTTCTCGTAGACCTTCACTCCTTTGATAGGCCCGATTTTCTCCAACCAGTGTTATGCTTAGAAACCGCTTCATAAAATCGCTCTGCAGTCCTCTCGGCCCACTAACCTCTTGCCGTTCAGTATTCTGGACGTGCTACACAAGTAAAAGCCTATGCAGACATATAGAATGTCAACTCCAGGTGTATTGAAAGGACTCCGAAGCCAAGTAAGCCTATCTTCCTCAAAGTGAGAATCTGGGTCGGCGCCTAGAATGACCACAATGTCCAGCTGGCCCGGTGCTACTTCAGCATCCTCGTGGTAGTTAGTTGCTTTGATGATCATGTTAAACGTCAATACTATATCCTGTCCCTGTGTTGGAGTGGTGACATATGAAAAGGTGACTTGAGGGGCTGCTGTAATATTTTATGGCATTGATTTGTCAACTTTGCGCAGGTGGATCGTGGTAAATTAGGCCGAGAACACCAATGGTGGATATATCATGAATCTGGGAGCCGGTCGGCATGAAAGCACTGACACGAATGTGCCGGGATCTCATTGCGTTGCAATTAGTATCTTCTGAACTCTTGAACGCGGAGGAATAGCGCCAAAAAAGATGTCTGGAATGAAAAAAAGCAAATAAAACAACATAGCAGGAGCCAGCTAATGGGAATATCTCTTTAGTTTTTGAATTCGATCCCGAACCTTATCGCTCGATTTATTTAGAGCTAGTTCGCATTGATACGAGTGCCACCTTCTATCGGCACTCCATTTCATTGGGTGCTCCAACAACTGCCGAAGCACATCGGAACTAGCCAAAAGTCTCCGCGAAGGCTCCATCAGCCACCCCGCCTTTGTTGACTGCCGAAATCCTTTGATTGAAATGTTCTAAAATGCGGCACCTCGCCTGGAATTCCAGTCGGACAAAATGCAGTGTAGCTTACCCCCGAATTATAAACAATCTAGTTTCTCGCCTAGCCGTCCACGCAGCCCACTCCATTGAGATCCAGAAGCTCCTTGTCCATGTTTCTGCATTTCCATTGAGCTGGTTTGCCGCTTGGTGGCACCACTGTGACATTTTGTGCCTGGATGTTATCACAGCTCTTTTGATTACGAGTTAGTGCACGTAAGTCTGGATGGGGAAAGCGGCTTACATCTTGGGAGCTGCAGATCAAGGAACCGACGACTGGGTCATTTGCAGTAGATGTTGTGCCCCAAAAATCTTTGAAAAGAATATCTGTCAATATCATCCCAGAAGGATGATCTTCGCATGTGGAGGCGTTTACTGCGCCATAGCACTGATCTATTTTGATTGCTCCATCGTTGTTCTTGTGATGAAAGGTGTCGTAAGTAACGTTGCGGACATAGCCAGCCCCACCTCCGCCAATCCACCCGTCATGCGTGACAGCTCCCTCTCCCGGCCAGACCTTGAGTCTTGCGCCGTCAGATGCGTTGCTCATGGAAATGTTGTAAATGTATAGATTTTCAATAATGTCAAATGTCCCTGGATATTGACCCAGCGAACCAACAGAAATACCGTGGGAAGAGTTGCATATTAATCCCTGAACGATGACATTGGTACTGTTGGGTTTGAAAGAGACGCAGTCATCGTCATGGTTGATATAGGAATTCTGTATCACAATGTTGTCAGATCGATAGGTATCCCAACCGTCGAGGTTTTTGGCAAAGTTTTCGGATGTGGAGCGAGAAAAAATGTCAATGTCGGATATGAGAATATCAGAACTATTGGCGATAAAATTGTGCCACTTATTACTTGTCAGCGTATGCAATCCGTCGAGACCCTTGACACTCACATTAGGAGATTGTCGCAGCCTAAGGCCTGTGATGGATCCACCATGCCACCCATCTGCCACAAAGAGCGTTGGCCTCTTGACGGAGCTGTTTTCGGCATTGGCATCATACCAAGCCTGGCCGTTGCCGTCAATTGTTCCCACACCGGCACCATACAGATTAATATCTTTACCACCCCAGAGCCACCAACTGGACCCATCTTGAAACGGATACTGGAAATTATTGGATACCCAGCTATCAACATTGTCACAGAATTTGACGGTCCCAGTCAATGCAACGTCGACATGTTTGAGAAATCTGAGATCTAGGGTAGAACAAACATTGTACTCTTTATTCAGCACAACGGTCCCGCCATTGTTGCATTTCTTGAAGGCAGCAAGAATTGCAGGAGAGTCATCCTGAGAAATCCCACTTGGCCTTACAAAGCATGTCTTTGTACGGGGGGCCGAGGAGGAAAATGGCTTGTACGGTTGAAGAGGACTTGGTTGGATGACTGGACGCTTGACAAAACTATTCGCATCCGCCAAACCATTGAAAACAGAAGCGGCAATGACGATTACAGTGGGAATAACCATTTTTTACAGTAAAAGCAATCATAAATTCAAAAAAAATTGTTGTCAACTCGTCGTAACAAATGCAAACGTCTAGTGCTTAAATAGAATGCCCCTCGAGGCTCCAAAGTCAATTAATCGCGTTGACCCGTCCACAACGATCCAAAACATGTCATCATGTCAAAAGTCGGAGTATTTCGTAGGCGGGGTTTTAGCCTAAACACATCTTTGAAGAGAGCATCAGATGTCAGAGATTCATATTTTTCCAAATGCCATTTCGAAGCAAGTTTTAACCCGAGAAGGTGGGAAGGGGCTAAAGCTATATGTTCACATGCTTGAGTGAAGCAAGCCACCTTCTCATCGTGGGACAAAGGAACTTCAGTTTAACCATAAAATTACACTTCTTTACAAGCCTATCATCCACACGACGGACGTTTACGGTGTAGACAAGACCAACTCTAAATAACGAGCGAGCTTCCGTGAAATTTCCCTGACTCTATTTCTCGCCACCTTTGCCTCGGCGGGTCCTTGGTGTGTCGGACCGGGGTGCTCTCTCGCTTGTCTCAGATTGGTGGGGGATTTGCTCCAGATCCATTCTTCATTTCGCGCCCATGCGGCGGGAATAGCTTTAGAATGGGACGGATAATTTTCCACCAATCCTGTCTGACTGTGGTGCAGCGTCTCCACGGTCCGCGTCGTCCCGGATCTCTCGGTTGTCAAATGAAGGCGGACGAGAGGGGGATCCTCGAATTTCGGGATGAATTCGCACATGGGATTGACCGGGTTGCTACATGATGGACCCCGGTGACCGTCAGTGTTGCGCTTGCGGGTATTTCGGGCTAGACGCTTGATGATAGCTGAGATGTTTCTTTTCCAGGCTACCAAAGTATGGCAATGATGTCAGAATCTGCATCTGTGATGGGATCTATGAGGTTTTCAGTGATGAGTATTGATCTATACGAATCCAGCAGCTTGCAACACTAGACGTTCTGAAACTTCAGCCTTCCTCAGTGGTTAATGATCTTCAAGATCCTTATCTAATAGTGGGGCGCCGATTTCACACACGCGTACCCGACACATTGACCATGGGCAATTTCGTTAAGTCCTCGACTCAATCACGACACACTATGCATATTGGTGAAGCTTATTTGAGCGCAATGAGGCTTCGGGCAGCGCAGCTCTAGCTGATGAGCTTAATCCTGCGTTTTGGCGAATCACCAGCGCGGCGTATTTGGCGATGCATGTCATGACCTGCATGCACGTCGGGTAAAGGTACAAAGGCTCAAGTGTTGGCTCGCTCTCAAGGGTTCCATACGAGAAGGAAGTTCGAATCAAGGGATGCCTCCCTGGGAGTCTTGGCGTTGGCTCGGCGCCGATTACCGTTTTGGACATCTTCTCCATCTCCACCAATCTGAGCACGATCCCCCGCAAGACTGCCAGCACCGGATAATTTGGGTTTGCCTGGCTCGGATTTTGTTTTTCCACAACTGATGACGACAGCAATTGTCTACCAACAGCTCAGAGCAGTGAGACTGCGAGCGCCAAAGAATGTTCGTCTCGTGTTGATGAGACAGGCCAGTGACAGGCCGGGACTCTTCTCATGTTGGTGGGGCGCCCAGCACAACATGCGATGAGAAGGTTACATTGCAGGCACGCTCAATTTAACCTCGATTGTTTACGTGTGCGTGTATATTGCAATAAAAATGTCTTTATAATTCACGTCGCCTGGATATTTCGCTCAGAACTTTTTCCAGGGCCATTGCTTCATTCATTGATCTCGCCAACATGAAGGACTTTTTCGTTTACTCTCTGCTCGCTGCCGCAGGCGCCACCGCCGCGCCCGGTGGCAACAAGTCCTATGCAAAGTGGATGACCGACTCTGTCATTAGCCGTGGCATTGCCGAGCCTGGGTTTCACTACTCGCATGCAACCCTCCATTCCGGCCTGCAGAGGTACTATGAAACAACTCACTGCAAGAGTGTGTACGACTTTTACAAGACCCAGATCGATGGTCTGGTCCTTGACAATGGCACCATCGACACGTACCCCTACGCAAAATACTCACTCGACAATTACCGTTATGGTAACAGTCTGCTCTGGTGGTACGAGGCCACCGGCGAGATCAAGTACAAGCTTGCCGCCGACGGCATCAAGGGCATGCTGGACAAGCACCCGCGCACGCCAACCGGGGGCTTTTGGCACCGTGACCCAACTTACCCCAACCAGATGTGGCTAGATGGCATCTACATGGCTGATACCTTCTATGCCAAGTGGGTGTCCCTGTTCCAGCCCAACAACCAGACCGCTTGGGACGACATTGCCCGTCAATTCGACAACATTGACAACCACACCCGCAAGGCCGACGGCCTGCGACTTCACGGATATGACGAGAGCAAGACGGCTGTGTGGGCCGACCCCGTCACCGGCGCCTCCCCGCTTGTCTGGGCTCGTGCCGACGGCTGGTACTTCATGGCTCTGCTTGAGGTGTACGCCCTTTTCCCCAAGAGCCACCCTGCTCGTGCCAGGTTCGTCGAGTACTTCACCAGCCAGGCTGAGGGCTTGAAGGACACCCAGGATGAGCTCGGTGGATGGTGGAACGTCATGGACGAGCAGTACGAGGACGTTGACGGCAACTACCTCGAGAGCAGCGCCAGTGCCATGTTCGCTTTTGGCTTCCTCAAGGGCCTCAACCTGGGCATTTTGAAGAAGTCTGAGTACGCTTCTACCGCCAAGAAGGCCTACAAGGGCCTTATTGACATGTGGGTCACTGAGAACAACAACGGAACCATTAACTGGGAGGGCACTGTCGAGGTCGGAAGCCTGGGCAGCAATGCTACATTCGAGGTCAGTATTTTCGCACCAAAATAATCATGATATGAAGCTAACGTAAAACAGTACTACTCTAGCATTGGTGTTGTTCAAAACGACCTGCGCGGCATTGGTCCCTTCATCAACGCCGCCGTTGAGTGGGATAACCGCAAGTTTTAAGATGACCGCCGGAGGATGAAATTCTACACGGCCTTTGATTGGAACCAGACAACCAGTACATATTTTTCAAATCCCTCTGCCTCCTGTTGAGCATTTCGCGTTCACCTGTATTACTAGACTATGTGCGCTCAACACCGATTCAAGGATGGACATATACCAAGACTCATTTGTTCTAGCGCGGATCTGGGACAATTTTTAAAAGCTATATTGGTAATGGAACTTTAATTAGCACATAGATGCCTTCAGCACTTCAGGATCTTGATTTTCGTACATAAGAATACATCTACATACACGGGCACAAGCTGGTTTGTTATCTCGAGTGACTTGAAGGGTATTATGAAATCTTGTCACAATATGGCAAGTAGCGTAGATATTCGGATAGTTAGGTTTGTGGCATACGCTGCTATCTAGTCTCGAGTATTCTGAGTAAACAAATCTAAATTGGATAGATAAAAAACCGATTTTCCAGGTCAGTCAAATCTAACATGGAAATATCAACCTTTTTGCGCACGACGACACCATTTTCATCCAACTGTTTGACCTCGCCGAGTTGATGGGATCGCCTTTCTTCCTCACTCAATCCTGCCGCCCATGCCTTGCGCTCTGCATTTCTCCGCTTTAGAATTATTTGGATCACAAATAGAATCACGGGTGTTCCTACCCAACTGACGACAATCTGAGCTATCCACGCGCCGTAGTAGCGCGGGGCATCGCGGGGCACCCAGATCTGAGGCGAAATCAGGTTCGCGACACTGTAGCCAAGCATGAACATAACGTTACGTGTCAGCTTCTTTGTATAGCCCGCCGCAGAAGACGAGGTCCAGCCGAGAGCAATGATGTAGGTGTTCCCGTATGTGTGTCCAGCCAGAAGCAGACAAGCGAGCATTGCGAGTTTCTTATCCCAATCAATCGCTACCATGCCGATTCCACCAGCAATGGCGGGTATGCACCACACTAGCCCGTGCAAGGCAAGGTTTGAGGGCCACCATCGAAGCGCAAAAGTACCAGCTAGACAGATGATGACTCCAAAACCGCCGCCTGCCGCCGCCACCAGCGTGGACCCCAAGCTCGTTACACCGAGTGCTTTGGTGATCAAATTTTGTTGTCCATAGGTAAGATTGTTTGACATCATGAGGGTGAAGGCCTGCAAGCAGAATAACCATGATACGGGGTCGCGCAATGTCTCAGAAAATTGGCCCTTCTTGAACTGCTTTTGCTCAATGGAGCTTTGGCTCGATGCATGGACGCGCTTGATGACGTTGACCTTCTCCTCAAGAGTCAAAAAGTCTGCTTTGGCAGGATTGTCTGGATAGTAAAACCAAACAACCACTGATAGAATAACAGAAAGGCCACCGGTGATAATCATGAATAACTTCCACGGAAGCACGTGGCTTTTACTCCATAAGAGACCATATGAGATGAATGCGGCGCAGATCGGAGCGGCTGCCGAAGTTGCCCAAAGGAACGGCTGAAGAAAGGATTGCTCATGGCGATTAAAAAACATTCCAATTGTCATCTCCATGGCGGGAACGACAACTGACTCGCTGGCGCCTAGAAGCAATCGCAGCACAACCAAGCCGGCATATCTCGTTGCCACGCAATGAAGCAACACAGTAACTCCCCACATGAAAATAAGGCCGGCAACAAATTTTCCAAGTGGCAACTTTTGCATCGCATAATGGCCAGGCCATTGTGCAGCGAGGTAACCTATTTCCAAATCATGTCAGAGAATGGTAAATAAGAAGAGCATCGAAAACGTCCACAGCCATCTTACCAACGTAAAAGAAAGTTCCCAGATTGTTGTACTGCGCTTTGCTTATTCCGGTCTCTTCAAACAGACCTAAAATGGCAGCATATCCCAGAGTCGACTTGTCGATCTATTACACGTGAGATGTTGATCTAGCAGTTAGGGCCTGAAAACTTACAAAGAGTAGCAGATTTATGGCTGATAGTAAACCCATAACATACCAATAGAGCTTGTGCCTCAAATTCTCTTCAGCCTCGGGCGTCAATGGGCCAAAATCATCTCCATGCTCTTCAACGATGCGAAGCGTTACGTCCGCATCTTTCTCACTGACGATTGCTGTTTCAGTTAAGGTCTCCTTGCTGGAGACCTTTGTTTCGACCTGGAAGTGCATTTCTTTCAGATCTTCCACTTCTACGCATAGAGGCAAGAGAGGTGAGGATGTGCAATTTGGAAAGTTCAACAGCTAGATGAGCAGTGTGAGTCCCGCAGTTTTATCATGTCCATCTAGAGCAATGTGAGCCCATTATCACGCCAGATTGTTCCCTGCGCTATGTCTAATTACTGCGATTCGAGCAGCCGCACTATTCCACTTTTAGAATGCGTCTTTTCTTTTGATAGAGGTCCCATAGACTTTTTGTGTCGTATCGATCCATTTGGAGTAGTTAGGCGATCACGACACGATGTGGATCTCTTGCGTGATATAGCAGTCGGCATGGGTTGTGCCCACACCTCGATCGAATTTATTGTATTTATGGCCATTCTAGCAAACTAGAGAGATGCAAGCTAGACCTGGCTAAACCGATCATGGCAATTATGTATGCTCAGTAGTGCTGTCATCAAATCATGCAGCTCACGGCATCTATGCACGGCTTGCCCACTACGCGGCTGGCGCTATTGACAGAAAAAAGGGAAGAGAAAGAAACGAAATTCGACTCGAACTCGCACTGTGTGATTAACTTTTCAAACACAAGTTCATGGCATGTTTCGTGGAACACATACTGATACTAAACTGAAATGTTGTGGACAACAAAGTGTATCTAGATGAGGTAGATTTGTGATCACAAGATAGTCTTCTCTGGGATCGAGGTTGCCTGGCCATTCTTTTGGTAATTTCTTTGGATGGAAGTCTACATGATCCCATAGACCGAGCTTAGTATCAAATCCCTGCAGTACCAACCAAGCTGGCGCGCTTGAAAGATTGAGAGCGATGCTATTGAAACAAAGGTTTCGGTCAACACGATTGCGTAGCTTAACAACAGAAAGCCGTTCTGAACTTTTGGGACTGCTAAAAACAGCATTTACGAGAAATTTTGCTTCCATGACTGGTACTGAGAGACCTGGGCTACAGTGACCATGGGCCAATTCATGAATAAGAAGGCTTGGTAATTCGATATAATTGAATACTTGCGACATATCCATGTGGGAACTTTGTGTGCATGCATCTATTATTCGTCACCTTGTCCGGGTTTCAATAAATTTTCACGAGCCATGAATATTGGGACGTCTGATTTAGGACAGCCCTGATAAAAGCTATCCTAGGCAAAACGCAGCTGTGTCTCAGTGGCTTCTAGCCACATATCTTATTTGTGGAAGGTGCGAGTCGTTACCAGAACAACTGGGGCTCTGTGCTCAGGCCGTATGCGGTGTTTCATTGTTTCTCTATTCGGCTCAACCCTGTTTGATTGCAGCGCTATGCTTTTGATTCATTCCTACGAGTCCCAGCTTTGAGCATCGCTTCCTGATTCAGGATCGAAATTCTGCGCCCCACAAACCAACCTCATATTTGCGGATAAATTGGTACAATCCAATGAGACCTCTTAGTACTGCAACCAATATCCGTGGTAATACTAAATTGTTGAGAAATTGCATAGTCGTGTCGCCCAGGGCTACCGGCTCCAACAACGCGCGAGTAGCATTGGTCAGAAACACGCCAGTGACGCCATCATGGCGCCAGAGAGCTAGTGTCCCGAATGGGAATTGGGTATTCCCGTTTCGTAATTTAGAACATTGGGTAGTTCGTAATAGGAAATGGGGTATTTTAAAGACCCGCAGCTGGCTTTGCTTCATGTGCCACAGAAAGCTGTTTTATCGTTGATATGCCGGAAGCCCAATCAGGGTTACGTGTCCGCGATCGGAATTTTCCCTGATCATATGCTTGTTCTCAGAAAGGACAGGAAATCATATAGATTTACGATCACGTGCGCAGGTATGAAAATAGAAGCTACATAAAGTGAGAGGGGTCCAAATTGGATGCGAGCCAGGACAACATCGTTGGCTGTGCATCAACCAAATTTAACTTCAACAACATACTACCAAACCAGTTCTACCATGCCCGCCGAAGTACCCTTCGAGATTAAACACCTCCCAACCTTTCCTGTAAATACTACAACAATCACCCCAGGGCAGTATGCAATCCTTAATGATGTGGAAAAAGTTGCACTTAATGCACCGGGACCAAACATTGCGACCAAAGTTTGGTTCAAGTCACCGGTACGTGTTAGAGGTTTCTGAATAATCTGTTTAGACTAAAAATTGTAGCCTTTGACTGCTAGTATCATTCAAAAGATTGAGAAAATCCAACTTTTTGCTGAGTCGCGTGATCAAGGCCAGGTTGACAATCCATCAGGCGGAAATTGGACTTGGTTTGAACTGGCTATTTTGAAGAACACAAATTCTATTTGCCCCCGTGAAAAGGATGGTGTGGAACTCACTTGGAAAAGCCACGAAAATCGATTCCAAACTACTGAGTTTGACTGGGTTCGACATCTGCCCTTTTACTTATTCGACAAAGGCTAACGTGACTTCTCTTCAGGCTCGTGGGCAACCGTTTGATAAGGAAGATGACATTTTGAATTTTCTCAAGGTAAGTGGTTCCATGATCGAGATGGGCTATGGGCTGAGTAAAAATAGGAAGGCAACGTCATTGCCGTTCGGCTCTGTGCTCGATATCCAGGGCGGGAGATTCGCGTTGAAAGGGGATGTCTTGCTATTCAAATTGGAGCTGAAGTTGGTTCGTAATTTTCTAAAATTTACTCAGTAGTCTTTAGACGCTAATATTAATTTGTATGCTAGTGCGTCGCGGCCCTCCAACCCCGTCTGGGTAGATTATCCCCAAGATAAACATCATACAACAAGTGATGACAATAGTCAACGGTAAAGCAGATGTGAACTTCAATCCAGAGCCCCCAGAAACATACATCGCAAGGAATTTAGCGTGATTAGAGATAACTAATTGTCTTGGCAACGGGTATGCAATGTTGTTTCCAACTGATCGATGGCACTAATTCAATACAGATGGTGGCGGGTCCGAGTTCTTGCTTTACTCCAAATATCACAGGCAAGAATGGCCAAGACTTATCCAGGGAGTGTAAACCCACGGGCATTAGACCCTGGTTCACGGGAATAAGTTTGCCCTCCCGGTGAAATGGTGCTGTGTGCCGCAAGTGGACCTAAACTCGGAATAGTCGGTGAATCCGATAAGATAGAGAGAGGTATAGCGTAGACCGCGGAGGGTCCGACAAACCCATGTGGTTGATTATGAATCCTCTTATCCTCTTATCCTGAGAGAGATCTCATCGTCAGCATGCTTCAGGGTGCGGATATTAAAAGCTTTCTGCACTGGCCTTCCGCCTATATGAAGATTACGAGGATGGAAATGGACCCAGAGGCCAGCGGAGAATGAACTCAATAACTTTGAAGCAAGAGTCTGGTCAGAGTGTTGATACACACTACATGATGCAAGAAATTAACTAGATATGCTGTATTTATTTACTTTTATTCTCGGGTCGAAAATGACAGTAATATTTAGCACTCTAATCCCACTCTTAGCTGATACCACCCCTCGAATTACTTCCCTTAAACAGCGCTAATATCATTTAACAGATTACGTGATCTGTATTTTCGATTTATCGCACTCTTTAAACAACGAGATCAAACCCCATTGCCCTCCTCCCCGCCTCCCCGTTGATACCCAGTTCACCGGTGAATAAACTAAACTCGCGCTCCTTTGACCCATTCCTGAAGTCCTCTGGAGGCACGCCACTGAGAAAATCATTCAGTTGGCCTTTGATATAATCCATATTAACCGCTGTCCGGGGTGTCGCAGCTATGTAAGCAACACTTGCCTCATGGTCGCCAATGTGCTCGACCTCGACTGCATGACACATGTCGGCATGCCACCAGACGGTGTCGCCAGGGCCCATTCGCGGGATACTGACCAAGCAATCTCGGAGACGGAGATGAGGGTGTGAAGAAGGACTCAGCAGTTGGCTGTCGCCTCGAAATGTTCCAGGGAACCAGGGATCGGTCGGGTTAAACTTCCACTTTGACGCATCCATGATCTCATTCTCAGCTTCTGGCGGGCTAAAGAATGGCCGTAGGAGAACATAGGCAATGGACCATTTCACATTCGGATAAAGCATCAAGCTACCTTCCCGGGGGCCAGCTGCGCTCAACGCTGTCCAGCCTTGAAAGCTCCGAAAGACTCGCGAATGAGCAGAGCCTGGGAACAATGCCTGGTTTGCACTCTTACGTTGGGTCAGGTCATATGTGTCCAAATGCTCGGGGTTTCCGGAAAATACGGCCTCATATGTCGATCGATATGTTGGGTCTACCCAGCGAGCCAAGGACCCAGCATCAATGTGTGGGCCAAGTCCTTTGAATAGGATACCAGGAGGGCGGATACGCACTCCATCAGCGTATGATAACGGCTCTGGGGAGCTGGTCCCTGCATCATCATGCCACCATTTATTGAGCTCTTCGCTTAGCTTAAGTTGGCGCGGGTGCGAGCGAGCAGCCATTTGTGTGGGTGAGAAATATAGGTTGAGTATGAATGGTGTCTCAGTAGGCCAGCCTTTCGTATTGATCAACCATTAGCTTCTGGCTTTTAGTTACAGGCTCGCAATTCCTACCCGAAATAGAATCTCTGTTTGCTGCAACATATTCTTTCAAATCTTTGAACCACTCGTCGGTTTGCTCAGTACTAAACACTTGTCGAACGATAAAACAGCCAACATCTTTGAGCGTATCCTTCTTTTCTGGATCCAAGGAGAACATATCCTTGTATTCAATTTCTGGTATGATGGAGTTCCCAGCAGCGGAGATCTTGGTAGTCACCGACTCGAGTTCTTTACATACCTTCAGCCAGCTTTTGATCAGGGCATCTTGGCCATATTCGTCGATGATTGCTTGCTTGTATCCAACGAGATCATCGCCACCTTCTGCATTGGAAGCAATAAATTCCGGCCAATCCGGCCAAGTGTCTGCCTTTCCTGGCATGCTGAGAAATGATACCCTGTAATGGGTGCTAGCTCGTCCTTATCTTGGTAAAATGTATTGCAGAGATGGCGAAACTGAATAAATAAGAAAATCGACATGGCCCAAGTGCGGGGTTAGAAGAGCCAACTGGGTAATTGTGGCGTAGGGTGTCAGTCGGCGTCATCGTGCTTGGTGTCGGAGATATGGTTCATGAAGTGACGAGTGAACCCCAATTGTTGACATCGAGTGGTTAGCGCCGCGGGGAAGTTGCATTTCACCTACCCATCTTCGTGTCGGAATGCCCGACATTTACTTTCAGGTCCTTGTATCAGTATCCCAGCGCTTTAATTCAAACATTTGTATTGCCACAGGCTGATTAGACATGGTACCGGAGAGAATGGCTTATCGGCTGAACCATGCCCTTTCAGTCAGGATTGGCCAGAGACGCTGGTTCCGCTTGATAAGGTACCCTCAAAATAGCGAGCCCTGTAGACTAGCTCATGTCAGAAATCGCATGGGCCGCTGGTTTTCTGATATAAACCGCGATTTTCTTGGCACCTTCAACTCGCCGTGCTGACCCACTGCCAAGTAACCCACCACGCTTCTTCTGACGTTTTGGACAGCCCAGCAGTCTGATCGTGGCCTCGTAAACCTTTGTCCATATTTTTTTGGCATGTCTCCTATACCATGGGACTTGCCCGCCAGGGTCCCAAATCAGTCTTGGCTTGCCTGTGCACTTCTCGTGCTGTCATCATGCGTGACCTCGACAGTACGATTCCAATCGCTCCATTGATAGAAATAGGCTGACAAGAAACTCAGACATTAGGCTTCGACGGGTCCATGTTAAATGCTCTTAATATTTTCCCCTCTTACACCGACTATTTTGATTTGACTACTGCTACATTGGCGTTGAATACTGCGTCTGTGTGGGTAGGGAGCATGTTGGCTGGAATCTCTTATGCCAAGATTCCAGACGTAATCGGCCGTAAATGGGCGCTTCTTTTTGGCGCATTAATTACAATTGTAGGTGTAATTATTCAAGCAGCAGCTCAAAACATCGCGATGTTTGTTGTTGCTCGGATTATTGTAGGGTTCGGAACTGGCGCATCCTCCATAGCCGGACCAGCATATCTTGCGGAGACGCTCCCGGTCAAGTATCGTGCGTGGGGCCTTGGAGTGTTTGTGAGTGAATATCCCCTTCCTTTTACAAAAATAAAATATCGATAAATCGTTTATTTGGCACATTCTTTCGAGTTCACGGTATCGGCTAATTCGGTTTCCAGTACGATTTCTGGTACGTTGGCGGCTTGATCGCCGCTGGGGTCACTTATGGGACTGCCAAAATGGATTCTACATGGGCCTGGCGCCTTCCATCTGCACTGCAAGGCCTTTTTAGCTTGTTATGCATAGCCTTACTGCCTTTTACACCTGAGAGCCCTCGGTGGCTACAAGCCCAGGGACGGGAAGCAGATTGCCTTCGTGCACTAGCGGTCACATACTCAAACGGAAATATCGATGATCCATTAGTGAAAGTTCAATTCCGCCAAATTGTTGATGCGTTGTCATTCGAAGAGAATTTTGAATCAACTTCATTTACGAAAAAGTTCATGAGCAGTCCCTCAACACGAAAACGAATTTACCTCGCGAGCTCTGTCGCTATCTTCTGCATGTTGTCTGGTAACAACGTAAGTAAAACTACCTCACTCTTTACAAAATTTACAAAATGGTGATAATGAGCTATTTAGATTGTCTCATACTATTTTGGATCAATGCTGAATCAAGCCGGTGTAACCGACTCTACGACCCAGCTCGAGGTCAACATTATTTTGAATGCATGGTGTTTGGTCATTTCTATCATCGGCACATCGATGGCCGAAAAGCTTGGTCGCAAGAAACTAGCAGCTTTCTCGACGAGCTTCATGATACTCTTCATTTTCTTGCTTGGTGTACTGAACGAACGTTATGGAGATTCCGAGAATAGATCAGGCATCTATGGAACAGTGGCGATGATATTTCTATTCCAAGGCTCATATAGCTTTGGATGGACACCGTTAACTGTGCTCTACCCTCCTGAAGTTCTCAACTATTCTATTCGAAGCGCAGGCATGGGAATTTATACATTTCTTACTAATGGTGTGGGACTGATGGTTACTTTTGCATTCCCGTTCGCTCTCGATGCAATTGGGTGGAAAACATATATGATCAATGGGGCTTGGGATGTCTTGGAATTAGTGTTCGTGCTGGTCTATTGGGTTGAGACTAATGGGCGAACGCTGGAGGAGATTGATGAAAGTTTAGATGGTGAGCTCCATACTGATGCTCCAAAGTTAACGACTATTATTGGAGTAACTCCTACTGACCGGGAGGGCATTCTGAAAGCTTTGGATTCTCCTACAAAGCAGGATAAGATGAACAATTAACACATCATGGCTGCAAACATGGTCAATCTTCAAATCTGGTTTGGTATCTGAGTATGTATTTCAAAACTCAAATACACTGTGCTCCTACTCCTATCTGATAATCATACTTGTCTCCTGGTTGTTTCTACCTGTAATTGAGATGGCCAATGATGTTGTTCGATTAAAATCCGCTTCTCATTAGCTACTCTAGTGTCAACAACATGATCCTCGTTTTTTCCAATCACCACCAAAGACTGCCCCTTGGACCTTCTAGTGGAGGAGGTGCACATGAAACTTTTCTCATTGGCTCTCATTCAAGAGGCCTCGATATTCAAAGGCGCATAGAAAATATTGGTCGGGTCAACCCCCTTCTTGATTTCCCTAAGCCTCGTAAGATGTGAAGGCGGATAGTAGTTTTCTGCTGTAAAACCAAGAACGGGAGATGCTGCGTATGACAAATACTTGTGTGGATTGCCACCCTGAATAAAGCGATACACCTGAGTACAGAAGTCGTACACCCTTTGTGGAGTAGTGCCATTTGTGCTGATCCATGTGTTCAAATGGTACGCAGAATCGCGATGTGGATAGGCTGTGGCGTTTGCTGAAAGTGTATCAGACTTGCCACCCTTAAAGTCAAACAGAAATCTCCAGCTACTGGGCCTGTAGCTGGCAGAATAGATATAGTTTAGGAATGTATCCAGATTCTCATCACTTGGAAGTTGAGTAGCAGGTACGACTCTGTCCTCGGAGTGAAAGTGGGCTTGAAGAGGAAAATCCGGGGCGGTAGTTGCAAATAATTGCTGCATCCAAGTTCGCCAAAATGTCTGAGTAGTAACACTATTGAGCTGAATATGGGGAATTTGGGCGCCTAGGTTCAATGCTTCGAGCTCGGCCAGGTCTCCAAAGAATATATCTCCAAAAGTGATTCCATTTGGACCAATGTCCGCGACGAGCGTGACATGCTGAGGCAAAGCATTGGTCCCTATGAGCCTGTGGTATGCTTCAAGCGAATCTGAGAGGGTGGTAACATTGGTTGTCGTAATATTGTAGGCGAATTGGATAAAGGTCGACGGTTGCGGGCTTGTCTGAAACTTGAATTCAGTGACAATGCCCATGCTCGGACCTGCCCAGAAGATCTCGCCATTGGACTTTTCCGAGGCAATAATCATCTCTCCGCTGGCTAAGATTGCTGTGGCTTCAACGATAACATCGACGGTAAAGCCATACATTCGGCTACTGGTACCCATCCCTCCACAAGTAGCATGTCCGCCAATTCCAACATTGTAGTGGAGGCCATGAGGCATCATGCGTTTCCCATTATCATCCAAACCCTTGACAACATCTTCAAGACGATTTGCGGGCCCAATAGTCCCAATCCCCGGGGTATCCACAGAGCTGCTCGAAGCGCCCCATATCGACAACAATAGAGCCATCAGTACCTCCGATAGCTGGAAATATTAGATTCATCCTGACACTGAATATGACAGTCAAATACCTCGGTTGATATAGTCGTGCCCACCGCTGCGACCTGGGACTTTCCCTCCATGTTTCCCAGCACAGATGACAATAGCTGAAATTTCGGCTGTGGATTGGGGATAGGCTACTGTAAACGGAATCCAAGGAAAATTCAGGTTATACGGCCTAACATCATTTTCGTAGAACCCGGTATCATTCTTGAACCGCACACGGGATTCACCAGGAACAGCCTCTTCCAGGCAATTTCTCATGGAAGCTTCCTGGAGTGTTCAAGAATGAACACCTAGGAAGAAGAAAAGAATTAAAGAGAATCCGAACATGGTGTGGGTAGTCGATGGATCAAACAAGATGAACTGCTTCTATTTCAGGTTAAAATGACGCTGTATTTATATCATTTACTCAGTTTTCTTTGTCTATTGCATTCCGACTCACTATTCCGACTAGGTCCCGCGGAGTGCGACCCGGCCATTTTTCAGGCCGAGTTCTTCGGATGTCGTCGCCAACAACGATCCCGAGGATGAGTCCGTTTTTTCCGATGATTATGTCCAGGCAGTTCTAGCCAATGCGTGGCACTAGTGCACAGGGATTAACAGTCATAGCGGGCTTGGCCGCGTAAACTTCGGGCCCCCATGAATTGCTTTCCGAGTGGCTTGTTAGTTCACTGTTTATCTCTCCCGTGGGGCATTGTCATGGCGCAGCTTATGAGGACAAGTTGATGAAAATTGGATTTAAGATAGACTTTAATCACGGGTATTTCATGCAATGATAATTGACACTCGTTCATCTAGGAACGTAGTACCACTGGGCAATCTTTCCAAAGGTACAAGGCTTTGTCAAAGTTCACGGAAGAATCTCGGACTGGCAAATCTCTTTCGCACACCGAAGTCGGTTGTTTACCGTCTCCTCACGTCGTGGCGGACGCAATGATGCGCTTTTATCTACGCTTCTTTTCTTTTTTGAATCGGCGCATGCATTGCAAGCTTCACATAATCACCCGCACTGTTGATTATACCTGAGAAATAACCCTATTGAAGCCTCCAACGCTTTCTACAGGCAGAAAACAGGCGATAGAAACACGTCTGCTTTGGGGCGCTAGACTGTGTCGACAAGAAGAAAAAATTCATGTAATAGCACGGGGTGCAACCATAGGTGATCAATATGATGGTCTTGTCCGGAAACATGTACTAGATAGCGCACCTATATTTTATACAGAGCTGTGTAAGATTGTAGAAAATTGGCAGAAATTAAAGCGTGTGGGACAACCTATCGACATCGGGCGTGTTTGGTGGCATTCGATGGCCCTGGCCCCGCTCCATAGGTTAATGGTGACACAAGACTATCTAAGCGAGAGCGAGCTTGGGCGTCTGAGGATAGAAGGGGAAGGTGCAAGAGAACAGAAACCATTCTCCTGGAGTAAGCCAATAAGCATTACGATCCCTTGGAGCAGAAGCCTCAGGCTAATTCATTACAGTATAATAAGTTCACCTCCGGCTATGGGTTGTCGTTCAGGGCGCGCAAGTTTTATGAAGCTTAGTTACAGAGATCTTTCTGTTTTCAGATCTCGATATAATTTAATATGATATCTTATATCGGGTTCTTGCTTCTTGAACGTTAGCTACAGATCATCACCACAGTCAAACTTCTGGCCAACTTGTTGAGTCCACTCCGATTTTCATTGGAAATAAGCACAACGATTGATGTTATAATAGTTCTTTATCACATGATTTAGATCATCAACCTCAATGGATTTATTATTAAGTCGTCAAGAATTCATTATTCGTCCCATGGTCAAACCCAACATGCTTTATTACTCTAATGCAGTCAATCAGCACACAATCTTCCACTTCTTCCACTCTCCGTCGCCTTCATTGCAAATCTCAGTTTGAGCCGTGATTTGGCCGGCAGTACACTCATCATCAGTGAACAGCAAAACTAGAATCAAAGTTAGTTGCTATGATACAAGAGAATGGGACTGCTCGGGACTTACGTTCACATCCTTGGTTGATGTCCGTCAAAGTTACAGACTTGACAACAGCAGCATTGAAGCCCGTGCACTGATTGATGTCGGTGTCAAGGACGGTCCAGACTCCCAAATTTTGAGCTGAGCAGCCATTCTCCCCGAAAATACGGAAGTCAGAAACATGGACATCGCGGATAGCAGCGGCCGAAGCGCCAATGGCAAAAGCAGCGGCGGACGCAAAGATTATGCTGAATTGCATCGTGAAGACTGAAATACTGAAGTAGTTGGATGAGATTGATGGTGTTGTATTTGCATGCCGGGTTCGTCAAAGACTGTCTGATGGATATTGTTCTTTGCAGTGGCTGCAGCTGGATTAAATACTTTTCTTTTTCTTTTCCAGATGTCAGTCAGCATTCCTTACTCAGCGGTCGGAACTGACAGCGCTAAACTTGGACACGAATGCAGATCATTTCGTACAGCGACTAGCACAAAGCCTGGCGCAGTGCCCGAATTCTCCGAATTCACTGTAGGATTCATCCGAGAGCTGAAAAGAGCCAACAAGTGACTTAGGCAGTCATCTGCTGCGGGAAAGCCGCAAATATGACGTAGGATCTGACACCACGTAGGCTGTCGATGTGTGAGCATCCTGAAGATCGTGGCTGAAGGCACCAGCGACATGGGCATCCCTGCATGACGAACAAGGCTCAATTCACAGTGTCGAGCAAGAAAAAGAAGCCAATAGTAAAATTCGAGGTCAATGTTCATCAACAAAACGCGTCGACTGCCCGCATTCGTATAGTTTGATGTTTGTATCCCCTAGACCAAGGTTGACAGGATCGTGGGATTTAGCATTACACACAAATTAGTGTGAGGCATCATCGTAAGTCCGCTAGAGATGTTGCCCCCACTTGAAAAAACAATGAAACGATTTTGCCACAACCCAACTGCAAACAAACTGATGTACTCAACAAATATTTATCTCGGAATAAAATGATCCTATCCCTTTGACTGCGTTGGAGCTGCACTTGCGTACCCGCAAAAGCCTTGACGAATCATATAATAGTGTCTCAAAAAAGCTACATAGAATATATGTGACGTCGTATGCATGCAGAAGTACACAGTGTATTTATGTGGGTCCAGTACGGAAGTGCAGCTCCAACGCAGTCAAAGGGATAATTAGGGTGCAACGCACGCCAGCTCGCCCCATATGGGGACACGACTTGAATCCGTTACTTAGTGCTGCGGCGAATCGTATCCACTCCAGCGCAGATCCCCGCTCTTCAATGACATTGTTTCTCCACTTGGCGATAGTGGAAGGAAGCGCATTTACCGACCGGCTGGACGTTGATGATCAACATCCGTTGGTCATGCTCCAAGCCACAATAAAAACCTGGCAGCGAGATTCGAAAACGAGATGTCCGCCGAGAAGAGGCAATGCATATTGAATTTCGAGTCAAATGCTGGCTAGTGTAATTGTAGAGACCTCGGAATGGTTTAGTTGGAGAGCCGACTAACTTCACTATGGCAAAGAGCGAAACAGAAGTACGGGGTCAATTTCAGTTAAATAATAGCCAATACAAGTATCAGCGAACGGCAGGAGAATCGACCAACACCAATCCAACAACGAGCTGCTGGCAAGGTTACCAATCTAATTTTCGTGACATGGCACCTCCCTGGCAAGGTGCAGATTCAGCGTTATCCATCGCCTTCAACTTTCTTCGAGACCGAAAGCCTGGAGCAGTAATCTTACGGAAAATATCACTCTGAAACTGGCTGTATAAAGACAACACACCGCCCCCTCTAAGCAAAGCTTCCTCCACTTCCGAGTGCTCATAATGGAATATTTTTTGGGTACCCTCAATCGCGACAGTCTTTGCCTCCTTGTCAATGGTGACAATCGAATCTTCGTCTAAGCTTGCGTAAAATTCTGGATCCTGCATTTTAATATTGTAAAGTCCCATGTTCAGTTGGTTTCTCTCATCTAGCACCTGTTAGAGATATCATGATGCAGAAGAGTTCACTCACATATGAAGGCAAATCCTTTTGCAATCACGGCCTCGATTCCAGCTCCCTGTAGCGCTCGCACAGCATCCTCGCGTGAAGACCCACTGCCGAAACCATGATCTGCTACTCTAGTCGCATGTGAGACGGAATTTCCAGTGCAAAAGAGGGTTGCAAGCGCTTACATGATTCGAGAACCTGACTTTGCTTGCTCGCGGAATTCTGGACGGAAATACTCAAAACAGTGGCTGCCCAGATCAGCGTTGTCAATTCCTGGCATGAATTCTGCGGGAATAATAGCGTCGCTACCGCGTGTTAGTTTCGTCTAGCCTGAGATCAAAATACGAGGGAATTTGTAAGTGCCAGGCTTACGTGTCAACATTCTCGCCGAATAACTGGATTGTTGACCGGATGGTGTTTTCTGTTCCATCATTCGTGTCATGCGAAGGTCCAATGCCATTCAACCCATTCTTGGTGGGCTGTGATGAAATTTCCGGATGTGGTTCGCTGATCTTTGGCATGTTCATTGCTCTCTTGTCATCCCTGCGTATGAGCCTTTTAAGCCTCTCCTTGTCTAGCTGGTCTAGCAAAGGAGCGGGGTCCGTTACTTTCATTCCAAAGCTGGACGCGGCAACAACAGCAGCGGAGGTGATGTTTCCGATGCTTCCTTTGCCCATCCGATTCCGAAAGTTACGGTTTTGAGAGGAAAGCCAGACTTCCCCTTCGCCAGCCACATCAACATCATTGATACCCACACAATAGGAACATCCCGGTGCTCCTATTCCAAACCCTGCCTGCCTGTATATGCTTAGAAGACCTTGCCGCTCTAAATGCTTGATGATAGTGAGACTTCCGGGCGTTACGCGTCTGCTTCCTCTTGGCGTAGGCACCATGCCGGCCCGAAGGCCTGCTTCCAGCACCAGTGCACCGACAATCAAATCCTCCTCAGTGGTGGTGCAGGCTCCTATAAAACACCCGTCCAGTTTCATCCCCACCTTTTCCGAAACCGGAACAACATGGTCTGGGTTTGGGTAAAGCGCCACCGTCAATTGGACAGCCGAGAGATCAATAGTTCTTTGCTCAGCGTATTGAGCACCAGGGTCGGCGCGAAAATATATGCCCCCTTCCCGATGTTCTCGATGTGGTCTGTCGGCAATCCAAGCTGCCGTCCTTTCATCTGCCTCGAAACATGTACCCATTCCACCAAACTCGGTCGTCATGTTGGCGATTGCAAATCTCGCATCCATGGACAGCTCTTTGAGAGAAGGGCCGCCGTACTCCACAGCCCTCTGGAAAGCAATCGTATTGCGTTTGAAGATACCCAGGATGTGCAGGATTACGTCTTTTCCGCTGCAGCCAAAGGGCAGCTTCCCAACAAAGTTGATCCTGCAGACCTCGGGCGATCGAAACCAAGTCTCGCCGGTCACCATTGGCATGACCACGTCGGCTGCGCCAAATCCAACCGCCAATGCGCCCATGCTCCCAGCAGAACATGTATGTGAGTCGCTTCCAACCACGATGCGACCTGGCTGCGCTCGCTCGCGCGTAAAGTCGGTGTGCATGATACTGGTGTTGGCCGGTAGAAAGTCAATTATCTTGGCTTCGCGCTGGAACTTTTTGGCGTTTTCTATCAATCCTCGCTGTCGTGGCCGATTGTTGGTACGTGGATCAACTGTGTGGTCCACGGCAAGCCAAAGTCGATCGTTTCGATGGAGGCGGGGCCGTCCCATCCGATTGTAAGTCTTCTCCATGCCCCCCCAGAGAAGTTCCGATGTAAGAGTCCAATCAACTTTGACACAGATCATCTGTCCAGGCTCGATCTCGGGTTTTTCCAGACCAACGCCAGCTTGGGTGATAATCTTTTCGATGACACCCATCGGGCGCCTCCCACCAATCGGCAGCGGCTCAGGACCGGACTGAGCAACGTGGTCAGGTACTGAGCCTCTAGAACCAGATGTCTCAAGATAATAGGTGAGGTGGTGCAAAACCATGTCCGTGAATTCTTCCGCTGTTGCAGAACCGCCAAGATCCACCGTCCTTACGCCAGACCCGACAAGCTCAACAGGGTCCAATGTCCGACGAATTGCCATTTCCAGAGCATCGGCTTCCGCTCCCAAACCGAGTGATATCCTGAGCATCATAATGACTGCCTGCATAATACCAAGAGGATTTGAACTTGTTCCGCTGGAGCCGACCTGTAGTGGCTCGAAAATCGCTGGTTTATCGTGCATGTGTCTAGACAAAGCCGGGAGTGTAGATGAAGCTAGAATCTCTTGTGACATTAATTTACTCCTTGCTTGATCGAATAAAATATCCGCAAGCATGCTTTCTGCAAGCACAATTCCATATAGGTTTTCGGGGTTGGATTCAAGGAGCATCAACGCCGTATCCATCGGAACATAATCCACTATGAGCTGTGGGAACTCTTGATTAAACACTTGACCTACAACCGACCTCCACAATGTAGAGTTTGGTTGAGAGTGAGATTGTTCAATGCAATGGATTGGCCTGGGTCGACTAAATTGCATGGCATATTTACCAGCCAAACGCGCTAGTTCTTCAACTTCTTGACGGTTGTACTCTGATGTGTCGCCGCCGCCATCTACTTCTTTTCTTAGTCCATGATGGCCGCTAGTAGCGATTTCACTGACAAAGGTTACGTCAAGGATCTCAATCAGCTCGGACTCGTATGAATTTTGCTTGACTAGCCCGGGGGACGGCAAAGAGATGGGGCGGATGTT
Source organism: Calonectria honghensis (assembly GCA_013403855.1). Lineage (NCBI taxonomy): Eukaryota > Fungi > Ascomycota > Sordariomycetes > Hypocreales > Nectriaceae > Calonectria > Calonectria honghensis. Next base: position 1,098,275 of record VTGB01000012.1, read on the forward strand.
GGCAAAAGCCCTGAGATGTTGTCTGAGAGCCAAGAGACCTTTCTCAGGATCTGTGACATGCCTTTCATCACCAAAGCCACAAAGAACCACAGCGTCAGACGCTAGACATGCCTGCAGCGTTGGGAGTGGCAACGCAGAGTCAGTCCCCGCCGCAAGAGCTGCGCCTCCAAAAGGATGTTGCGAGACTTGGAAAGCGACATTATCGCGAGAACTCTGAATCAATTCTAAAACTTTTTTAACGTGGCAGGCAAGCAAGGGTCCCTGCCCATCGCCTGGTAGGAGGGCGATTCGAACGAGCTTCGGGTGTTGGATGGATTCCATGTTGAGAATTGGTGTTGCAATATTTTAGCATTCAGTAAATCACAAATGTTTAAATAGAAAACAATAAAACTAGTATGAAATTCCGACATCGGAATCTTTTTCGTTGTCCTTGGACATTCTCATGGCTGCTACAGCTTGTGTGCGGTGGTCGTCCTGCTAGTGGCTTCATCCGAGCCGCTCGGATCCGGCCATAACCGTGTCGTGCGGAGACCTTATAGTGGAGCCGTCCAGTATTTGCTACTTTCGGCAACGGCAACTGAATATCGGCTTATCTGTATAAATTTACTCTTTTTTCTTAAAGGAAAAGCAGAAACTTTAAAATTGATCCAGTATCTAAGTACGAAGTCATAGGCTCCAGCAGAGGTGTTTAAGGCGGCATTTGTTTCGGGAGTCAGCTATTGCCCCGACTGTGATCCCCACTATGGACCTCGAGCCACCTGCGTCCTTATCCCTTGGGTGGCTATGCTCACTGTATGATGAGCTCGTAGTTGACATATTAAATGGGCACTGAGAACGGTGCGAGAAGAAGGTGAGCAGTAGGCGAGCAACTCCGGGTCTTTGCCGTGTAAAGACAGCTGCGATAAGTTGTGTCGAGCTCATACGGAATCGCACAATATGCCCGTGGCGATTCTTTTGCCATCATTCAATTTAACATAAATTCGACAGAATTATTCTAGATACTGTAAATATATTTTTCAAGGTTCTTTCAACATACTATCCCTAAACCTTCTAATACGGTATCAACTTTTCATGCATCAACTAACCAGATAGTTTCCATTTCGGTCGACTTGAAAGCTGACTCCACTGATTCATCCAACTAGCAGTCTGGGTGCTCGATAGATGCCTAGCTAGTCACTACGTTCGGGTTGGAAAGCAATGTCACCCTTCGCCACATGCCCCTGCCAAAACTGGGTTGGTGGCCCGTCATCGTAGCTGCGACGTTTGCGTCATGCTTATTCTGAAATCGACCGCGGACGCGAATTTCAAATAGCATCCCATCCATTTGCAATATGAAAAATCGGTGAGAAATTTCGTACTCGTTGGTCCGTGGTTCATCGCGTGTCCGGCCGAACAGGGACTGCGGTGATTTCTCGTGATCCTCAACACATAATTTCATCTCATTCTCGGGCCTCCTTTTCTTTATCATAGCCTTTGGGAACTCGCCCTAGCCAATAGAAAAATGTAGCAGCTGCGATGGTGAAAATAGAATTCGTTCAGACAAGACCGAGTTTCTGCACCCAGTGGCAAGGTTAACAGTAATCTCATAAGTTTTTGGAAACCGTTCCAAATTGCTACAGTTCAGCTCTCTCGTCACACTTTGAGCAGGTAACCGGTTACATTCATCGTGGACAGCAAACCATTGTCATGCATGAATCAGCTCCCGTATTCAAAACTAAGGGTTCTCTAACTGTGCGCAATCCTAATACTTCCACTGATAGCCATTGGCACCATTCTTTCGCTCGTCAAAATGATAACGCTCCTCCAATTCATAATACTTGTTGAAGCCCACGCCCTCGCAAACTTCAGCGTACGAGAGGACCACCGGAGGTTGTCCAACCACAAAGGAGGCTTTGATATTCTCCAGTGTCTCCCGAATACTCTTGAGCTTCGCCGCTACCAGAGTCCATGGATACGCAACACTGCAATAGCCAATTTCCGCAAGGTCCTTTGCGGACAAATTCTCTGTCTTTCCGCCTTCAATAATGTTACCGCACACCGGAAAGTTCAGGTCTTTGCGTAGACGAGCCATGGACTCGCGGTCTGGGAGAGCCTCTACAAAGACGGCATCGACTCCGATTTCAATAGCCTTGCGCGCCCTGATCAGCGCTTCCTCGTAGCCATGAATAAGACTATCAGTTCTCGCCATGATCCATATGTCTTGGCCCTCGTTTCTCGCATCCACGGCTGCTTGCCACCGCGCATATGCTTCGCTTCTTGAGACAACACTCTTCCCAGTCGTGTGGCCACAGCCTAGGTTGGTTAGCGTATGAGGTAAAAGGAAGAGGATAACCTACGCTTTGGCCATGTCTGGTCTTCAATCATTATTCCTGCAGCACCGGCCAATGCAAAACTGTGATGAGGTCAGTTAGAACACTCCACTTGCCATAGTCACATACCCTTCCACGGTGCGGCGCACGTTCATAGGGCTGCCGTAGCCAGTATCACCATCAACTACAACCGGAACGGTAGTGGCTCTGACAACCTCTTGAATCTTGGCCGCAACTTCTTGGAACGCGATGTATCCAGTGTCGGGCAGTCCAAATGCGGAGGCCATGGGATAGCCAGCAAGGAAGACAATTGGAAACCCAGCTTCCTCGCACAATCTCGAGCTGAGGGCATCATAGCTACAAACATGAGCAATGATTTTCGATGGATCCTCGTGTGCTTCCTGCATCATAGCTCTGACCCTTGAAGCCTGGATGGACGGGATAGCTCCTCGGCAGTTCCCAAATTCAACCTTGACAGACTTTCCATTAGACTCGATGACAGGATACTTTGCTGCCTCGAACTTAAAGGGGTATGGGTTGGTGTTGACAATTGACTTGGACATGGTGGCTTTGAAGGCTTTGATTTGCTCTAGATGTATGATGCTGTGTTGAGTTGGTTGAGTACCTCTTGACAGCGACATTAGCTCCTTTTATATCGTCAATGCACAACAAATACAAGAGGCATTTGAAAGACGATCCGAAAATCGGAGTTTTTCCATCATGTCATGTTTAACTTTCGACAGTTGCCGACCAAATTCATCAACGCAGCCGATGTCCCATGAAGACCTGTAAACCAGAGGTGCATTCGAATATTGCCAAGATTGGGCCCACAGGTGGCCCCACTGCGATCATGGCGGATTAGGGCGGACAAGGACGGACCGACACGGATACTCGCGGCCCACGTCGTAATGTTTGCTGCGGGGAGGACGTCGACGGCCGAAAAGCCGGGCTAATCTTTTCCTCGCTGCTGGGCGCTATTGCAAACATTAGCTATCTCATTGGGTGGTGCCGCGGGACTCGAATCCTGACTCAATTGGCACATTCACTCTGACAAGCAACTGAGAACAGACACAATGGACAGCCCCGGAAGCGCCAGCAACTCGCGCAAATTCAAGCGGAGCTACGTCGCCTGTGTCTCATGTCGAGCACGCAAGTCCCGGTGCATCATCCAAGACAAGCCCCCCTGCTCCAAGTGTCGCCGAGAGCACCGGGAGTGCCAGTTCAATCACCGGCCCAGGGCTCCCAAGCACCGTGACCCACCGAAATGGACCAAGGCGACTCAGAGCGCAACGGATGAAACTGCGGCGGAAGTGCCATCCTCTCAGCAATGGGACACCAACGGGCTCGAATTTTTAAGCACATCGCCCCAGGATTTGACAGGTGCATCGGATGAATACAGTCAAGACCAAACACCTTCCAAGTCGCCGCCCAATCACCTCCACTCGCTTTACAGCCGGGTCAGATCCACTGTCATCACGGGCTCCAATGATGCCCTGGATATCTTGTCTGACGCCGCTCATCCCCAATACAGTCTCAACTCATCTGCAACATGTGATGCCCAGCCCGCTCAAACTAACAGGGCAAAAACCAATAGCCCAAAAGTAACTCCAGGTGGTTTCAGCGGCTCTGGCTTTACAATCACTGCATTATCAGAGCCCGATGATGCCACTCTTGATTTATGGGACAAGTGCCGATTCGTGCGTCAGGGCTGGTTCACCGCCCAAGAAGCTGTCACATACATTGATCTGTAAGTTTTTTTTTTTCACTTCATTACCACCCAGCCTAACCATGGCAGGTTTTTCGAGAAGCTGTCCACTCTCTCCCCCATTGTCGTAGACCAATTCCGCCCTCATGCAGCACATGTGCGTCTCGTCCAAGAAGAAGCCATGCTATGCTGCACACTCCTTATGGTGGCGTCGCGATTCTTCATGCTTCCTGGAGCCGGTGGGACATCAAGAAGCCATTATGTGCATCAGCGCCTCTGGAGTCACTGTGAAGTGCTCATCAGAAGAATCTTGCTGGGGCAGGAAAAGACATCGACATCCAGAACCAGAGCCGTCGGTACAGTTGAGAGCTTGATGCTAATTTCAGACTGGCATCCTCGAGCCATTCACCTTCCACCAGAGACTGACGGGTGGGACGGGCTCCTCATATCGCCCGAGTATAACCCTATAAACCGGAAAAGCAAGAACGACGAGGAGCCGTTTATTCGCTGGCGCGAAGATGTCTTTGAGCCAGCTAAGAGAGCCAACAGGATGTCTTGGATGCTTTTAGGAGTAGCAACAAGCTTGGCCAACGAACTGAACATATTTTCCAATCACAAACGCCAGTTTCCCAATGTGCCTTGTCCGGAAGAACTCCGCAACTTTCGGGCCCAAAAGCTTCTCTATGTCTACGTAACCGAAACAGCTACCAGGCTAGGTTACCCATCAGTAATCCCCGAAAGCAGTTCCGTCATGGCCTCTCACTGCTTACTGCAGGATACAAGTGACCCGGAGCAGCGATCTTGGCTGGCTTACATGAGCATGAACATGGAGCTGGCGCAGCTGTCCCGTGCAGCCTCATCTATGTTCTTCCAGTCAACTGAACACCTGCAGGATCTCGTACTCAGTGGCCGATATGCAGACCTTTTGGATCACTTTTCTATATCGCTGTCAAAATGGCAGGAGAAACTAGAATCGCTGAGCAGAGGTAAACATCCCGTCATTCTTAGTTCCTCTCTACCTTGACTGACCATCTCAGATATCAAACAATCCATCAGAAATGGACTGCTTATTGAGTTTCATCATCTTAAGGCCTGCACAGGAGCCATTTCAATACAGGCAGCGGTTTCCAGGGCAGCATCCTCCGGCCTCGGTGCAGCGGCAAGATCCGAAGAAGCCCTGTCGGTTTTCATCACCTCGCGAGACGCAAAATTTTTCCAGGATCTCATCTCGGACAGCCGGAGCGTACTGCAAATCGCCACCCTAAGCGAATTTAAGGAACAGCTTCCTTTCGCACCGGCCCGCGTAAAGATCTGCGTCATTTCCGCCTCCGTCTTCATGCTCAAGGCCCTCAGTGTTGGCTCCGCAAACGTAAATGTCCACGATGCCTTTTCCATCCTGGACCAGTGTACTGCTATGCTAAAGTCTTGCCCTCCCGATGATATGGACTTTGCTTTGAGATATGCAACTCTTATCGAAAAGCATGCAGCCCACCTGCGCGCGCATCTGACTTCTGCTCGAGGCCAGGCATCGGTGGACGAATCAGGACAGGTTTTATTTTCAGGTCACGTCGGGGCGGGTTTAGACAAGTCTGTGACCCTTAGCACATTCAACGCAACGCTGCAAGGGGAAGGCAGTGCAAATTCAGTAGACCTGGATATGCTGGCTATGGGTAACGCCGACACATGGACCGCACTCCCTTTCAATTCCAACATCGCGCCCTTTAACTCGGGGTGCGATCAGCTATCCTTGGGATTGGATGTTGATTCGCTAAACTTTTTATGGAGTCTACCAGATATATCTTAGGAAATGAGAACGTGCCAAAGGTCGTAACAAATCAATATATCAGGTCATTCTTCCCTCACATCACGGCCGGGCCTGTTGTACCCACGTCGGTCCGGGTGCCCGCCCGTATCCGAGCCGCACCAGCCCAATCGGCGTCAAGTTTTGGTTAGCATGCCAATAAGGATGCCACGCAAGCGAGTTTCACCTGCAGAGGGTGACGCCAATGGCCTGGGGCTTATCCGCTTGAGGATCTCGCTACACATCCTAGTAAGTGTGGGGTAATCTGGGGAGAGAAGATGCTCTGAGAACGTAGTCTATTTAAATTAGAAGGGTTTTGCCATTTGTTGATACTCAGCTGGCATCTGAATATACCATCCAGAAGCTATTCCACTGGGACGAATTCATTGCCAATATGTCCCCAAATCCAGCAAACATTCCTCTCCAAACAAAACAGGATGACTACGAAAAAGAACAGCACTGCCACTTGGAGATGGGCAAAAGTCAACCTGACCTCTCCAATCCCTCAGATGCGAATCATAAAAAGAGCCCAGCCGAAGTCCGGCTCGTGAGGAAGATTGACTGGATCATGCTCCCAGTTCTTTGGGTCATGTACTGGTTTAACTACCTCGATCGCAACGCCATCACTGTCGCACGCTTGGATGGGCTGGAGGCAGAACTCAACCTTACTTCTACCCAATACCAGACATGCGTTTCCATCCTCTTTGTTGGATACATTCTCGGACAGATTCCAAGCAGTAAGAAACCGAAGTTGCTCCAAAATCCTGCTTAACAAGCTGCAGACATGTTGATGACGCGAGTCCGCCCTTCTCAGTTCATGTCGGGAGCCATGGCGCTATGGGCTGTGATCAGCACACTGACAGCCATTGCCAAGGATTTCAAGGGCCTTCTTCTAACACGTTTCTTTCTCGGAATCGCCGAGGCGCCCTTTTACCCTGGCGCACTCTACATGCTCTCCATCTTCTACACTAAAAAGGAGATTGCGACCCGAATATCGATTCTCTTCAGCGGCAACATTTGTGGGACAGCGTTCGCTGGCCTCATAGCCATTGGCGTCTTCAAGATGGGCGGGGTTGCAGGCCTCTCTGGATGGAGGTGGCTCTTCATTATACAGGGCTGCATTACCTTTGTCATTTCCATACTATCAGCCTTTATCCTCCCAGATGAACCGACCAATACTCGCTGGCTCTCCGAGGAGGAACGCCAGCTAGCCCATTCCCGTGTTGCCGCTGATACTGTCCAGCTCAGAAACAACACTACCACATTTTCAGGCCTCATTGAGGCAAGCAAGGACCCCCGACTCTGGGTCCTCATAATGATGCAGCATTTCCACATGGCAGCAAGCAATTTCAAAAACTTCTTCCCAACCATAGTTGAGACTCTTGGTTTTGATCGCACATTGACCTTGGTTCTGACTTGTCCTCCGTATATTGTGTCGGGGCTGGTTTCTGTCGCGTGGGCAGCAAGCTCTGGTATGGTTTCCGTCCGACCACGAGAGCCAACTAACGCAATACAGGTCGCATGAATGAGAGAACGTGGCACATCACAGTCGCCAAAGTCTTCGCTATCTTTGGCTTTGTGCTGGCCTGCACCACCATGAACGCTGGAGCTAGGTACTTTGCCATGTGCGTATTTGCGAGCGGGGTTTATGCCGTGAATAGCATCATTCTTGGCTGGGTCGCAAGCACATGCGGGCAGACTCGAGAAAAGAAGGCAATTTCGCTCGCGATTGTCAACAGCATAGCCGCAGTGGGATCAATATACACACCGGCATGTATGACGTGTCTTAAAATTACGGCGTTTGCTGACACGAGTTCAGTATTTGTGGCCCACTTCGGACGCGCCGCGATACACGATTGCCATGACGACCAGCGCAGCATTCTCTGGCCTTTCAGCAATTTTAGCCTGGGTCATGAGGTGGATGCTTATAAGAGAAAACCGGAAGATTAGGAGTTCCAACTCTGAGGAGACGTTGTTTTACGTTTATTAATCACGATTCGAGCCCACCAAGTGAGCTATGCGTCTAGTCCATGCCTTCATGGATCGATTATGAGAATCAGATGGTTTTCACCTCTCTACCAATCTTTGACCGAGACTCAATCTAATTACATTCATTTTCATAACAACTTCTAAACATGCATGCTAGTAGCCAGCAAGGCATGATGCATTATAAATCGTTCCTTCTTTCATGTCTCCCTTTAGTTTTATCGTAGCACGTGTCTTTGTTTACAGGTCGTCAGAGTCGGCAGCCTCAAGCTTGACGACGATGCCCTCAGGAGTGCCACCGGAGGCCTTGTAGGCGGGGTTGGCGGGGTCGTAGTAAACGCCGGAGTAGCCTCCAACACTTGCGCATTGGATAATGGCGGGCCCAACCTCGTCGCGGGTCTCACCACCGTCGATAGTGTTGGCAATGTCCTCCAGGAGGACAGAGGCAGGGTTCTTCTTGTCGGTGTTGATGACCAACACGCTGACGGTGCCTTCTTCGACGACGTATCTCCTGCCGCCGGGGCTCAGGTTGAGAAAGGCGCCCTTCTCATCGTGGCGGCCCTCGGCGCGGAGGTGGTTGCCAGCATAAGTGATGTCCTCAACCTTCAAGTCGAGTGCATCATCATCGTCGTGGTAGAAGCAGTGGAGAGGGCGGCCAGCATTGACAACGTTAGAGGTGGCCAACAGAGCCAGGGAGAGCTTGAGGATAGAGGAGAGCATTTTGTGAGGAGAGGATGATGTAGGTGGTGAGCGTGAGGTAATTGAGTTCAGATGGGTCAGCTGGGGCAGAAGCTGGCGATCGGCCGGATATTTGTACATGCTGGAAATGGCACAGGTTCTGTTGTGACAGCTGAACACCCGTGGCTGGGCGTGAGACATTGTGTCACAGCACAGAGGTCCAATTGAGGAATCCGATACGCTGTCTATCCCGTCGTAGACCCACAGCGGCAGAGATGTCCTGATACTATCGCCAGCCATGCAGCGATCGAGCCGACTTGGCTGCGCTAGTCGTCATGGCCGCGGTCCCTTTCGGCTGCTTGGTCAACCCATAGGTAGTGAGTGGGATGAGCCACAGACATGGGTGAAACCACCTCTGCAAACAGAATAGGCCCCGAACACGAAATAGGCCCTCCTTGCTTGTCCAATTCAGGTTTGCTCGTGGTCCAACAAGTCATACACGCTGGAAATATCGCATCTCATCAGAAAGCTTTGAGCTAAAGAGCGGCGGCGGCTCCAATAGCTGGTCTTTCAGCTGGCGTCTCGACCTCCACATCCCACTAGGTGGGCGCTAAGAAGTGGGACTCGCACGGCCCAGCGACTGCCGTCGAAGTCCATTCCCCCACTGATCAGCCGATCAGCTCTCCCCCTCTGGCGTCAACATGGGTTGGGGCCAAGGTTGCGTAGCAGCAGACCCAACTTGTGGAATTCCGGCCACGAGGTGAGGTTGACGACGCAATCCAATTGACGATCAAGAACAAAAAAAAAGCAATATCCCTGGAAACCTAACCTCGTGAAATATTTGACCGCTTAGTGTTCTGCCGATCTGTGCCCGTGTTCGACATGCCCCTGCACAAGTGAGACCCAAACCGGATCATTGATGAAAGTACTCCGTACTTCCGGACCGGAACTAATATTTTCCAGTACACTGACAACAACTGCATTTTATCAGTCTACCCTGCCAAGCGGGTCCCAAAAAAAATGGCACACCATAAGAGGGAGTGAAAAGTCATGGACAGAATAAGCTTGTGCATGTTTTCCTCTGATCCACACTATAGCTGTTTGGAAATTTATGTCAGCCTCGTTTGGTGTGCCATTTTTTTGGGACCCGCTTGCCTGCATCAAAGTTTGCCACGACTCAACCACAAGAGTCGAAAGTTTCCAGAGGCTGGACCAAACTCTCACGGTCGATCATTTCTCGATCTAAATTCATGATTGAGAAAACAGAAAGCTTACTGGGGGACTCCTCATAGTTTTGAAGGCCAATCATCGGTAAGTCTTCTCATCACGACCGAACGCATTTTGACCGATTAGCTAATTCAAAAGGATTAAAGAGATTACATTCTTCTTGGAAAGGAACAAGTTAAAGTTTCGGCCCGAGTTTGATTCCCGTCGGTGGAGTTGCTCTGAACCTATTCTGGTTATGGGGCAGTCAATGCTCACAACTTCCGCTCACGTAATGCGTCCAATCATGTAAATAGTGCTAGACGAAAGATAGTGATTGAAAAGCCGGAGACAATGGGTGATTATACGGCTTATTCTTGGTTTCCAAATTTCCAAATCATTCAAGGTCGGATGATCGGAGGAAATGCACCGTAATTGATTCATTGGATGACAAACTCCAGCTCCAGCGGGATCCAAATCGCGACATCTGCTAGTGGAACAACCCCTAACTTGCCTAAAATAAACCATCGAATGGGTTGTCATTGATACGCAGTAATGGGGTATCCCATATCCGCAAGGATCGTATGTGCCAATTCACCGAGGCCCACGCAGTGAATAGATTTGACACCGGCGGAATATCGGTCACAAATATCATGATCCCGTGTCTCGTTTATAATCCCCGCTTACTCATCGTCACATCCCAGTGGTATAGCTCAAGCATCCTGTGTATAAAAGTGGTCGACGTTGCTGATTCGTTTTAACAGACTCTGAGAATTACTTTCTGTCTTTCATTTGGATTCTTGACAAAATGACAGCTTTCATCAAACCCATTCCCAAAAGCATCCTGATTTTTGGTGCGGCAGCTCATATTGGCGGTCCACTTACCCACTTTCTTGCTCAAAATGCACCCTCAATCAAGCTGCGACTTGCAACAAGCAGCCCAAAGAAGCGAGAACTGCTCCAAGCCAAATACCAAAGCGCCGAGATCATAGAGGCTAACTACAATGACATCGCATCCCTATCAGCCGCGGTTAAAGGCATAGAAGGTGTTTTTGTCATTACACCCGGTGGCATGTCCGAGGCTCCTGCCATGACAAATCTCGTCACCGCTTTGAAGAGGGAGAAGAGCGTCATCCAAATCATTCGTCTCATGGGTGTGTTCCCCGAGTTTAACCAGAAACGGGTTCATCTAGGCCCCGGCAGCCTTCCGGTAGAACACGCTATTGCGAAGCGTATTCTTGACGAAAGCGAGCTACCCGTCACGTATCTTAACTGTGGTGCGACATTCATGGACAACTTTTGGCTCCAATTTCAAGCCGTGTTAAAAAAGAAGACGCTTATCTGGCCTGAACACCGGGTGCCCTTTATGGACCCTCGAAATATTGCCGAGATTGCCGGAAAACTGTTTCTTTCTGACAATGCCAAACATATTGGTGCATTCCATACTATGAACAACGGAAATGATTGGTTACAATTCAAAGAGGTAGCTGAGATCATCTCCGAGGTGCTTGGAGAACCTGTCGCGTATGACGGAAGCTACGAGGCCTTCTCGGAGTTTTACAAACCCATCATTGGTCCTATGGTTGACGTCCTTTGGAATTTTTTCAAGTTTGAGGAAGCGAATGAACAAATATGGGCACTCAACAACTTTTCTGAGAGGATTTTGGGAAGAAAACCCACAACTGTGAAGGAATGGCTAGTGGAGCACAAGGAGCAGTTGTTGAAGGCGGGCCCTCCATAGGCGCTCGCAGCTATTTGGGTTTCTCTCCTGAACTTTGATAGAATAAATAGATAAGAGAATTGGATTTATTACATTTGCATGTGTTGTACAATACCTTAATCGGCCCTTTATGTCATCTATACCTGGAACTACCATGACTCGTTATAAGGATAGCACATTCGTGCCAAACTAGCCAAGTATTGCTTAAACAGCGTGGCCTAAATGCATACATCAACATCATTATATAATTTAAGTGCCTATTTTCTTGTCGTGACGTCGGCAGGTAATTCAACTTTAGAAACAGCCTATATGCCGTTGCTCTTGCATGTAAAAACACCCCCAACACTTCCAGCCTCGTATTGGTCAATAATACCTTGTACGCTTACATACGTTCCAAGTGTGAGATACAAGAATCCGGTGAGAACAATAATGACATTTAAAGCAACCGAGAGCCAATCTAAAATGCGATTTCGCTTAATACCAACCTTAGCATCCGCGCTGCGCATACGGAAATAGGCCAGGCCCCAAAAAATGAAACCAAACCAGCAATTGAAGAGGGAGGACATAACAGATAGCACTGCAAATTTATTAGTATTGGTGCTGCCAACCGGCGGATAGAGAATTCTCACATGAAGAGAAGAAGGGGATAATCTCGGCAATTAGAAAGGAGAATATCCAGCTGATCAGCAAAACCAAAGTCCACCAAACCCATCCCTTGACGGTATGCTCAGTGAGGTGTTTCGAGTCCTTGAACATGCGGAAAAAGACAAATCTTCCGGTGACTGACGCATAGAGACAACCAACAAATATGATTGTTGGAACCATGAATGAGTACGAGACCTTCTTATATACGTCGTCTAAGATTCCAAAGGCCGGAGTCACCATGTACTGGTTTCCAGTATAGACATAAATAACGGAACCCACGATGCTGAATGTGATAATCTCAGCTATCGTGCAAGCCCACAAGGCTTTGGGGAAATCACTGCACACGTTAGTTTCTGGGTCAGACTCATTTTCAGTGAACATACCGAGGGTCGCGCATCTCGGCAATGAAGCTTGGTAACGTCGTCTGGCCGATGAATGTGTAACTCATATTCATGAATGCTGACATGCCCGTGACAAGTGTCGTGGTTTTTGGGGTCCAGACAGATATGGTAGGTTCGCCATCAGAAGGATATCCAGCGGGCTTTCCCTGAGCACCCGCAAATGCGGTGGCTAGGAATACGGAGATGAATGTAAAGAAAGCAGAGCCGAAGCCTAGCTTGGACAGCATGTGAAAGGTCCGCGGTAGCGATCCTAGCCAGCTGATGACGGTGACAACAACGGCAAAGGCGACGGTGCGGCACGCATGGATTGTATCGCTTTCCGTCATTGTGTTCAAGTAGATGGCGCCGACGAGCACATGCAGCGCTTGAATGAAGGTGTTGTTGAGCACGAACATGATGGCGGTCCACCACCATGCCCACTTCTTGTTCCACCATATCATCTGGCCCACATCACAGACGTCTCGAACCTCGGGGTGTCGCAGGCAGAACTCCCACAGAACCAGACTGGTATAGAGCACCAGGCCTGCCACAACCGCCGTCAGGATCAGTCCGGGCACTAAGCCCAGCAGGCTGTAGGACCACGGGAAGCTCATGATGGACAGCACAATATACTCGCTAAAGAGCAGCCCTGCCGTCTTTTGCCAGGAGCATGTGCGGTACTGAATACCATTCCCTTCCTCCGATGCGACCTGCTTGCCCACAATGTCAGCAGCTGCTTCATCGCTGGCATCGCCAAGATCGGCAATCAGATGCGACGCGACCGGCTCAATACGTGGGCCAATGACCACACTTTTGCCGCCAAACGTTGATGCAAGCCAAGACGAGCCCTTGGAAGCCTCGGCGACTTCAATGTCAGGATCTGCCGACTTCAAGATTGAGCCCATGACAGGCTGTTAGAGGACGAATCTTGACTATTACGTCAAGGCGAACTGAATTCTGCAGAAGCACACTCAAACAGGAATAGAAATTTTTATGGAAGCAGGAGGAAAATAAATAGGAATCAGAGAGGGACAATGGGAATAGCAGTGCGCGGGTGATGTGTGATTGAAGCTTATATATGCCAAGCTCGAGGTTGGGGCGCAAATGCTTCATTTCCCCACCTCGCGGATGCACTCGAGGGATTGCTCCAAACCCCTTGCGAGTTTCCTTGCGCGTGCTTGCGTATTTGGAGCATGCGCGATGGTCCGCTTCGTTTGCCAAGATGCGCTATTTGGACGAAGTGTCTGAGCGATCACCCGACAACCAATCTCATTGCTCACCATCACGTCAACGAAACGGGGTTCCTCTAAAACTAGAAAAAGGCGCGCCATGTTTATTGGGCGCGGATAGCCAGGGTGATCCCGCCACATCTTATCCACCTCTGACCGGGCTGCCGTCGTTGATCCCGAGTTGCGAGGAGGGGATGACGTGCTGCAAGGACCTCATTAGGGGTTTTGCATTTTGCACTCGACGCCAACGGCGGCCAAAGCTGAGCTTGTTTTTTTTTTTTCATTGCCAAGAATGTGCTGTTTGGAGAGCGTCGGAGAAGAAGCTTGGCGGTATGTGCACATTATACGTTGCTGGGCCATATGAAGGGCAGTTTGTAGAGGCATTGCAACGCTTCTTTGAATCGTAGTTTGGATGTGGCGCTGGGGAGAGCAGGCAGCCGAATTATGCGACAGGGTTTAGAGAACGCAATCGGCACATTTGATCACGCAATCCTGCCGCATTTCGTACCAGCACCAATGGCCAAATGCGCACTGGCAATGGGCTATCATGACTAGCTATTAAGCTTCTCTGTCGCTGCAATAAGCTTATTTCGTTTTTCTCAGCGGAACATGTTCGTGCCCAAGTCGGCGACGCAGCCATCTCCCTGTCATTTTGTTTGTCCCCCAGGCCAGACTCCACTGGCGACTCTCTCTGAGTAAGAAGCTTCACGCTTGCGATTAAACCCGTTTTCTTCCAGTCGCTCCCCACGCGATCCCCTAGGGAATTGATATTTATGGCCACGTCTATCTGAAGGCTGGGTCCACTTGCGCAGTCGGCCAGGCCACTGACGTCATTCACACCGGTCTGCGTACATGTTGTCCTCGTTCAAGTCGCCAATCGAAAGCAATCATCAGTTGCCTCGTAAATAACGGGCGAATAAATGAGACTCGTTGGCGAACAATAGGTGCAGCCACTGCTAGTGATGGGTGAGGGCGACTGAGGCGGGCTATTTGCCCAAGTGTCGGACTTCCCCGCCAACCCTTCCAAAGGCCCACCACAGTGCTTGGTTTAGTAATCTTCCTTCTTACCATCCCCGCAACATCATCAAAATGGCTGAAGTTTCGCTCGCTATGCAGCCGCCTTTGCGACTTGGCACCCGGAGGTCAATCCTGGCCGTGGTGCAGACTGAGGGCATTCGTGACAGCCTGCAAAAGATTGCCCCCAGCCGGGCCTATGAGATTGAGACACTGCACACCATTGGCGACAAGGACAAGTCCACAGCGCTTTACGACTTTGGAGCAAAAGGCCTGTGGACGGCAGAGTTGGAGGACAAGCTTGCTTCTGGAGAGTTAGATGTTGTTGTCCACTGCCTCAAGGGTGATTCCGCGCCGTCCATCCGTCCAAGTGAACGTACAATAACTGACGCTTGCAGACATGCCGACCAGCCTCCCGGACTCGTGTGACTTAGCAGCTATTCCGCTTCGCGATGACCCTCGCGATGCATTGGTAGTCAAGAAAGGTCTGCCTTACACTAACTTGAAGTCGCTTCCCGAAGGTGCCGTGGTTGGAACCTCATCGGTGCGGCGTTCGGCTCAGCTGCGCCGGCTCTACCCCCATCTGCGGTTTGCCAACCTGCGCGGCAACGTTGATACACGTTTAGCTAAAGTTGACAATCCTGAGAGTGAATACACTTGCATGATCATGTCTGCGGCTGGCCTCGAAAGACTCGGCCTTACGCATCGCATCAACCAGTACATCGGCTCGAAAGATGGCGGTATTCTTCATGCTGTTGGTCAGGGAGCTCTCGGGCTCGAGATTCGCAAGGGCGATACTAAGACCCTAGAATTCATCAATCAGCTAGCTGATGAAAAGTCCACTCTTGCCTGCCTTGCAGAGCGTGCTCTTATGCGCACGCTTGAAGGTGGTTGCAGCGTTCCGATTGGTGTTGAGACGGAGTGGATTAACCCGTCGCAGCATCTCTTGAGGATGAGAGCCATAGTAGTCAGTCTTGATGGGACTCAAAGCGTTGAGGACAGCATTGATGCAACCGTTCATACCAGCGAAGAAGCTTCGGCGTTCGGCATAGAGATGGCATTGAGGCTCGTAAAGTCGGGGGCAGATGCAATCTTGAAGGAAATTAACAACGATCGGCCACTAAAGGACTGATGGCACTGCAATAGCTTGAGGTAGTTGAGGCCCGCTAGAAATTTTCACTGAAGGTCAGGTAAAAAATACCAGAATCCTGAGAAGTTTAACCAGAAGCTGTCTCAGAGTATCTAAATTAGCACCGCTGTCGCGTGCAAATTATGCTCACTCATGTTTGCAAGATCAGTCGAGTGATCATTTCGTATACAAGAAAGATTGACTACAAGATGGTTGCGCCTACTAGAAGCGGCAATACATCTGGTGTATGAGAAGATTAGAACACGATAATTGGCTCGAAGAACTATCCGAGGACCATGTTCCGGTTTGTAGGTGAAAATTTATCCTCCAGGGATGGAGGTTTTTAGTCTACAGATCGTCGCCACTTGGTGAGAGGAAGAAGACTCCCCCCAGAGGATATTTAAGAATTTAAGTATGACACCAGAAAGCCACGGTTTTCCCTTGTAATGAGAAATGATTTATAAGGCGCGCGCAGGCGCTGAGGTGGTTTGGGCATGTGTTGCATCAAAATGACAGCCGAATTCACTATATTCAATCGGAAACCGGGCGTTTTCCACGCCTGGGAAGCAGAAGAAATGATTCGGGTACTTCTCGGAGTAATGGGAGATTTTCCCCCGGAACCCGGCGCTTACCATGAAAGTGTTTGAACGAACTCTATTCTCGGGCTTGGCTTTGTTGTGGCCGGAGGTAACACCACCCGATTGCCCGGGTAGTATCAACTTATAAAAGAAGATAAAAATTCGGAATAACCCCAAGGTGCATTGGTAGTATTAATATATGTCACCAAATTTATTAGTTGCCAATATGGGAGACTTGGTCGCTCTAATAACCGGCGCGTGCTCGGGCATTGGTCTGGCACTCACCCAGGGACTTCTCGACAAGGGCTATTCCGTTGTTATGGCAGATCTCAATCCTCCGCCAAAGTCTAGTGGCTTAGATCCCTCAAAAACCTTGTACATCCGAGCTGATGTGGCGTCGTGGGATGATCAAGCCTCACTATTCAAGGAAGCATTTGCTTGGAAATCGCAGCTCAATGTGGTCGCGCTGAACGCGGGAAACCAAGATCACGACGATATATTTAATTCGATTGATACGTCAACACCCCCAACGAAACCTAATATGACAACGTTTGATGTGAATTTACTTGGGGTTTATTACGGCATAAAACTTGCCGCCCATTATATGGCGCGCAATTCTACTCCAGGGGGGAATATTATCCTTACAGCATCGACATCTGCCCTTTACGCCATCCCAACATTGCCACAATATTCGGCTTCAAAAGCGGGAGTTGTCGGACTTACACGTGCCCTCGCACCCATGGCTGTCAGGGCTGGCGTGACAATCAATGCTGTCTGCCCTGGCGTTGTTGTGACAGGCATGATCCCTCAAAAGGTGAAGGAGACATTCCCTGAGGACCAGCTCACGCCAGTTGGCACTATTGTCAAAGGATTTGAGTATTTGCTTGCTCTGAATCCTGACGGAAGCGTTCGGAATGGACGAGTAGTCGAAGCAGCAATTGACCAGATCATTCCCAGGGAAGAGGTCCCGCAACTTGGTGTAAACCATGATTGGATGAGTCCAGAGATAGCAGAACTATGGATGAGGACATATATCGAACGAAATGTGAAGCTAGCGACAGAATGGGCGACAAGATCGGAAGAGTAAAACATAAGATAGCAAAGCCACAAATGCAAATTACATTTCCAGAGTTAATGAACGTTATTGGTTTAGTTATGACACAGCCGCGGACTAATGCCTTCCAACATACCCAAGAAAGATCTCGCCGCTTTTGGGATTTGGGAAGTGGGGTCACTAGATCGCCGTGATAACCAACAGTTCATTTCCGCGCTCAGATACAACGCTCGGGCAAATGATTCTCAATCAAGGCGACGCCGAGGGGCCCCTTGCATGAGATGTGGGTCTAATCGGTCAATTCCGATCTTCTGTAGCTAGATCAACCTTAAAATCAAATTGTTGGGCTACATAAGATTCAACAAATCCCTGCTTTCACCCTCGTATTGAATCATGCTCTCTGTCTGACCGCTGCGATCGACCTGGGCGGCGCTGACAATGTCACACTGCTTGCGGGGCTGAAGTATTCTGCAAAAATAAAAGTAATGGTATTTTACAATGCTGCCGATTTATCCGTTGCTAGTTGAACCAAACCCCAAAATCTATAGTAAACCCAACCCCTTTAACCCCAATCCGGTGTACAAAGAGAAAAAATCATGCTATGCAAAATTCTAAAGAATCGCTGTTGACTGCCGTAGAACGCTGAGAAAAGCTCGTAGTCTTTTTTTAAGAAAAGGTTGTAGTGAACGTTCAAAATTAGTAACCGCCCTGCCTGTTGTTGTTGTAGCCAGGGTGCGCTTGATAATATTGCTGGCCATCATAACCGCCGTTTCCGTATCCGCCGTACGGGTCTGGGGTAAAGCGAGCAGCATTGTACGACATTCCGTTGTCCTGTGCTCCGGTGTTGTGTGTATTCACCATAGCACTGTTCTGCATCGCAGCATCGCTTTGCTGTCCGGCATCGCTGTGTCGTCGACCGTAGTTGTTGCGGTGGTCGTTTCGGAAGCTCTCGTATCGTGGGGGTTCTGGGTTCATGTGTCCCCTGGACAATGAGCGTGACTGGCGGTGGGTTTGAGGGTGGGAGGCCATCAGAATCTCATTGGCGTCATCTGGGCTGACTCCACGCTTCGCGCCCTTGTATGATGTATCGCCATCGATCGAAGAGATCTCGACTGCATTGCTGTTATCGTATTTGGTATTAGAGCCTCGAATGGTTCCGTTCTCTTTCCAGTATCGGAAGTCAAGGTATGCGATGATGGTCATGTAGGCGGCCAGTTTGCTAGGTCCCAAGTTAGTGTGTTGACCTATGTTAGGAGGATGTGCAGAAACTCACGCCATCAAAATGCCAAGAACAACAATGATCCAAGCCATAATACAGTATGTTCCTTCGCACCACTGAAGGTTTGTACGAAGTGTCAGGAAGACAACAGCACCCCAGAAGACAACTTCCAATCCGTTGATGATCAGGTATGCTTTCAAGCTGGCCCACTTTTTAAAGAAGGCGACGTGACCGGATAGGATCTCGTAGAGCAAGAGAATAAGAGACTTGGCGCTCTGCCATGGTATTAGCGCCATGTTGCGGTATCGAGCAGGGGTTGTTGGTTGCTTACCATTCCAAGCGACATTGTACCTGCTCGGCTCCTAGGAGCAGCGGCGGGTCGGGTGAACATTCGAACGACGGATAGAATCAAGACTGAAAGCACAATGGCAAGCTGGATCATGTGGACCGGGAATTTAACCCGAGGACTGAAAAAGTTGACCATGTTGAAAGATGCGGATCGAAATGAGAAATCAAAGTGTAAGGAAATGAGGAATACTAGGCTGATAGCTGAGGATGAGAGAGCAGGATGGAGAACAAAACCAAGTCCCGAAGCAAAGTATTTATTCAAGCGTTTTTACTTCAGCGCTCGGTGAATGAATTGAATGAGTCTATGTGTTTTACCACTATTTTGCACGTCTTGCTATTTTCGCTCTCGGTTTCGGTCTCGTGGCGTCTATTTTTTGCATAATTATCAAGCCGCCGACCCACTCCAACGCGAAACCGACAGCACCGCCTCCCGTATTGGATCCGCGGGAAATTGGCCAATGTCACGGCGCGTTCCCTGTCGCCCCATCAGCCCTGCGAGTCCCAGTGCCTTTGGCAGGCCCCCGCTTCTAAAAAAGAGGCCGGCCCAGCCATCACCGACTGTTTCAAACCTCAATCAGGCGCAGCACCCACGTTGCAGCTTGCCCAGTTCGGCCAAACCATCCCCGCATCAGACTCCCCATGCCAAATCCCAAAATAAAAAACGAATCACTAACTTGACGGATCCATGGATCGCCGAAATCTAGAACTATGGTGACATCTCTGTGCCGATGATGCCGTTATCTTGGTGGAATCTTAAATTGGGGTGGGTCGTCAACCAGCCCGTTAGGGCTTATCGTTGGGCAACTATAAATGATGCTTGAACCCAAGTGTAACTTGCCATGAAGTCTTTGTGCTAGATCCGAACTTTTTTTCTTGATGTGGTTTCATGTATTGGCTTGCAGACTGTCCACGATTGATCCCTCGCACATTCAGTGAGCTGAGTCATGATGTAGTCACTTTATGCGAATTTTCTTGACTTACCTCACAAACTCAACCACACAAACATATGCAAAGCACTCGATGGTTAACAAACTTTTACAGGTTAAACCAGCCCTACCAGTATACGAGCCCCCCGCCCCTAGTGACGATGCCGTACTGTCAAAGCACTCATTCACTCGAATACGATTGTTCAAATCCTTGCTGTCCGTTCATCCCAAGATTCGAAATCCACTCACCATAAACGGTGATGCTTGCCATGACTTTAAGAGGCCAAGAGCGATCTCCACTTTCTTATAGACCACCATATGAAGTTTTTGCACCTGTCATCGAGGAGTCCTTGCTGTTGCTTGGCTTTCTAAGAGTTCACAGACTGTCGGCGCTGGGTGCACACAAATCGTTTCCTATCTGAGAAGCACATTTCCGATGCATCTAACTCTTTCAGGTGCCCTTGTTTGTTTGTTTTTTTATCTTCTTTTGTGTGTAAATACGGTGCTAGCTAGCCATTTCTTCAAGTGCATAGAACCAAGAAAAATGGTTCCTTTCATCCCGGCCATTATGAGCTAAGTAAATAGGCAGTAGACGCGTAGCATTAAGTCTGTACCAAACGCAATTATCCATCAAGAGCAGCCAACCAGTATGTGGAGAAATTTATAAGCATGTAATGTTGTCATATCGCTGGGCTGCAGGCGGAGACGCACGGACGTTTCCCGATCGAACCATCGCCAACACTCTGCCCTTGAACATCAGTTGTGATCAAACTATAGAGTCAATTTATGAGAAAAAGATGGGGATGTGTCAGATCAAAATAGGTAATTGATTAATCGCATCTTGATCTCTGCCGTATACTTAATCTAGCTCTGATGGATGTTGGTGTGGGGTTCGTGCTGTTTAAAGTGAGCTCATGTACTGTACGTGTCGAAGGGAGGTGGTAATGAAGAAACTGACCGATTAAAACCTCAATATTTATGCTTGACGAACCATAATTTCCTTCTTTCTTTTTTGGCTGACAAGTCTTCACTATAACCGTGTGCTTATCTGTCAGCTTTGGCACGCTCGACCAGTTCATCTGAGCCTATAGGGTGGCTGGTTGGACGGAGACTATTCGGGTCTCGGAGTCGGGGTCGGGGTGATCAATTTATGCGACACAACCCCACCTTCCGAATTGGGCCCTAGCGGCACATCACAAGCCCAACCGATCGAATCTCGGGTCTTTGTCATGATGCTGGGGATAGTGCTAAATTCTGACTAGATGATGGCAGACCGGCTTGCGGCCCGAATGGCGAAAGCTGTCTGGAATGAGACGATAAGTCAACTTGGCTGAAGTGTACCTGGGGAATAATGTGTCCCGTTTGGGAAAAGACCGACTGCCCTGCCGTGTTCAGCGGTGAGAAGGATGACGCCAAGGTCACAAGTGTGCGAGAATCTCACAGGCTAAAGGCGCGCTTGCTTCCTAGGTACAGCTGACCAGATGGGTAGATGATGATGGCATTCTGGACCGCACACAGCACCCGCGTTGCGCTATAATGGCGCGTCGCAGAAGCTTATGTTGCTGGCAGCCGCCTGAAGGCTGGCTCGACTTTTTGTCCACGTTTCTCTTCTTAATTCTGGTCAAGACGCTTGATTGATGCTTATTCCCAACGTAGCATCGGGATTCTTGCAAACATGACGAGGCCCGTGACTGACGGCGACCACGCGGCTGCGACCGACAATGTCGATCGCGCGACCTTGCCCATCAGGACCGTAAGCTCTGGTTCAGACGCAGGTGATTCCACAGCTGGCGAGGACAAGGAGGGCATCGGCTCGCACAAAGCCGTCGAGGCTTTTGGCGTCGACGACATCCCAAGCATGAAGGAGAGAGAAGAGGAGGTTCACCAGCTGGCCAGGCGATTCACCGAGCAGAGCACCTATTCAACAGCCGGACAGAATCCATTCAATGCAGAACCTGGATCGGTGCTGGATCCTAATGGCGAGAACTTCAATGCCCGTGCATGGTGCAAGGCCATGCTGCAGATGCACAACGAGGACGACAAGGCGCATCCCCTTCGGACATTAGGAGTGGCCTTTAGCAATCTCAATGTCCACGGCTTCGGCTACGAAACCGACTACCAGAAGAGCGTTGGCAATCTGTGGCTCGAGGCCGTGGGGCTGACCATGAAGGTCTTGGGTCTGCGGCGGCGTAAAATCGACATTCTTCGGGACCTGGAAGGGCTTGTGGAGGCGGGAGAGATGCTCGTGGTTCTTGGACCACCAGGATCAGGCTGCTCGACCTTTTTAAAGACCATTAGCGGAGAGACGCACGGCTTCTTTGTCGACAATAACTCGATGATGAATTACCAAGGTATGCGATGACCTGAGACACGCAGCACGCGTACCCCCTACTGACACTCAGCTCTAGGCGTGAGCGCGCAACAAATGGGCAAAGAGTTTCGCGGCGAAGCCATCTACACGGCCGAAGTCGACGTGCACTTCCCCAAGCTCACGGTCGGCAACACGCTCTACTTTGCGGCTCGAACCCGGACGCCTCGCCACATTCCCGGAGGCGCAACGGTGCACCAGTATGCGACGCACATGCGGGATGTCATCATGGCCAGCTTCGGCATCAGCCACACTAGGAACACGATTGTCGGCGACGCCTATGTGCGGGGTGTCTCGGGCGGCGAGCGCAAGCGAGTCAGCATAGCCGAAGCCTGCCTGAGCATGGCGCCGCTGCAGTGCTGGGATAATTCCACGCGCGGGCTCGACAGCGCCAACGCCATTGAGTTCTGCCGCACCCTGCGCATGCAGACAGACATCAACGGCGCCACGGCGTGCGTCGCCATCTACCAGGCGCCCCAGTCTGCCTATGACTACTTTGACAAGGTCCTGGTTCTCTACCTGGGTCGCCAGATATACTTTGGCCCTACGGCGGCAGGCAAGAAGTATTTTGTCGACATGGGCTTTGTCTGCCCGGATCGACAGACGGATGCTGACTTCCTCACCTCCATGACCAGCCCCCTCGAGCGCATCGTGAAGCCGGGGCACGAAAGCCGCGTGCCTCGGACTCCCGACGAATTTGCCGCCCGGTGGAAAGCGTCGGCGGAGCGAGCACAGCTTCTGAAGGATATCGAGGCGTACAACGCAAAGCATGCGTTTGGTGGCGAGCACTTGGACAAGTTTAAGCAATCTCGCAGAGCCCAGCAAGCCAAGCTGCAGCACGTATCATCGCCCTACACCCTTTCGTACCTGCAGCAGATTGAACTGTGCCTGTGGCGCGGCTTTCAGAGGTTAAAGGCCGACCCCAGCATTACTATTTCTTCGCTGTTTGGCAACTCTGTCATGGCCTTTGTCATCGGCAGTATTTTTTACAACCTCCAGGACGACACCAACAGCTTCTTCCAGCGCGGCTCCCTCATCTTTTTCGCCGTCCTTATGAACGCCTTTGGATCCAACCTCGAGATGCTCACTCTTTACGCCCAACGACCCATTGTGGAGAAGCATTCCAGATACGCCCTCTACCACCCCTCAGCCGAAGCTTTTGCGTCCATGTTGATGGATTTGCCTTACAAAGTGCTCAACGCCATCACCTTCAATCTCGTCCTCTACTTCATGACGAATCTGAGGCGAGAACCCGGCGCCTTCTTCTTCTTCGCCTTCACCTCTTTTGTCTTGACTCTGACAATGTCTATGCTGTTCCGATCAATGGCTTCGCTGTCAAGAACGCTGGTTGAAGCGCTGGCCCCCGCTGCGGTTCTGATGCAAATTCTCGTCATGTATACCGGCTTCACGCTTCCAACCAGGTATATGCTCGGATGGGCTCGATGGTGCGCCCGCATCAATCCAATTAGCTTTGGGTTCGAATCTCTACTCATCAATGAGTTCCACAATCGCGACTTTCCCTGCGCAAACTATGTCCCCTCGGGCACCGGGTACTCGGATATTGGGTCTAACAACCAAGTTTGCGCTGCAGTCGGATCGGTGCCTGGGCAGAACTATGTCAGTGGGGATGTCTACATCGAATCAGCCTACGGTTATGTCAGCTCGCACAAATGGAGAAACATTGGTATTGTATTTGCATTCATGTTCATCCTGATGACCATATACCTGGTTGCCACCGAGTTCGTTACTGAGAAGAAGTCCAAGGGTGAGGTCTTGGTTTTTCGCCGCGGACACGAGGCTCTGAAGAGAAAGGCCCATGACCTGGAAGGTCCTGGCCGCGAGGTGGTCGTGGAGAAGAACTCGGACGACATTGCCATTATAGAGCGACAGACCGCTATATTCCAGTGGAGAGATGTTTGCTTCGACATCAAGATTGGAAAAGAGAACCGCAGGATTCTTGATCGTGTTGATGGATGGGTCAAACCAGGAACATTGACAGCCCTCATGGGTGTCTCGGGGGCCGGCAAAACCACGCTGCTAGATGTGTTAGCTACACGCACCACCATTGGTGTTGTTTCTGGTGAGATGCTTGTTGATGGTCACCCTCGCGACCATTCATTCCAGCGCAAGACTGGCTACGCACAGCAGCAAGATTTGCACTTGAGGACGACCACGGTCCGCGAAGCTCTCAACTTTTCCGCTCTTTTGCGGCAGCCTGCTCATATTCCACGGAAAGAAAAGCTAGAATATGTTGCCGAAGTCATCAAACTCTTGGGCATGAGCGAGTATGCTGATGCCGTAGTGGGCGTTCCCGGAGAAGGGCTCAATGTTGAGCAGCGAAAACGCCTCACTATCGGAGTAGAGCTTGCCGCTAGACCAGCCCTGCTCTTGTTCTTGGACGAACCTACATCTGGGCTTGACTCCCAGACATCGTGGGCTATTCTTGATCTCCTCAACAAACTAAAGAAGAACGGCCAGGCCATCTTGTGTACCATTCACCAGCCCTCCGCCATGCTGTTCCAACGCTTTGATCGCCTTCTCCTACTCGAGGCTGGTGGTCGCACCGTATACTACGGGGATATTGGAGACAATTCGCGAATCCTCATTGACTACTTTGTTTCCAACGGAGGTCCTCCGTGCCCTCCCGATGCCAACCCCGCCGAATGGATGCTCCACGTCATCGGCGCTGCTCCTGGATCCCACACCGATATCAAATGGTTCGAGACGTGGCGCAACTCTTCAGAGTATGCCCGAGTTCAAGAGCATCTTGCCGAGCTAAAGCTTGAACGCTCGCAACAGGTTAACCTTACCCGCACCATCTCAGCCCAAAGTCGCGAGGATAGGGCCAGCTATCGCGAGTTTGCGGCCCCATTCATTGAGCAGCTCCGTGAAGTTCAACTTCGCGTGTTTCAGCAAATCTGGCGCACGCCCTCGTACATCTACTCGAAGATTCTCCTATGCGTCAGCACGTCTCTCTTTATTGGTTTTTCGCTATACAACGCGCCAAACACCTTGCAGGGGCTTCAAAACCAGATGTTTGCCATCTTTATGCTGCTGACCCTCTTCGGGCAGCTCATTCAGCAAATCATGCCGCACTTTGTCGCCCAGCGGGCCCTGTACGAGGTTCGCGAGCGGCCGTCCAAGGTCTATTCGTGGAAAGCCTTTATGCTATCCAACATTGTTGTTGAGCTGCCCTGGAACACGCTCATGGCGTTCTTCGTCTTTGTTTGCTGGTACTATCCCGTCGGCCTATACCGCAATGCCGAACCTACTGATGCTGTGACACTCCGTGGCGCGCAAATGTTCCTCTTCGTCTGGGAGTTTCTTCTGTTCGCGTCCACTTTTGCGCACTTTATGATTGCCGCTTTTGAAACTGCGGAGAATGCTGCAAACATGGGCAACTTGCTCTTTATGCTGTGTCTTCTGTTTTGCGGTGTCATCTCCACCCCCCAGCAGTTTCCTGGCTTCTGGATCTTCATGTATCGCGTTTCGCCATTCACGTACCTCGTCAGCGGTATGTTGTCTGTGGGTATATCCAACACAGATGTAAAATGTGCAGAAAATGAGTACCTAAAATTTGACCCGGTCAATGGCACCTGTGAGAAATACATGGAGACGTACCTGTCTCTCATGGGTGGCTACATTGAGAACAAATCTGCCACCTCAGACTGCAAATTTTGCACCATCAGCGACACAAACACGTATCTTGCGATTGTATCATCCAAATACTCAGATGTGTGGCGTAACTTTGGCATAATGTGGGTGTATATTGGGTTCAATATCATCGCAGCTTGTGGGTTGTACTGGTGGGTGCGTGTGCCAAAGGCCAAGAAGGAGGAGACTGTAGACGAGACGCCTGTTGCTCGTGTGGAATCTCGTAAATAGTTGAATGCAAGACCTGGACTTTCAGATGAGAGTGAACTGGGGGGTAGGATATTGGCTTCTGAGTATGAATAGAGGTATGGCAAGTTCGTGCCTGTTAACTTAGGACCATGCCAAGTCAGACACTTAAATATAGTATATACATGAAGTGCCGATACATAACTCAAGTACATATAATTAATCCTGAATCTATTACGGAACTCAACATGTAATGAGTCCTATGATGCTCGTGAAGATATCCTCTAATCACTATGTCGAAATTTGGGAAGCGAACTAATCTCATTCATGTCATATACCTAGCACTTTTATTTCCTCTAAACTGTATTTTGTTGGCATGGGTCACATCGCCTTCTTTTTCACCTTTAACTAAGGCGTTCACTTTTTCATGGATTTTGCCATTGCCTCCGCCACGTGAATCTTTCCTTCCCGTCCCACAACCTCCCGGAAATAACTCTCGTTGCAATTTAGCAGATCCAGTGGTGTCCCGTCCTCAAATACTTGTCCATTCTCCATGCAGATGATCCGATCCATCCAAGCCAATGTCGCTGCGCGGTGGGCAATAGCTATGATTGTCGTCTTTTTAGGTAGCTCCTGCAGCGCATTTTGCAAAGCCTCATCAGAAGAAAAGTCTACGTTGGCAGCGGCTTTCGAGCATTAGCAGTAGCATTGTGAGACCGGTTTAGTACCGCTTACCCTCATCTACCAAAAGAACATCTGGCTTAAGAAGAAGGACTCGGGCCGCGCAGAGCAACTGGCGCTGTCCAGTGGAAAGTTCGCCGCTGTTGGGCTGAAGGTCGCGAGAAAGCGGGTCATTTCCCCCGTGATCGATGAGGAGTGATTTGAGCTGGCATTTCTCCAATGCTTCAATTAATTCGGCATCGGTGTGAGTACCGATTGGGTCTAGATTTTCTCTGATTGTACCTTTCAGAACTAGGGGCTCTTGCGTGAGAGTTCGGACTGCAGTTCGAAGTCCTTGGACATCTAGGTTTGTAATGTCAACGTCGTCCATCGTAATTGTCCCACCATTTAGTGGCACGAGACAGGTGAGTGCCGATATTAATGTAGACTTTCCGCTTCCCGTTCTGCCAATTATCCCAACCCTCTCCCCCTTGCGTATCTTCAAATCGACACCATCCAAAGCAGGGGGACGTTGAGAGTCGTAAACGACGGAGGCTTTGCGGAATTCGATTACGCCAGCGCTGGGCCGACGGGAGTCTCCAGATGCTTCCGTGGGTATACCGTCGTAATACTTCTTTAATCTTTCGATGGAATTCATCTTTATCTGGAGCTCGCACATGCACCAGGCCAATACGTAAACACTGTTTGAGATTGTCGTGGCATTGCTGAGCGCCAGACCACCCTGGGTACTCGACATCTTTCCGGACACCAACAGTATTGCGCATATTAGTACCAAGAATGCGGATGCTATTTCTGCTCGGAAAGTGATCCATGTGTCGAGAGCATTGCGGCAGAATTTTGCCGACATGTAATTATCAAGTGCTCTATCATGCTTACCGCGGATCAATCCTTCTGCACCGTAGACTTTTATTGAGCTCATTCCCCTCATGGCCTCACTAATGATAGCGAGAACTGGAGAATGTAGAATGGATGCAGATCTTTGCATCTCTCTAGCGGCGCTGTAATCATTTGTTAAGATATATGTGTCTGATTGGTATTCATTGGGAGTATTTCTAACTTACACAGAAAACTTTAATAATAACCATCCAGCTACCATCATGTATGGCAGAGCAACCGCCAGTGTCACAGGTGCCGCAGCCACAACAAGGACAATGGAAGAAAGAAGCGAAGTGCTTGCTACGAGAACTCCGTCCATAGAGTTCATGATGAATATATCCATGGCCATGACGTCGCTCGAGAATCTGTTTAGGATGCGCCCGACCGGCTGGCGGTGGAAGAACGAAAGGGGGGCTGCTAAAATATTGTCTACTGCGATTCTGTGAATAATTTTACTCGCACCCACACTAAGCACGACCAGAACTAGGCCGAGTAATGCTTTGAAGAGTCAGCGGTCGAATTTTGCATTGGCTTGAGCGATTCACTTACATTCTATGAGCGCTGGCGAAACAGTCAGTGCAAGATAACCTCCGAGATACTCAATACCTTTCAGACCAAGGCCATCTTCTATCCACCACACTAGCCAATATGAGGACATGGTTTTGGCAACCGTCAACAACCCTGCGATGAGACTCGCTAATAGCACAATGGATTTTCCACCAGCACACCTGCAGTAGAATTTCAGCACATCTAAACTAACTGCGCCTCGAGATCTTTCTTCATCTTCAAAAACATCCTCAGGTGCACTCATAGTGGTTGGGAACATGGTGGTTGCAGGCGATAAATTGTTTGCATCTTCTGAATCCGTTTCCGCGTTGCTCAAGGATTCGAACGTGAGGTCTCCAGCATGTGTGGAATACTTTTCTAAATATACGCAACTGGATATGAATTCTTTACTAGTACCAGACCAGGTAACCGTGTTGGCGTCAAAAGCAACGACGTTATCACACAATGGCACAAATGAAGTGTGCAGTGTTACTGGAGGAAATTAGCGTTCGTTTCTAAACGATCTTGAAGAAAGTCTCATACCTAAGATGACAGTCTTTTTGAGCCGTCGAATTCTCTGCAATAAGAGAAGTCTGGTTTTAGCATCAACAGCTGAAAAAGGATCATCAAGTAAAAGGATATCGGAATCGGAATAGATGGCCCTCGCTAGTGCAATGCGCGCACGCTGACCCCCGCTTAAATTATTCCCGGACTCTGCAATTATTGTCTCAATCTTTTCAGCGCTTGAAAACCCACGCCCAAAGTCTTCATCTAGTGCACACATGCGTAAGACGCTGTGGTAGCGGGCAGGGTCATAGTTGGCAGCAAAAACAACGTTGTCACGCAATGAACCTGAGAAAACCCACGGGTCTTGAGAGATATATGACAAGGTGCCGTAGGTGTGATGGGATCCAGTCTCAATGCTCATTTCGCCGAGAATAGCTTTTAGAAAACTTGATTTTCCACTGCCAGTGGGACCAATGACAATTGATAGCTCATTTTGAGCAATGTTGAGTGACCCAACATGCAGAACCTTGTCATATTCAAAATCCTCTCCTTTTTTGTCATGCCCATAGGTGAAAGTTGCGTCGGTAAAACTCACACTGACCAGCCCTCCTTTTCGCGACTCCACTTGTAGTTCTGCCTCCTCTGCTGCCAAGAAGTTCTTTATTCGTTCAAAGCTCGGCCAAGTCGAACATTGACGATTGATTGCGAGTGAAGTATTTGAAACTGGAAGGTACAGCATGTTGAAGTATGCGAGGGCCGGGAAAACGATCGCCGACGAGAGTTTGTGCCCCATGAGATAGTATGCGAGGAAAGCTATTCCTGCGCTGAATCCTGCCACTGCTTGATTCATGGCAGTAAAATAGCAGAATGATAGTGCATGATACTTTGATAGTTAGATTCGAGAACTGATAGGCGGTGGATGGACAACATTGCACGAACCTTCGTCAACGCTTTCACTTGCTGGTCGCGTGATTCCTTTACTCTTTGACGAAAGACCCCTTGATATCCAAGCACTTTGACTCCCTTAATTCCATAGAGAAGCTCTGTCAAAGTGCCAAGGCGACCGTCGTTGCACGAGACGTAGCTCCTCTGGGCAGAGATTATTCCTTTGTTGGCCCAACCCTGGGAGACAAAGATGATCAAAACCACCAAGAAGCCTGGAGTTGATGTCAATATTATGCCATCAATAATTTGATGGCAGATAACATACCGAACAGGGCAGTTGATCCCATAATGTTGACTGTGAGCACACAAATGGTGATGATCTGAATCGGGGCACTCCAAACGTCGTGGAATTTTAGCATGTAATTCGCGAGGAGTTCCGCATCGACTGAACTCATGTTGATTATCTTTTCTGCTGGGTACATGGATCGTGATTCCATTGACAATCGCATGCTCTTTTCAAGAATAGCGACTCTGGATGTCGTCTCAACCCAGACGTAGTGAGTTCTGCATGCTTGATCTTTTGCACGCCCCAGAAGAGTTGCCGCCATCGTCATGAAGAAGAGTGTCCAGCCCAACAGCATATTGTCTGGGCTCAAGAGCAGTCTTCTAAGAACAAGAGGAGAGCCGATGGTTGCTGCAGCAGAGAGGGCCTGACTATTGTTAGTGGTGGTGCATCAATCGTAACGGTGGACCGGCACCTACTTCTAGAATTGCGCCTAGCAGAAGCATGCCTCCAGCTTCCTTTGTGAATAGTAATGCCAGTGCTGGCCTTGGTTTCTTTTTTGAACTTGAGAAGAGGGTACGCAGATGAGCCGAAGCAATCTTGAATACTGGAAGCCAATCATTTTGCAGCTCGTTCGACTTGTTGATGCGCCAGACTAGACGGTCAAGCCAAAATTGCACTGGAGAGATGTAGTGCTCAAATCGAGTTGTCTTTCGATAATCCTTGGTAGACCCCCGATTGCTACGACGGCTGAGGCGGCTTAATACGCGAGAAATTCTATTGTGACCTGGTTCGGTAGCCATTTTGTTGAATGAGAATTGCAGATACCGTATCCAAATCTGCATCTTAGCAATTTCTGGGAGAACCATATTAATGTTTACAGCAGTATTACTTGATTCATGCCTGGTCGGGTGTTATCTGAAAGGTATCAAAACCAGATCAGAGATCAGATGAGACATTTTCGATACGTCATATACAGTGGAAGCAAGTCAGCAGGGCATGTCAGGAATGTGAGAATCTTTTTAAGCCAAGAATACAGTGGCAGGAATGGACATGAAAATTACCCCAGAAGAGATCTCCGCTGGGCCAATCACTCAAAGACATGTACTAGACAGCTATCTGCAAAGTACTTCAGGGAGCTTAGAGTTCTAGGGCGGAAACATTGATGCACGACAGACACGTCTGCTTTCTTGACATCCGACTAAGCTTTAGTACACAGATGACTCTCTAGGCCGTCTTCTATTAATATGTCAAAAATGGTTGGTATATATTATTGACGCACATGCCGACTTTTATCTTCATCATCTGGAATCGTGTGTTTGTATGGTTATCATCAAAAGGTCATATATTAGAATTATTATATCAAACCTTTTACAGTTATCCAGGCCATGTTTCAGTAATTTGTCGAGAGCCTCGAGACTTTGCCACAGCCGGGAAAATGGGCGCACCGCGGTGGCTAATAGGTCAAGGGGTGAGTGATGCTAAATCCGACATTGCGGCTTGTCTCATCCTTGTGTAACCTAATCATTCAGCGCACGGCCCTGGTGCGCATTCCTCCAAAGAGTCTTCAGTATGGCTAATTCATCCGCAAGACCATCTCCGATCTTGAACATTCTCAACTGGTCAAGTCGGGATCGACTGCCGATTTCTGGCTCCACTCCCGGATGAATGATGATTCACCTGCACTGGCATCTCTCACCCGCTGCACTGGAAGGTCACCCTGGTATCGCAGTTAACAGCATGAAAGCCGTCGGGTCGCAGGCCTGACTGGGTCAGGGTATTATTCCTGCGGATTTTGAGGCTCCAAATTGTCTCAATTTTGGATTCGAGTTCGATGGTGGCATCAGGTTCACCAGCACGGCAATGACCGGTTTTAGCCGGCGGAGCCTTGCTGTACTTTCGATAGGCCATGGCGGAGCCAAGTGAATTCGTTAATGTACAGACTGTGATGAATATGAGTATCGCACTGGCCCTTCTTTTCTGGAATCCTAATCTGCAGGTGGTTGCTGGATTTCTTGAAAGTCATCTCCCCCAAATATTCCCAAAATAATCGCCAGAATACCGTTTCAAGTATTTACCGAAATCAACAACACCATTATTTCCTTGATATTCGCTGTTTTCTACTTCGGAGGCCCAGACTCTGTCTCAGAGACAGGGGATAGGATTCAAGCGAATCAGCTCTTCTAGTTTTTGACTGGCGATCTTGGGCATCTTGATCCGGCATGCGTTTGCTTCCACGTCTCATAAGCGGGGTTTAATTAAGCTAAGATCATCATCGTGTCTAGCGACGCTGATGATTCCTTCATTCAATAGCTTCCTGCCTTTGTTCTGGGTTCTTGCTGATGCAATATTGCAAAGTGTTCGCCTCATCGTTCATTCTTGAAATGACCATCGGAAATCTTTTGGAAAAAATAGCTAGCGTAGTTGCACAAGAGCATCATCAGTCCACTATCAACCCAGTAGACCACCACCCCGGGCAAAGGTAATGAGCGTAGATCAAGATGCGTTTCTGCTCGATTGTTTCCGCAATCAACATATACAACCCCTGAACCATATTGTCACCGACTCTCTGCTTTGCTATCAGACTTTTCGCAATGCTCTAATTTCGGCACGCGGTGAGAGTTGCGAGGGGACTTTCCGCAAACATGTAAATAGATAGAGATCCTGTTGCTGTCTGCGTTGCAGAGATTGTCCCTTTGTCATTTATCATCATGAATATTCCCAGAGCCAAAACCACGAGGTGAGCTTGGCGTTACGCCCAAGCTTGCAAGCTCAGCCATAGGGATTCATTTGTCACTCCACCTCCCTTTTCTCATATTTGACGTGTAAGGAAAGAGAAACGGTTGGGAGCAAAAATTCCGGTACGTATGAGAATCAAGACGAAAATGAGTGGGACAAGATTCCGGTTTAGGCTTAACGTCATATCCCCCGGCATTATCAAGGCAGGCTCAAACCTCCACACTTTCGATGGCCGATCCTTGCAAAGTGCAGCTCTGTAGGGCCTGCAAGGCGCCACATGATCGGCTCCCATTTCTATAGATGTTGCATCAACACCAGACTAAATACTCTTAAGTGCACCTATATAAGCGTTTCCTTAGAACAATACTGAAATTCGCGATATGCCTTGTTGGCACAATCGTATATGATGGGGGATTACTCCTCAAATGCGAGGTTTTTTCCCACGTGATTGGTTATTTACAATGCCTGAGAAAGGTTGGTGCCACAGCACTCAAAATTGAGATATTGTATATAGCAATTTCCATCCTTCTAGGCTTCCCGCACGCAAAGTCTACTCTTTAATCTTGTCAAAGATCAATATCTCTTCTCATTTCATACGCTCATTTTATTTGTTATTTAATGGGGCCTGGACCCCGTGTTCAACTTTTACCCCATTCTCGAGTTCCTTACCCTATAGTCCCGGCCATTGGTAGGTGCTGGGCAACCGTAATAATGATGAACTCTACAAGTCTCTATCTTGGTAGCTGTAAGAAATTTCCGCTCACGAACAGAAATCAGAGTCTTACACTGATTTGAGGTCATAGACACGGAACTGGCATTGCTTTGTCCAGATAAATGCCAGCTTTCTTAGGCCATCGCTTGCATTCGTCATCCAACCTCAACGCATTTTTGCCACCAGTGAAAGAACAATCAATTTGAATCCTCTACGCCACACAAACTTTAATCTCTATCAACTCATAGTTAGAGTTGCCCCTTGCTTTGCCAAGACGGAAAAACCCCAGCATATGCTCCCATTTCTGATAATCCTCCGATCGCCAAGACATTGAACATAGATTCTAAATGCTCTCAAACGCCAAGTCGTTGGCGACCGCGAACGCACGACCCCTAAGGCTTACGCGGATGGCCGGCCCCACGCGCCTATTTCGCAAGGTTAATCGAGATCCCCAATATTTCGAACGCCAAGCCATCCGCGTTCTGATCTAAATTGTCAAATGACGCTGTGTGGGCTGGCGCGTTGTGTGTCAACTTGACCCCATAAAAACACTGACTTCCCGTTACTGCTTTCCCAGGCCACAGAGTATAACAGGCTCGGCCAAGCCCAATAAACCCTGCGTTGAGGACCCCATTGGCTCCTTCATCAGGGGTCGCTTTGAACCACGTGAAACTTAACTTATCATTTGCTACTGGGCGAGTAATGAACGTGCAATTTGCTCGATACTCACTAGCTCCTGACTAAACATGAAGGTCCTTGTAGATGCGCACACGCCATCATATGTTTTCATCCAACCATTTCGGTCGCGTCAATCATGAATCTGTGCTCGAGCTCCCCTCAATGGTTATTCAACCCTGTTTTTCTGCACAAAGGTCTTTTCTCCCTAGATTCGAGTGCGGGAGTATTTTACAGTTTACTGTCACGGAAAATTTGCAACTTTATTTACCTCCGACAGATGGCACTCTCGTTCTCGGCGATACCGCGAGGATAGACCATGCGTTTGAGTACGATGTGGGTCCAATTTTGAACGGACAGCGCACTAGTTAGAGTGCTCCGAAATGGTGTGCCCATTGAATCCGGATTTCTTGACCATGCGCATGAAGACGGACGGACCGCGTGAGCTAGGGAGTTTCAGAAAAAGTCTCAAACTATTAGTTTATGAGATTTGATGGAGGCGCTATGCATCTGGCGTCGCGAGTGAAAGACTGTCTAATAAAGACACAAAACAAAGATTCATCCGTGGTCAACAGAGCAGTCACCTTCTCGGACAGCTTTCTCGTACCTTTGAGTCAGCATGTCGCTCACCTGGATTGACAGCCATGAAAGTCAGAATAGGCTAAGCGTCGGTAAGAACCAGCTTTACTCCTGACACAGGAGTCCACCAAAACGTATGTTAACATGGACAAAACACATAGGGAAGTTGGAAATCGAGATGGAAGTCAACACCATGGAGCAGGCTGAGGATAGCGTTGTGCTTCTCAATCCTGAAGAATCAGAGACGCCCCCTCAGCCAAAAACATCACGTCTATTATTGCTGGCTATACCGTTGGCAGGGTTCGTGTGGTATATCCCTGGCCACGTCTCAAAGCATAGAGCTAACCCTTTCCACCGCAGTGTACAAGTGGCATTTAGCGCTCAGTTTGCAGAAGGCACAGTGAGTTTCCCGGGTCTACAAATCGATCCAACTAACTGTATGTCTTTGTAGAATTATCTATATTCTCTTGGCTTCACAGCATCAGAAGCTAGTGTCATTTGGCTTATTCCGCCGATTAGCGGCGTGGTATTTCAGCCTCTACTAGGAATACTGAGTGATGGCTTGACCACTAGGTGGGGCCAGAGAAAGCCGCTCATGGCAGTTGGAGCAGTGGGTGTCTCGTCGTCATTGCTTGCTCTTGCATGGGCATTTGAGATAGCCGATATCCTGTTTTGTCCTAGAGTGGTCGCGGAATCCGCCAAATACATCGCCATTTTCGCGATGATCGGCATCAACTTATTCGCCCAAGCGATTCAGGTTGCCGCTCGGTCTATCATTGCTGAGCAATGTCATATGCAGCACCAAAGCCAGGCAAATGCATGGGCAGGCCGGCTGATTAGCGTCGCAAATATTGGGTGCTACTGTTTGGCCTCAAGAACTCGGTCTGACACTGCACCGGAGTTAGTTTTAAAGAGGTTGACATGTCTGGGAAGCTTCTTGGTCACCCTGACCTCAGCTCTGAGTTGTCTTCTTGTCGAGGAGACCATTCGCTTCCCAGCGCGGAGGCAGAGCGATATTAATTATGCTGAAAAGCGAGTTGAAGAGGACTCTGAGATAAAAGCTCCCTCGCTTCTGAGGAGTGAATTGGCTGCGATTCAGCTTGTAAATGCAGCTGCATGGTTTGCTTGGCTTCCATTTCTGACATACATTAGCAGGTATGTATGAATCAAAACGCTATATGAATTGGAATGTGCTAAAGATTTAAACTAGATATGTAAACAACATATGTGGGTAAAGAAATGTCAAATAATACGACCGAGACTAACCCATTACTATTTTAGATGATCAAGAAATCCTCCTCTTTAAAGATGCTCAATCTGAATCTGTACAGCCATCAAATGAAACCAAATATGGATCACAAGCTCTCTTTTGGAACGCAGTGATTGCTTTGTGTTCTAACACAATATTACCAATGGCCTTTGAGGGATTAAAACTTATCAAGACGGGCTATACCTCTCATGGCAAGATTAGGTACCGAAATATTTGGGCATTGTCGCAAATTCTTTGCTCTATATGCTTCTATGGCATAATGCTCGTCCAGTCGACTGGAGTAGCCCTTCTACTGTCAGGTATCATGGGTATAAGTTGGGCAATGACCCAGTGGTTACCCAATATGCTCGTCAGTATGGAAATCATTCGTCAGGGAACGATGTCGAAGCGTACAAGTGGGCGCACTGGGACTTTGATTGGGTTTAACAATATTTCAATTGCGTTACCACAGATTTTTAGTACTCTCTGGAGCACCCTGATATTCAGGGTGTTGGATAACGATATCGGAATCAACTATCTCTTTGCGAGTGCAGGTTTAGTTTCTCTTGTTTCCGCTGGTTTATGCTTTAGGTTAAAGCACTGGTAAAGATAAAAATGAAGACCATCTCATTTTGCTCATACCCCTCCGTCAATAGAAAAAAGTTCATTTCGTATCAAGGGTCAATGAAGATTCACATAATTAATCACCTTCTAACTAAATTTTTGATGTAACGCCGACCGTGCCTGGTACCCCAGAATTCTTATTTGTTGGCAGAGACTTAAATTGAAAAGGCTGTGAGGTGGTAAATTGGCTAGAGGTCACTTTTAAATATGAAATGCGATCATGGTTACAACAGGATGCCTTAAAAGCTAGAAAACACCGCCACGTGACAGCTAGTCTCAACCTTTTCCATCAGCCTACAAAGGCGAAATCCGATGTTAAATGGCACTGCTGCCCCTTTCCATAACTTGAAATACAACCAGTTGTTTTTGAGAGCCCATGAGTAAGCAAAAGAATCTGCACTCAAGGAGTTATTTATGCGATCATTGGAGACCAATTCCGAACCAGTTTCTTGACAAAGACAATCATGCTGATGAACCTTTCTTTTCCTTTTGTTCGGATTGTTCAAATTCCCGGTTCTGG
This sequence comes from Calonectria honghensis, assembly GCA_013403855.1. NCBI lineage: Eukaryota > Fungi > Ascomycota > Sordariomycetes > Hypocreales > Nectriaceae > Calonectria > Calonectria honghensis. The sequence continues at coordinate 1,135,283 of VTGB01000012.1, forward strand.
AAGGTGGGATACGTTTGGAGAATATCGATCTGCCAACACTGCTGTGCAGTTAAATCTAGCACCGGGTTGACGAGATTTACTTAGTTCTTTCCTCTTACAATGGCTGGTAGCCTTGAGGAGGCGGCCGAATCAAATAATTTCTGTATACATCCAGCTCCAGCCTGTACAGCGAGCAGATAAAAAAAGGTTTTATAGCCTGAATACCCTTTGGGTTATACAAGTCATAAGGCTTATTTAGATTTAGAAGAAGCTTTTAAGGTAAAAATCTCTAATAACTAGATGGCTATCTCTAAAAGCTTATAAAGACTTAATAAAAGAGATACCTATTGTATCAATAGATAGCTATGGCTCTTATGCATCTGGTTGGAAATAGAAGCTCTTGTTTTTTTACTATAGAGGGGATCTAGCTAGGTCTCTTATAGCTGCAGCTGGCAGCTGTAGTCCGAGACTTCCTATCTAAGGTTGAAGCTATTCGCAGCTTGGCGTTCTTGGCTACCGTTATCTGATAAGGCCGGCGGCGGCCTCCAGTTGTTTCCGTAACGGTCAGATAAGCCGGTCACCGTTGTTGACGGCATTTGTATGTGAAATCGGGCTGTGTGCAGCCCGGGGCCGGTCTGTTTGATCTTGCTGTTACTGTTTTGTTCAGGCTAGGCTATTGAGGCTATCTACGGTGTGTGACATATTGTTACGAGCAGGTCCCATTTAACAGCTGCTATCCGTGCCGGTATTCGCAAGCATTGCGATTATTGACTTATCTTTTGGCCTAACCGTCAATTGATGTAAAAGGATGCACGGATTCTTACACTCGAGGCTAACCTTTGCGCTAGAAGAACTGGATTGGAAAAAGACGATGGAAGTTCGACTATAATTAAATCATCAAAATATTAAATCCATCAAGGGAAAGAGAAATGTTTTGCGTATCTTTTATCCAGTCGACTTTCCCACGATAAATTGAAGGGAAATATGATACGTTGCTAGCAACCACCTCCTGATTGTGGCCGGCTAGCTTTATCTTCAGCCATAAATTGGTAAGAACCAACCATAATATGAGAATTCAGGTATGTGGGTAAAGCTAGTCCCAATATGTGCAGACGTGGAACGTGTCTTCCTCGTGATGCTCCTTGGTTCGCTGCTCCTTTAATTACCTCGCTGCGTTACTTGTTGTGACTGCATATTGTGCAAACATCCCGAATGCATCGATGCAAAAATGGCAGATCTTCCAGTCTATGTGGGATTGTGGCAGGTGTGTTTCTAACCATGCAACTAACTCCGCGAGAACTTGGGATTCTGGGTTTTTGAGCTCTGATTTCCACTTTTGGATAAACACATTACCCAAAAATTGGGTTGACGTTAGAAAAGTGCTTACCTGCTCACCCGTTAATGTATATGACTGCGTCAATATTACAAAAACGAATGACCTAAGATTGACTTTTCCAAATTATTCAATGACCGCACTAATATCACTGCCTCTCAAGAGTTGAATGAAGGCATAATTGATGTGCTGCCCAGCCGAAGGGTTTCATGGCGCCATAAAAGATTCTGCAGCTGAGATACCAAGAATAACCTTTATTCACGAGCAAATAGTAGCATTTACTCTGTATTGTAGCCATCCATTTGAAAGGGAAGATGTGGATTTGACAATTTGCTATATCCTTCAACATTCCGTCTACTATATGGAACCAATCTATGTCGCTCTTTTCTTGGCGAATGGATCGAGAAAGTTCAACGATGTTCTATACCTTGGTAGCAACCCTTTCAATGCGATAGCTTGCTTTGAACAAGTTCAACTACGCAACAATGCATTGGGGAAGTGTACTACTCTTGCACACGCCGTAGCCGCATGGGAGGAAAGTCAAAATTTGGATTTCAATTTGCAACAGTCGATCACCGCTAACTGGACAGCCCTGGTGCTGGGAATAAACAACGTAGGACTTGCTGGCATTTCGAGTCTTGGTGTTGGGGGTAAGCCTTGCCGTTTTTAGCGAGTAAGAAGATTAGTGGCGAGCTAATCATTATTTACTGTCGCTTCATAGGCTTAATTGCGGGAGACTTGACCTTTTCCAACATGAAGTCTTTACCACTCCCATCGGACCGATGGGAAAAGGAAGTCTCACTGTGGTTTGAAATAGGATTGGCTTTGTTGCAGGCTCACATCCTAAGATTCCAAACTAGAATTGATCTTTCGAGTCCGGGCCTCTACGGAGAATTTTTAATCTTCGAGCCCCTCAGCAAATTAGACAAGGGACAGCTCCGCTCCGCGGTAGTTGCGGCCTGTCAAAATAAAAAATTTACAACAACAGGACGCTACCAGAACTTTTACTTTTACAAACTTATTCTTGTCGCGCTAGCTTGCATATTCATCATTTTACTGAGCCTCATTTTAGAGCCACGCATCACAATAGTACAACGACGATCACCGACTCCTGAAGGACAACCACGCCAATTATCAAGGGACGTGGATCACATATTTTGGCTGCTGAGGGTAGCCTTGGAGGGTATTGGGGTTGTGCCGTGGAGAAGGGGCGGGAAGCTCGATAGTCGAGTATCCTAATCTGTGATGAAGATGTCGTTGTTAAGGGACCTGGAATGTAGGGTGAGAGAGATCGCTTTTATGAGATGCCCAGAGAACCAGCCTATCTAATAGAGGACAAGCAAAAGTAACACATTTTTATTTACTTCTTGTTTTATCAAAGGATGTCACATTGACGGCTACGGCAAAAGTGAAGTGACACTCCGCTAATGCGTAGCGCAATGGTGCCCTATATCCCGTTTGACAAAGGATATTAAGATATTTGTTCTTTTAGTTAGGGTAATAAGACTTTTATGAATAGCCCTATTGTTTAAATCTGCTTGTATACTAACTCTGTGGCCTAGTTCCTAGATCACCCGGTTGAGCCTATAGCTTGTTTCTTTTTAACTAGCTTTGCCCTTGTGAATCGGAGATAAGGTTAGCCTCTTACTACTTAAGATGCCTCTGCCTTGCCAAGACCGATCGGCACCCAGTAATATGCTTCAACTAACTGGAAATACACCAATTTAGGAGTTCTTTTACATGGATCCATTACGTAGTAGCCATAGGCCACACACACATGAAATTTTGAATTTCAATTTGTGCTGATCATGAATCAGCTGACTATACTCTCAGAGAAATGATATCTAGCCTACCCTAACATTGCATTTCTTGGTGCTTCAATCGACGACATGATTCCCTGGGTCAAGTTCGGTATGTACTACAATCATAGGCAAGCTTGTTGGGTGGGCTCCAGGACTTTGGTTCATGAGGCCATCTATAAGAAATTGATTGAGGCTCTCAAAACTGGAGCGGAGAAGAACAACATTAGGACCCTTTTGCTCCGGAAGCCTTTTTGGATCCACAACTGTCCATGTTACAAGTTCATCAAATCATGAAGCATTTAGAACAAGGAGCAACTGCCGTAGCTAGAGAGACTCGCCTTTGTATTCAAGTGTATTACATAAAACGAAAAATAAGTTTCGTAAATGTGGTCGGGTAAATGAATATTGTTAAGGAAGATATTCTCGGTCCTATGTGAAAGATCTAGTCATTTAAGGATGAGGAAGAAACAATCAGATTAGCTGATTCTTCATGATACGGTAGGTTGACTCGATACCGTTCCTGCTCAGGCTAAATTTGGGACTTAATACTTGCGCCCCCACGTCTTCGTGTGTTTATGAGGATTATTGGCTATCTTTAAATTATAAACAAGAGAGATTGGAGGGTGAAAGGCCTGACACAGAAATTTGTTATAACCAAAGAACCATTTATATGATGCAGTGGGGTTAAGAAGATAGAGTTAGAATATCAGGTTCCGTTTTGATGAGCGACGGACAGGTCAGCCTCGGGAAGAATAGACAAGGTTGGCTGTTTGCACTATAAACCTTTCTTTTTTGTCTGCTTACTGTGCAGGCTGGAGCTAAATGTATAGAGAAACAAGGTTGGCTTTATTATAACGTCCACTTGATTTCAAAACATTCTGGCCATAAACTTCTTACTTCTTCTGCAAAATGTCTTTTTTTATCCCTTTTCAATGTTGTGGAGTCTCCGCGGCTTCAAGAAGTTTCCCAATTAGAGAATTGATCGGTGTCTGAGCAAAGTAAGAAATTATATCACGATGTATTTCTGATGTTTTATCTCCCTGACCCGGGAAAGGTGTGGGATGAGATAACTCATTTTGTGCTACTTTAGGAGTGCATTTATTGGTACTCAGATGGTACTGTCATTGCTTCACTCATACATGCACTCAGACTATGAAGAGATGGAGATACTTATTCACATTAATCATCATCACTCTCATCATCATCTCCGTTATTACCCACATCACTACCTGCACCGGCATCGGCTTGATTTCCATCATCATCCCCATCAGCTTCGTCCCCACTGTCCTCGTCACCGCTCCCCTCTGCAAAAGCCCCCGGTCTCGCTGCGACCGCATTTGCCGAAGCTGGAACAGCGCCCAGCGCTTTTGCAGCAATTTTTTCGAATTCTGGAGTGCTGGCAACCCCCAGTCTCGCGGTAAATGGCCCAAATCCACGCTCGTGAAACCCCAACCTCGCACCCGGATCTGCGGGGTCACCCAATGGAGGCCGCTCAGAAAGAGCCCAGCCCATGACAACGTCACCCGATGTAGCTTCTGGACCCAGTCCAAGGTCACTATCAAGGCAGTTCTCGCAGAGAAAGGTATACGTGAGGGATGTCGCATTTACAGCCACAGCATCTGCTATTGGTCGGACTTGGAAGTTTCCCGCTACTTCCGGAGGGTTGTCTTCATCGGTAGCCTGGCGAAATGATGCCATGACGCCGCCATTCCCATCTGGCCAGACGGCAAGAATGAAATTACCTTCCATGTCTCCCGTAAGCCCAAAAGCTCCCCATCCCTCTCCTTTAACAAGAGGGAATGAAAGCTGGCCGATGAAAGAGCCGGTAGGTGCGGTTTGAACTTGGGGAAGGGCAAAGGCGAAGCCAAATGAAGTACGTGCACCAAAGAACCGTTGCATAGGAAGGCCGGTTGTTTGGTCTGTAAATGTCTCCGAAAATTGTGAAGGAGACGAAGTTGGCTCATCATCATCCTGAGCAATGATGATAGCAGGAAGGAAAATGATGGTAAATGCCATGCTGTAAGGATTGGTATAGAGCTGGCGACGTATGCGCCGTCGTTTGTGGGCATTGCGTGAGAATTTCGCGAGCATGTTGTTGAAAATAAACAAAAAAGTTGCTGTGTGCTTCTTTTCGTAATTAGAAACTTGGGATTTTAGTACTCCGCTGATCAATATGAACAATGTTACTTTATTAAATAGTTGAATTCATTTTGAACCTGCAAACCTGATTCTAGTAGCCAAGACACCTTTACCGTGCAGACTGAGACATTCAGGTGACAAAAATTGACTGCATCATGAAAAAGGAGAGAGCCCAAACCAAACCTAAACATTCATGACATAGGCGATGCATCAATGAGACTTGCGGAGTATCTCAAAAGGTGAAATGGTAGGACAGCACTCAGGATTGCTTCCTTGGCGTCTCAAATTGCTCTACTTAATGTCAATAATTAAACGCCGAATGCCCTAATTCGTGATAGCATGGAAGTAACAGCATTCCTAAAAATAAAGATTTCACGCTTGAGAAATCAGAAACCAATGAGAGTGGGCTGATTCGCTCAGAACATACTGACAGCGGAGTGAGAAACTGACTTGCAACACCTCCAGTATGAGAATGTGTTATATTACTATACCCAGTCAGGTGTATCAAGAAATTCTCCACCTTAACTGCATGCATTTCGAACCCCTTGCTTAAAAATGGATTGGATTGAAACACAACTCTGCTCATGGCCTATCATGAATTGACAAGATCGACAAGGGCTAGTTTCAAGCTATCGAAATGTTAAATTTAGGCAAAGAACGGATTTAAAGCTGCCAAGTATTATTGCATTGACCAAATCGGCTTGTTTGATCTATTTCGGTTCTTTTGTTATTCCCTGGTCATCTGATTATCATATTTTTGCTGTTCCACATTTCGATGACAGTTGGAAACTTGTGCACATTGACCATATGCAAATATTACACGACGTAGAGAGCTTTTAGGTTTGCAAAAGAAATTACTTCGGCTGCTGGGTGTCAATATTTGTCGACCTTGATTACCCGTGGTTTGCTGGTCCATGGCTGCAGTCTAAGGCTCAAGCTATTTAAACTTGGCGTTCTTGATCACCGACATCGAATGTAGCCAGCTACCACTGTTGGCTAGGTCTATGATCATGATGATCCTTCCATAGTTTTTAAAGATATTTGTATGGGACTTTGGGTTTCAAGCAACCTGGTGCGGGTTCGTTGGACCTGGCCGTTGGGCTAGAGGTCAAGGTAGGCTACTGATACCATCTACCGAGTATGACAGACGGGTTATTGGGAAGCCCAGGCTGGTTCAAAGCTAGGTCAAGGGGACACAGAAGGATCATAAAGGTTTGGTTGCAGGAAGTCAGTTTCAGCATTGCATTATTTACGTAGCGCACTATATCGGTACGCTTGCAATGGTACCACCCGATCAAAACCTCAGCCCATTACATCGAGTTTTATCGAGTTTTATTTAGTTATATGATCGCCTATGGGCAACAATGGATATAACCGATGCAGATGCATTGGATGACTGGATTTAAATGGATAAGATGTGCACCCATAGGCTTGAATTCAATGACTTGACAATAACAAGGCTGATACACTGGCTTCGCCCATAACGAACTTTTGGGATTGTGTCAATGTAGCCTGAAGGGTTCTATTTACCTTCAACCAAGATTCAGGTGTGTTAAGGGGCTCGTGTTCGTGACTAACCTCTCGTAGAAGGTTCATAGTATGCGTTCACATTGCATTTACATTGCATACTGCGCAACCTCGAATAATCCTGACAGAAGGTTCAATACAAGTACACACATCTCGCATTTGCTCTGCGCATTACAGGAAAATGGGCCGCATAGTGGCATGCATGATTTGCAAACCAAGACGGTGAACTTAACGATATGTTGGGTTGATGGCAAAACCTGTTGAGTGTCTGGAATAGGCTCTGGGCAACAGTCACAGAAACAGCGTCAGCCCGTTACATTTTAACTTCTCTCTCGTAATCCATGTAGATTTCTAATATGTTGACTCTCAGAATGCTTGTTTGTTTTTTGGTGTTTGGATCTTTTGTCTTGCACTGAAAAGAGCATCGCCAGCTCCGAGAGCCTCGAGCGCTTTTATCCATCACTTCAATTGCCTTTGGCGTTGCGTTGAGGGCATCTCCGTGGACTGCCTTTCTAATCTTTTGGTTCGGTTTTTCCATCAACCCAACATATCTTTGCAAACCACATATGCCACTATTTGGCTCATTTTCCTGGGATGCGCATAGTAAATGCGAGATATGCGTACTTATATTGAACCTTCTGTCAGGATCATTCGAGCACAGCATATAATTCAAATGCAATGTGAACGTATACTATGAACCTTCTGCAAGAGGTTGCAAATACGAGCCCCTCATCACATCTGAATCTTGTTTGAAGTAGATCAGCCTTTTTATTGTGAAGCCATTGAATTCAAGCGTATGGTTGCAGGGCCTACCCATTGAAATCCAGTCATCCAATGCATCTGCATCCGTGACATCCACTTTTGCCTATAAGCGATCATATAACTAAATAAAACTGGATGTTGGCTCTTAGGGTATCCATACTATTGACTTTTATTATAACTAAATTTATTTAGAGGAGCACCTAGGGTAGCCTCATAAGCTCATTTCCATCACCACCAACAGTGCAAAACAACGAAATGATTTTGGATTTTACTAGTACCTATGTGCATATTTCTAATTCAACATAAATGTGAAGTATTTTATTCGAAATCTTAACCAGGCTACCTTTAGTTGATGGTTTAGACCGTGATAGTAAATCATCTGCCTACCAATCCCACGAGATGGTGTTACAGAGATGTCCGCTGATGAATCCTTCCCATTTGTCATTCATCCCCGGGTACATTTTTAAGATGTAATAATCATCCATCGAGTTTTATTTAGTTATCAAGCTTTTTGATAATCTTCCATAGAGAGATGCGGAGCTAGTCATTTTTAGTCCTCTCACGAACCTTACCGGCATGCACTTGATTCAAGACAGCACAGCCAGGCCCTAGTTCATATTAAAACAGACACAAGTTCCATTGTACATAAACTTAGAATGCGAAATCTGGCCATTCCTCTTTCATAATCTCGTTTGAGTCTTTTCTAGCCACCCAGCGCCATTGTCAACTGTGTTTCTGGTGTCGTGGTCCAACCGTAGCTGACAATCCCGTGCGAATCAACATACCGCACCAAATTGGGATACTTATAACAAAAGTGTGGCGAAAGCCGGTGGTTGTGTAGGTCAAAGATGGCTTTTTCAAAAACAGGATCTATCTCCAGCTGCGACATGTCGGCTGCCAACTTGATCGGTGTTCCACTGTAGCAATCTTGAAGTTGAAGACCCTTGGCCAGATCCACGCATAGATCCACTAAATTGTATGTCGACCAACTCTGCACCAAGGCCGATCTGAGGCCTGGCCTAATGGATAAAATCAATATATGGGGTCCTCCCTCTTAATATGTAGTTTGATCTCACCAAAGGAAAAGGTCAATGGGGCCAGGATGCTCATAACGCAATTGGGATTCGGTAGGCCAGAGCCAGAGAGGTACTTTATTCAGGTTCTCCTCCGTGGGAAATGCGAGAAACTGATAAATTGTTTCAGTGCGCCATCGCATTGGGCTCAGAGTGCAAGATTGACATACCATGAGGAAGATAAATAACAGCCAAAGGTTTGAGATAAACACTTATTGTGAGATGAAACAAGGGCGATATTGCTCCGCAAGTATATACGCGCACAATACAACGCCGCAACGCTCATACTTTATGTTATTGACTCCTTTTAGCAAACCTTTCTGTACATTGGGTTGATCCGAAGGGATGTTTAGCTCCGTATCAAATAGCATATGTCACACACCTTAGATAGCCTCAATAGCGTAGCCCGAACAACACAGTAACAGCAAGACCAAACAGACCGGCCCCGGGCTGCACACAGCCCGATTTCACAAACAAATGCCGTCAACAACGGTGACCAGCTTATCTGACCGCTACAGACACAACTAGAGACCACTGCCGGCCTTATCAGATAACGGTAGCCAAGAACGCCAAGCTGCGAATAGCTTCAACCTTAGATAGAAAGTCTCGGGCTGCAGCTGCCAGCCGCAGCTATAATATAAATATTTATAGCTAACTTTATACTAGTACTAGCAGGCTAACGTCTGGGTAGGTTAAGCTTAGACTAGATTATAATAACTAAATATAATATTAAAACGGGGACGGGGTTTTGATGTGTAGAAACCACACACCAAGCCCAAAAGACTCTAAATAGTCTAATGGTTCCGTTGTGCTAGGATCAGCTTAGCCACCAGATGGACAAGTTGGTCCAAATGTCATAAAATAAATCAATGACCTGCATTAGCTAGGTCAAAACAAAAGCCATAATCATAACAAGATGCCCGTAATCAAACGGTCCCTCAAAGAGGAAGCTCAAAAATAGGGCCAGAAACGCGTGTTGAGACAAAAAAAGCTGCTGAGCCAAGCTGGTGTTAAGGCCAGTGGCTTTTATCTTACTAAATCCGGTATCGCGACCGGTCCCTAGGTCATATGACCTTGCCCCGAGCCCCGTCACAATATTGTTTTATTTATTATCTTTTATGTTACTGTGACGGGGCTCAGGGCAAGGTCATATGACCAAGGGCCCGGTCATAATACCGGATCCAGTAGGATAAAAGCCACTGGCCTTAACACCAGTTTGGCTCAGCAGGCTTTTGCCTCAATACATTCTTTTCTAGCCCTATTCTTAAGCTTCCTCTTTAAGGGGCCGTTTGATCATAGTCCTTTGGGCTTGGTGTGTGGTTTCTATACATCAAAAGCCCGTCCCCATTTTATTACTTAAACCTAATGTACCTAATCCGTCCTACAATATAAACACTATAGTTTGCTTTATTAAATACCTTAAACCGAATTACCCTATAGTAAGACTCAGGACTAGACCGTTATACTTATGTAGAAATATATTAGAGGTAATTACGGGAAAAGTAGGAAACAGGCCCTGTTTCCATATGTAATAAATGCGGTGCCAATTGCCGTTGTTGCAATAGAGACCAGTCACTGCTAAGGCAAAAGATCTAGCAGTAATCGCAGTCACTGTAATTACCCCGTGGCACACATCTGTATATAATGCTTGGACAGGGCCCTAGGCCCTGTATGGCCCACTTACGTTATATCATACTTAATACTAGAGTGGGTTTTAACCATTGTTTTCAATTTAATCTAAGATTTTAATATCTAGGAGAGACATAACTTGTTTCATGACCTCGCTTTTTGATTGTGGGGGTTGCCTAGAAGCAAATATATACAGGCACATTCCAAGCTCAAAGTCCCATGAAATTATTGATGACAAAGCATCAAAATCACCTAGATTAATAACTCTATCAAATGTAGCACTCACTAGAATGCCGCTTGGCTGATAATACAAGTTTTGGATGGTACCAGGACATTCGCTCTGTTGAAATCGGGGAAGAGGGCTGTTCCATGTCTGCAGAGTGCAAGGAACCTGCACGTTAAGCATTGATGGGGTGATGGCTTCTGAAAGCTTAAAGTTCCTATGAGTCTTAAGAAAAAGAGACCAGAGGAGCATATGCAATTTGAATGAAAGTAGAGCAAGCCTAGACATCAGTCAGAGGCTAGAAGCTGATAATTATTCTAGAGAAAAGAGAGAGTTGTAGCAATGAAAGCGTGATCAAGAAATGCAAGTTCAACTTTAGATGGCGAAGAAGAAATAGACTAGCGACTAAATTGAACGGAGCAACACAGGCTTCTACTTACCGCTGATATTGTTCACGGATGAGTTCCTGTTGCGTATTTTCTACAGACAGTGCAGCGGAGTCGATTCTCGACTGCTCATATGCACCGATACTTGTAAGAGTTTGAATTAGATACCAAAGATTCGTCATGGCGAAAGGTGACGACGTTTTTAACCGAAACGCGGAAAAGGCGACTGTGATAAATATGGTTTGGAGAAGAGGAAGCGACTCAGTAGCCGAATTAAAGGAAACATTTGTAGCCGAGAATGATCTAAGCAAGGGTAACTAGTGATTGTTAGATTTGATAGGCCAAGACTAAATATGAAGTTAGATGAAAATTCAGACTATTTCTTGGTCAAAGAGCATCCGTCAATCTTTGTCACAATTGGTGAACTAGAAATCTGACAAAGAGGTAGATCCCTTGTCACGACAGAATTGAACAAGGCTGCGTTTCGCATCGCTGTTTAACACTTACTAGCCTTGCATTAACCCAATTCATGAGGGCATCGTGGTCAGATTCAGCCTGTATTCGGGACTCGGGGGAAGCCAATCGTTCTGTCCAACGGCCGATCATGGTGACGGCCTGAACCAACTCGGGCGGGTTAGGAGATGAATGAAAGGTTGATTTATGCAAGATAGGCCATTTTGGATGGAAACGAGTGAAATAATTCTCAACATAGCGGCTTTGGTGAGTCTGCTGAAGGATGCGGGCAGATACCGAAGGAGGCGGTCCACTGTGAGGGACATGAAGCTGCTTCTGTTGTCGGATGCGCGTGCTGGTTTGGTCGAGTGGCTCTCTAGGGTGGATCTCTTCTAAATGACGCTTAAGAGTATCACTTTTTGTTCATTGTAAGCCTAACTTCCTATTCAAGTTCATCTTGATAGATGAGCGTTCAGCTGATCTTACCTGCGGTTGAACTTGGAGGGACAAAGATGGCACCAGAATAGTTTCTGATTAGCATGACTTTGCTGATGTCGCTTGAGATGTTCTCGGCGGATGTAAGTCCGTGTACATCCGGAATAAGTGCACTTGTGCGGCATCGTGAAAGGTTGGTAAGAAGAAGAGGAATTACTACTGATCAAGGTTTCCCACGGAGTGGAAAGAGAATGCCCAATCCCACCTGACAAATTCCCACTACCTTTTATCTGCTACAATGGGTCTGTCCCACTTGGTACATTTTTAGTCAATCAAAAGAGCATCATCCCACCTGACAAATTTCGAAAACATTTTAGACTTTTGCCGTCTTGATGCGAAACCGAATAAAAATGGGTTTCCGTTGGCGAACCATGCCTCAAAGGGCTAGGCGACTCCCCTGGCCTACCCCACCGAACAAGTTTCCGGCCTATAGAGTTTTTAGAGTTTGGGAGCATTGATTTTAGATCGATTATGCCGTAAACCAGACGCATTGACCTTCGTATTCTTCGCCACGATTTCGTATATTAAGGCAATCATACGTGCATCCCACCTTTGAAATCATCATTGCCAGCATTCATGGAGTCATCAAGCTCATCAACACTTTATATATGACTCGTTTGATCAAATGATGCTCGACACAATTCAATCTAGAAACAATCTTAACTTAATCACACTTCTTTACATAGCACTCACCAACCTATTCAACCCACAAAGTCAACAAAAATGGTTAACGTCGCTATTGCAGGGGGCTTTGGCAACTTCGGTCGAACAGTGACCGAGGTTCTTCATCGGGAAGGAAAACACAAAGTTTTTGTCTTGGGCCGCAAGGTAAACCCCCTGTCCGAAATTCTTATGTGGACTTCAATCTAACAGCGGTCTTGGCAAGGCGCCTGATGACCAAAACCCGGAAATTCAGTTTATTGCAGTCGACTACAACGATGTGAAACAGATACAGGCTATTCTGCAGGACAATGCCATGCACGTTGTTATCTCTTGTCTGAGTCTGACAGGTGACAACGCACTCGCTGCGGAAACCAACTTGATCCGAGCTGCTGATAGCTCTCCTGTAACCAAGCGTTTTATTACTAGTAACTGGGGAACGCCTGTGATGAGCGAGTGAGTCTTGATCTTACTTGAGGTTTCTAGTCGGCTAATGTGATTAAGAATGATGGATTATATGCCGTGGCTCAAGTATAAACTAGCTGCTATCAAAGAGCTCAAGAGCACAAAACTAGAATGGACTCACTTTATCGTTGGCTATTTTCTTGACTATTATGGAATGCCAAATGTTAAGACACATTTGCCTTCATTTCTAGTCTCTGTCGACGTCGCAAACAAAATCGCAAGAATCCCGGGAACTGGTAATGAACCGGTGACATTTACCTATACTTTCGATGTTGCCAAGTTTGTTGCAGTAGCGCTGGATTTGGATAAATGGGAGGAAGAAACAATCGTTGCAGGCGATAAAGCTACTTGGAATGATTTCCTTAAGCTTGCAGAAAAGTATCGAGGTTTGTATCTCCCTGGAGCAATTTAAACGAACGAAAAGCTAAATCAGACATAGGCAGCAAGTTTGACGTTGACTATGACTCTCTTGAGATACTCAAGGATTCGAAGCTGACTGAACTGCCGTCGCATACCTCTTCATACGGGTTGTATCCTAAAGAAACCATGCAGTTTCTAATGGCAGGACTGGAACGCGCAATGGTGGCGGGGATGCTCGATCTTCCACATGAAAAGGCTCTGAACCGCCTCTATCCAGATATCAAGATGATCACCATTGAGGAAATGTTGCGTGACAATTGGAAGAGCGGATAAACATCTCTGTAGTCCTGCACGATGGAATACTCCTTAGCTTAGAGATGCCCGAATATGATCCCGACGTAGGTAGTTTTAGGCATTTCTTCATTTTCACTCTACATTTTATGAATTTGATAAAATACTACTAAGCTATTTTCTCCATCAGACTTCGTCAATTTTATTCCATAGACAAACCGTGAAATACGGAGGCCGTAGACTATTTATTACACAAACCTCAACGACCACTTTATCATTCCAAATATTGCATGCTGATGTATTTAGGAATGCGGAGGTGATTCTTTGAGTGTTATACGAACTGCTTTGTTGAAATGGAACTACGACAGCGCAAATGGCCCCACAGGCAAACCGAGTCAAGGAGACAAGCGTGGACAACGGCAAAAAAAAAAAAAAAAACAAGGAATGACTAGTGATGCGCTATTTTGTTTACTTCTATTCTCTCTTTTTAATTTGAGGTGCACAAATGAGACTAAAAATTCTGGAAGTCTCCTTCTGGATGTAAATGTGATTTGATTTAGTCGACGTCAGGGAATCCACATCAAATAACCCTATCCTTAGCTGCTACCATTGCCTGCCTGAAGTTAACTAAATTTTCCCTCACCCCTAACTCATCCACCGTGATAACCCTGTCAGGGTCAAATTCATGCCAATTTGGGTAAGATTTACTGAATTGCAGCTGCGCTGCGAACCCCTGCCCGGAATCACCCCAAAGCTTTTGCCAGGATTGTTGAGAGATTTCAGCGAAGACTGCTTGTTTTCCAGTGACTTCCTCAAAACAAGCGGCCACCTCTTCCAGAGAACAATAATCAGTTACGCAAATTGCAATCTTCCCGAATGTTCCGGGACCCGCTCTCAAGATGCCATCGGCAATGATGCCGCAGTTGGTTTCCAGCTCACCAGCAATGGGGAGGATGACTGAAGATGAGGCTGGCAGAATAAGTGCATGCGCTTCTAACATGAGCTATTGATTCCTTAGTTTTGACTTGTTAATTAGATGCAGCGAATTTTACTTACCAATGCCCTAAACTGCATCATTGCCATGGTATATAGGTTTGATACGTACCACCCTGCCCAGAACTCTGTCGACTTTGCCCAGAGTCCTGGCGTGTGAGCTTTAATCCAGTCGATGGCCTTCTGCTTGTACTCAAAATGCGGCAGCCTATGATTTCCCTTCGATATTTGATAAGATCGAGGTAGCGTGCTGATGATAAAGTGCTTTAAATCCGACGACTTTGCTGCCACGCTAGCTACATTTATCAACTGATTCATTTCTTGCTCGCCAGTGCCTTCTATCCCAATTCGGCCGATAGATTCCCATGAGATTGCGGTGACGGCGAAAATAGCTTCAGCTCCCTGCAGTGCCTCGACAAGACTAGACTGGTCGTTCATATCCGCGCTGACGACTTGTACTCCCTAGGTTCTGATCAGTATCTTGCTTAGTCAACCGAACACTGAAATTGATTTAATACCTTTGCTGCGAGTTGCTTTGCTCGTGTACTATTGACATCGCGTGTAACTCCCCGGATTTGCCAACGTGAGTCCTTGAGTAATTGGTTCACAACAGACCCTCCTTGGGCACCAGTAGCCCCAAATATGGCAATGACAGGCATGACTCTCTGTGATAGCATAAGAGTGGGTAAATTTTGTCTAGGCTATACCCCAGTGTAGTCAGTGATCATAGAGTACAAGTTGCATTTGGGTTGATTAATGAGGTGGTGGCAGGCACTTAATATTTCCCAACGTGTTTTCAAAGAATCAGTAGGAAATCAGCAGTTCGCTACGCAATCCTGGTATGCAAACCGCAATTCGCAATCCATTCCCGTTTCCAAGAACGTGTACTGATTTGTCAGCGCACAATTTACACTAAGCTGGTATTTAGTCAGGTGGGATGGCACTAGCCGGGATTAATATACTCTAACCTTATGCAGATTCTTGCTGCTTTGCTATACGTCACACCTTGAAGAAACAGTCGATTTTATCATTACCGCGGACTTTGACCATTTTCTTCCGTATCCCATAACGGATTATTCGGGAACCCGGGCTCTAGTCATGCCCGTCGGCTATTCCATTACGCACCCAAAAAGGCTCTATACCTTGCAGAAGTAAGAATGAATTACCATGCACGCTAATTACAGTGGCTTGGCATTGGTGGGATAGATAGCTTGGAACATGTCCGAAATCCATCGTCTCATCGATAAAATATCTTGTCGTTTAGAAAGAGCCCTTTTGTAAGACCCACAAGCTTTTTAATTGATCCTCTAACCTAAGGCCATACTTTGGATTTCTTAAGTTATAAAGGCCACCAACGCTCCCCCAGATATTATGATTTTTCCCCGCAGATTCACAGCTCTATCTAACTTGGTCATAATGACGGGCCCCTACCGCTTTCTTACCGCTTTTCTTTTGCTCGGCGCTGCCAAAGCTGCAACACTCTTTGAGGGCGGCACGGTCATCTCATATGATGAAACGAATAACACCATCAAGATTCTGAGGGACCATTCCATACTTGTCGAACAAGATAGAATCTCAGCAATATTCGGAGCCTCTGAAAGTCCGACCCTGCCAGGAGACACGGAAGTCATCTCGGCTGCTGGCAAGGTTTTATCTCCGGGATTCATCGACACTCATCGACATGGATGGCAAACAGTCTTTAAGACTCTAGGGTCGAACTCCACACTCTCTGACTATGTGCAGCAATGGAGTGAGCATAGCCCTGCGAGAACCACATTTACTGGCGAAGATGTGTATTACTCTCAGCTAGCTGGTTTGTATGGCGCTATTGATGCAGGAGTTACTGGGATCTTGGAACACGCTCATTGTACTTTCTCAAGTGAAACTGCGAGAGCAAGCTTGCAGGCTTCTGTGGACTCTGGATTGAGGATATGGTGGGCTTATGCTTTTAGTGAGTTGAGACAAGGGTTTTCCGTTGCAGAACAGCAAGCGAATTTCCGTGATCTGTACGAGGATGAACTATGGCATGATGGCCCTGCCGAGGTGGTGATTGGTTATGACCGTTTTGACTCGGCGCCCGAGCAGCAGTCACGAGAAATTATCAAGCTGGCGATGTTTGTTAATCTTATTCTTGTTAAGACTAGTTTACTAATAATTATTTTAGTGAATACAACGTGAGTGCCTTGACGACTCATTATGTCGGTGCAGGCTATTTTGGTAAGTCTAGTTGGTCTTTTTTCCTTCTTTCTTTGACCATTCCATTGATACTCCTTAAAGCTTTCAACAGTCCCGAGCTCCTCAACCAGTTCGGGTTACTTAACATTAGCATTCCGATTATTTTCTCCCATGGGACAGGGATGACCACGCAGGATATTGTTCTCCTAAGAGAGCATAACCATTATGTTTCTATCACACCAGAGTCTGAGATGCACTATGGCATCGGCTTTCCCAACGGTTACATGATCCAGGACCAGGCAGCTCTTGGCGTTGATACCAATTTCGCTTTTAGCTCCAGCATTGTTACGCAAGCAAGAATGTGGCTTCAGGTTGTGAGAAAGCACCTTACCGACGGAATTGTCCAAGCTTGGAAGGTTCCATCCAACAGCCCCATGTCTGTCAACCAAGCATTTCTTATGGCAACCAGAAATGGTGGCCTGGCTATGGGGCGTGATGATATTGGTGTTCTCAAAGTGGGCGCCAAAGCGGATATTGTTGTGTTTGACACAACGGCGATGAGCTTTCTGGGCTGGAGTGACCCGGTGTCGGCTGTCATTCTTCATTCCCACTCCGGCCACATTGAACACGTCATGGTGGACGGACAGTTTGTAAAGAGGAACTTCACAGTTGTTACCCCCGATGGTAGCCAGGTTAACATGACCGAAGTTCGTCAAAAGTTCTTGGAGAGTTCGGAACGAATTCAAAAGACCTGGTTGAACAACACTCCGGAGCTCGAGCAAGGAGAAGTTGCAACTGGAATTCCTTATGTTGTAATTGATAATGTGGACGTGGTGGCGGGTGACGGAACCGGGTATTAAAAGGCGATGGGCATGTCGATAAAACTTTGACCCATGGTATGTTAATTACAGACGACAGTTTGCGGGTAAATATCTTAGCTGCAGTATGCCGACATTGTCAAAACAGATCAAATAAGGCAAATATCGAAATCTCTAGTCTTTTACTCCGACTGAGACTTGTGATTGACTGGTTTTGTGGAATAATTGCGCATTCAATTCGCCCTTGGCAGACCAGTGGATATATTTCTGACTACCTACTTTTCTTCAATCTTGAACAGGCGCGGAATCATAGTCTAGCGGATACAAAGATAGTGACCCCCCACACAAATAAATCCAACTCTTAAGAATGATCCTTTCGAAAACAGTCTCAACCAGTCTCCTATCCCAGATCACAAATGCAAAAGGTTAGAGCTTCTCGCCAATCTGCGCCTCAGCTCCATTTTTCACGTCAAGATCATACGAAACTGGTCTATTCAGACGGAACCAAAGTTTCTCTCCCTCGCTCCCAAATAGAGGAGGAATAAATCCGTTGACTCTCCAGAGTCTACGCTCTGTCTCGTCGATGTGATACTCGTAATCATAGTCCCTGTCCTTGATGTGAGGCTTGAGGATTTCTTCCACTTTAGCCGTGCACGCCTTGTACGTTTCATCGGCGTTATCCATGCGCACGGCAATATGATCAACGACCAGCCTGACAAAGGGTTTCTCAGGTATTTCGCCCCCAATCCAAGTTGATCCAACTGGCATCTCAATAAATTCCACGACGACATAAAAAGCAGGCAGTCCTATCCCTGTATAGATAGTGGTGATGTCTTTGGATAGTGCTTGCTTGGACGTATTGTCTTGAAATGTTCCAGGGGGGTGGAAAACTACCCAAAGAGGCATTGTGAAAAGCTGGCGTGTTGTTGTATGATGAGTGTGTTGATAAGAAAATTGCTGGTGCAGGTCAGATTCGAGTGTGATGACATTAAATAAATTTGTTCATGCCCCCGGCTGCCACCAGACGCTTAGTGGATTAATGGAGCAGCTGCACGTTCTCCTGCCAAGAACATTTACATCTTGATTACCCCGACGGACGGATGGATTATTATTTTTCGCCAAAGACCCACTAATCAAAGTGGCCCCACCTGAAGACATGGAGACGGGCAGATTATAATTACTTGCATGCAATGATTGGCTCGCCATAAGCCCGCCGGGATAACATTGCCGAAATTAATGCAGTCCCAAATTCTCACGTCCCTGGACTTGCCCACGACTGATGGAAACGTGCAGGAGCCGTTGACGTAATGTGTATCCGGATTTCCACCTTCCCCGCATCAATTGCTGGATAGACTGGCTTAGATGCGCGATGCTATTGATGTCAAATCCGACCGATGAGGAGAATGAGGGCCAACGCGGAAATGTGGCTTAAAAGGGTGAACCAGCCGGGTCTGCAGGAACAATTCACATCATACATATTTACATATCCTTCAATTATTTTCAAGCCAACACAATCATGTCCAGTTCTATTGTCTTCATCACCGGTTCCACTGGGTTCATTGGCTCCCAGATTACAGCTGTCGCTCTACAGGCTGGATACCGAGTCAAGCTCAGCATTCGCCGGGCGGAGCAGGAGGCCACACTGAGAGGGATCTTTAGTGAATTCAACGATAAGTTGTCATTTTATATTGTCCCGGACTTCACAGTACCCAATGCGTTTGTCCATGCCGTCCAAGGAGTTGACTATGTGATTCACGTAGCCTCCCCCATGCTTGGAAAGGGCGTGGATTTCCGAAAGGACTACATTGAGCCAGCGGCTCGAGGCACAACTTCCATTCTCGACGCCTCCAATTCGTCCCCATCGATCAAGAAGGTCCTGGTCATGTCCTCGATCTTGGCATTGCTTCCCCTCGGAGCCCTATTCCAGAAATCAGAGCAACCCGTTCACATCAAAGGTATGCATCTTGTTCCTTCCTCAATAACCTCCTAACTGGATTTAGAAAACTCTGGAATCAAGTACGAGGTCAACCCCGACATGGAATTCCCAGTGCCCGAGCATAGTCACGGCATCAAATATCAAGGTTCCAAAATCCTTGCCCATCAAGCTACTCAGGACTGGCTGCAACAAAATACGCCTGCATTTTCAGTCTTGACATTCCACCCCACATTTGTTGTTGGCCCTAGTCTTCTTCAGGAGACGCCAGGCGCTATTGATAGCATCAACAAATTCTTCTTGGACACGATCAAGACAGGTTTAGTCGTCATTCCGCCGGTGTTGGTCGATGTGCGCAATGTCGCAGATGCATTTGTCAGGGCGCTCGCAGCTCCCGCTCCTTCCGGCCGCGAGTTTATTTTGTCAGGACCGCCCATTGGTTGGGGCAAGATCGCCGATGTTGCGGAATCGGTATACCCAGGATTGGTTACGAAGCCAACTGGGCCTGAATCAATTGGCTTTTCGGTGGAAACAACGGGCGCTGAGGAATTGCTGAATGTCAAATGGAAATCAATCAACGACCTTGTTCGCGGTGTGATTGATCAGCAGCTCGGTCTCTTGAATAAGGGGCAGCTTTAGTAATAGTGCGATCCTTTTGGATGCGTACGACATTGCCATACAGTCATTAGATTGGAAAGCCTTTAGGGATGTTTCGGGTGGTAAATCTTGCTTGTTGAGCCCTGAATATCTAGATTGACCTGAATAATAACAGTATTTGCATTCAGGTGAAGTTTCATAAATGTGCGCATTGATCTCAACGCAAGAGCGGAGGGAATTATAAATCGATCCGGTTCATTTGGCCAAAGTGGGGGCAGCAATGACATAGCACGGCTAATTTCCCCACTCTCCAACATTACATAAAAATGAGTGTGGGGATGCAACAACTTCAATGCGAGTGATCTCCTCTGGTCATACAAAGGTTATCCAAACACCTCCAACACCATAATTCCCCCATCAAATGCCTCCCACGATGGATACTCTGAAACATGACCAGTTCCCTCTTCAACTGAACATAAAACAACGCGGTAGACCTCGGAAGAGCTCCACGAGTGACCCAAGTCTAAATGTAAGATTGAATCTAGCCGAAACAATTTCTAGTGCTGTCACGAATTATTGTACCCTAATAATTCATCTAGGCCCGAAGGAGAAAGAATCGAGAAGCACAGCAATCATTTCGACTTCGCCAAGAGACAACTACAACAAACAAGAAAAAATACCAGAACTCCGAAGGCCTTCTTGCTCGCATCATTTCTGTATTTGTATGCTTTGTTGATGACTTGATGCAATCAGAATCAGTCAAGAATGATAAATACTTGACCAGCAAAATTCATTCAGCCCTAAAGCAAATGGTCGAGCTGACAACGACTTCGTCCACTCTCGACATTTGCGTGGATAAAGCCCCATCCTTATCTTTAGACTTCTTCAAGAACCAGCAAAGGAAACCATCTCACACCACTTCAAATGGATTGCTAACACTAGAGCCACATGAATCGAAAGTAAAGAAGCGAGATTGCTACGAAGCGACAACGGCGAGCGGGGAATTGAAAGTATCATCGGAGCCAGTTGCTACATTCGGCGTCGGCTTTTTGGACCGTTTTAATTTTGACTCTGAACCTTTATCAAACACTTTCGGTAATGGGATGGAGAACCTCTTTCAATCAGACTTGTCAGCATGCCTTCCCACTGAAATGATCCCGCCCAACAACACATTCAGCGTTCAGATTGTGCGAGCGGCCATGGAGTTCGCCTATGATGCTCTTTTGAACCCGAATGAGTGGACAATGACGGTGTTTGGCCTAACCTTGCGTCGATTTACCCGGGAACAGATTTTGCAAAGCTTTCGCTGGAATTTGGGTCCTGGATCCAAAGGGCTGGCCAGCTTGGCAACGCATCCAATTGATCAACAGCCGATGGAACAAGGGTTGTTTTATGATTGGACACCCGTAGACTTTATGGCCAATGGAAATCTGAAAAATGCTGATTTTTGCAACGCGGACGAAGTGGTCGAATTCGTCAGACAGCGATGTCGTGGTAATCTGAACAATGATGAACTATGGATAGTTCCGGATACGAATCGACACACAGAGCCGGTCATGTGGAATACATTGATAACCCCCGCATGGGTCTCGGGCCACAAAATATCACTAACGAATAACGATGACTGTATAACGGAAAATCGTGGTTTTCAGCGCACAAACCTTATGGTTTCAAAATCACTCTTTTTGTGCAATATCATCAAAACAGGGAAATGTTGTGGCTTGGGGCCAGGGTTTCGAAGGGAATCTCTGGAACAGGTCTTCCTTGATTCGATAGTACCAGAGCTACCCATGGAGGAAGATACCTTTGAGAATCGTTCGATCATGTAGTATAACATTTATCAATGAGATATGTTATAGGAATATACACAATATATTTCTGTATACATCCAGCTCTAGCCTGTATAGCGAGTAGAGAAAAAAAGGTTTATAGCCCAAATACCCTTTGGGCTGTACGAGTCATAAGGGTTATATAGATTTAAAAGAAGCAAATAGCAGTTGTATATATACAGTAAAGTCACCAAGAAAAACCAGCCAGAGACGGACGGAGATTGCTCGAAAGGGACAGCTGACACTGAGCCCACAAAAGAAATCTTGGTGGTTGAGCCACCGTACGAATTTAGGCGCAATACGGTGCGACTATTCCAAGACAACCTTATAACTACAGTAAGGGACTGATGATGTCTGCACCTCAACAAATCTGTAGGTTTCGTATGTTGTCCCTGTACAACAGATATATTTACGGGTTTAAATACGGCTGCGCCGCTGGAAGCCAGTAGCCTCCCTAGACGGCCTAATAAAGGTTTCTATTGAAATATTAGGATATTATTGGGTTCAAGTATGTTTCAAACAACTCATAGGTCTAGGCATCTTGGATGGAAAATGAATAGGTCCCTGAGAGTGAAGTCGACAGGAGCTTTCAAGTGTTAAGAAACGAGTTCTTATTGGTCATATTCTAGACGAACCAATTGTGTGCGAAGCCTACCGTTGGCATGTTTAATAGGCTCATCAAATATGTGATTAAATACTCTTCTTCTTAACCTTGATACTAACTCCTCATATTACGGAGTGCTTGCTGTAAACCTTCAGAATCAGGCAAAGAAAGTTCTGATAAGAGCCCAGCCGTTTGAGAAATGTGCCATGGGAGCTCATTCCAGGACAAAACGCCATTTTCGCGGGCGTAAATCATGGCCGTCAGAATATTTGCCACTTCCTGGCTGTCCCACATTCATTCTCTCTTCCAAAGTGAACGTAGCAATCTTATTGCTTCTTTTTGAATCGTCACATCTGTACATGCCAAACCAATAAGATTCAGTGTAGGGATTATGCTCCCACCAAAAGAGAACGCGTTAGTAGCTTCAACTAATTGATTATTGATGAGAGATTCGGTTTGTTTCAAGATCCTCCTGCATAGATCTGTTGAAAATTGCTCCTCAATCGATGTAGCTCGCAGAAATGATGCACATAATGATTCCTGCAGTGACAAGCCTTCTAGTTGATATAGCTCTTTTGTTGAAAGACTCTTCCTGTGAATTTGGCTCTTTAGGGTATGAAAAGTATTGCTCCAATTGTTGAATGCGCCCAATAAATCCCATGTGTAATTTCGGAAATGGTCTGATGAGATCGATGGGCCAAGCGGCTGCTTAGAATATCCATATTGCATCCATTGCATTGACTCCTGCAGACAACGTGAAAATCTGAGATTGATTTGCATCTGAAGAGTTCGCATCTGTTTTGCTGCGATTGTGATGGATGTAAATGGTGTCGATAGATCCTGAGACGTCGAATGAAGAAAATTTAATTCGGGCATTGAATCAGACCCAAAATAGCTAGCAGTGTCATAGCCAAGACTCATGAGCATTGTTCGAGTATTTTCAATGAATTCAAAATCAGGTTTGGCGCCTTCATCATCCCGCTGCATGAGGTGAAAGAAGGCAAAGGCAGCTGGTAAGTGTTGGACCGACTTAGCGTATCGCCCTAAGAGGTTCTCAATGCATATAAAAATTATACAGCATATCAGAATAGCCTTGTTACTTCTTTTCCCTTCTTTGGCAGAAAGAGAATTGATATGGTAAATAGCTTCATTGTATTGCTGGATTGAGAATTCTTCTAATGAAGCGACATACAAAGAGTTCACATGATCTGGTGGTTGTCGCATTTTGAACCGTTTATGTGCACTTCCCAGGGCACAGAGAGCAGCTCTGACTGGCTTCGTGCTGTGGCCTAAAGGGAGGGCGTAGAGAAACCAAATTCGATTGGTGTTACGGCTGTGGCAAAATCTTCCATAACATATGTTCGCATGTGGTGAAAAACACCCGCCTCTGTTGGTAGTTCATGAATATCGGAAAATTGTGCCTACACTGATCTTTGACAAGCCAATATATTGGCTTGTATGAGATTCCTAGCGTGTGAACTCTCCGTCTTCTTTTTCGGGCATGTTCACCTCCTCTCAATAGACGGGTAACCCTCACAGCCGTAGCCACTTCTTACGCATCTTCGGCAATGAGATTTTTCTTCATCGCATTTAACGTGGCGGGTTCTAATTCCAGATTAGACACAATCATGACGTGATGCTCGGGTTTCATCAACCTACTTGCTAGAGAGAAATGTAAGTAACTAACATTAGAATTAATAATTCATTTACGCACCATGTAACGCAGCTAGTTCTAACCTTTGGGGCCCCGGTTCGTTTTAGTTTCGTCGGTGTTTTGTAAAGAAGATCCATGGCTGGCTCAATAATCAGCCATCGGTGAGGAGGTCGCTTCATGGAGAATTCGGGGTTGGTAGATGTCCTTATATTTAGCAAAGCCCCACCAATCACTAGTGTATCCAAACACGGTGTTGCTCGCTAAATACGCCGCATCAAGGAGTGCACGTACCACTTGGTGTAACTTTGGATGGGGCACACGCTAGGATCCCTTAATTAGCATCTGCGTGATTCAGCGCCACCAGCATTTGTTGCCGTCAGCGCTTGTGCGACATCTGTGCAACTGAGCTGCAAATTTTAAGGAAACAAAATCCAAAAGCCCTCGGATCATGAGTTCACCTTGATGTTGAAATATGGAACGAAAGTGTCTTTCTTCAGAAGTAAGTTGCAGGGGTTGGAAAGCGATTATGTGGCATTTGCTACAGTGTTATGTGCCCAAATCGGGTACTTAATCAGGTGACCGGACTCGGCCTATTTAGGTCGAGTCCGTCACCAATGCCGATGAATTGACAAGCATTACACAATTCATATCTCAAGACCTAAGAAGAGTCGTGAGCCGTGATAGGGATGCTCCACCAGATAAGACAATTATACCAGTGATTTCGACAGACCAAGTATTGAAATCAACCCCCAGAACGAACCATAACATACAGGATGACCCGATGATGTTGATATTGTAGTACAATGTGATTCCGTTTCTTCCTGATGGGGGAAAATGTACTAACTGATCGAACTATGAAATAGCAATTGATTCTGTCCATGTTCAGTCGGGTGGATCGTTTTGGTTGGTCTGACTGTTTAGAGGTCTGGTTTGATTATTTTCTAAGCTTGGAAGCTATCCATTGAGTGTAACATACCATGCGAATGATCAACTTCATTGCTGTATTGCGCCGATCGTTTACCGAATTCGATCACGCCACCATTTCGAGGACGGAGAGTACGAGCACCTTCTACAAGGGGCCCACTAGCGGTGCTGGCGTTCCGAGTGACCATCTCATTCGACGTTTTTTTTATAGAATGATGCACATTTGTGATGTGGAGCCATGTGTCACGACGTGAATTATCACTTATACCACGGCAAAAGTAATAGGTCCCTGATTCTGGGTACTAGCAGTAATAACGAATACACACTACGCGACACCGTGGGGGGTAAACATTTATTAAACATGTCCAAGACCGTTCAAACCATGTATCCGGTGGAAGAGCCTTACATATTTCTCAACACTATGCCCAATTTTCGTGACGAAAGTGAGTTTTAATGCAAAATATAGCGTGAA
The DNA here is from genome assembly GCA_013403855.1 of Calonectria honghensis. Lineage (NCBI taxonomy): Eukaryota > Fungi > Ascomycota > Sordariomycetes > Hypocreales > Nectriaceae > Calonectria > Calonectria honghensis. The sequence goes on from VTGB01000012.1 coordinate 1,160,859, forward strand.
AAGGATGGTCAAATTACTATTCCAAAACGGGTTCCTATGCTGTACGGTGCAATCCGATGTTCAGAGCACGGACCGGATGCGGCACGTGCAACATCCATGTGTCCTCAGAATAAAGCCACAGTTGATCAATCTCATTTCCCTATAATGAACAGATCGTTGTTGACTTTGATAGATTGTATTCAAACTAGAGGGAGGCAGGGGCGACGGGTCTTTAGGCCTCTCCCGCTCCAGAAGAGCCTTGAGGGACTGAAATAGGAGACAAACAAAGGGCCGAAGTCGCGCCTTAGTGATATGTGAAATTGGCTAGGCTAATAGGACGAAAGTGGGGCTCTTCCAGGGTGACACCAATATGCTACATGGAGTTCACCTGGTATATCTTTTGCTTTTTGTCTTTATAAGAATTTACGGCAAAATAACTGCAAATGGTAGATAAAGGGGAGCATTCGGATCGCTTAGACCGATTAGAATGGTGGTTTTAAGCTAATTAGAAAGCTGAATAGAAAGCCTAGGATAAAATTGTTGGGGAAAGTACAGAAAAGCGCTCTGAGGAGCCCCTCCTCTTGATAAAAGAAGGAAAACTTCATGGAGTTCACTCCATTTTGACATTACGCTGGCCATTTAGTCACCCACCAACAATTCCATCCGAAATTCGGACCTCTCCTTCTTTTATTTCAAAGGCATAGCTGAAGAAGTCAATGCATTTCAAGACAGCCGGTCTTGCCTCATTCAAGGTCTTGGCGTCCAGCGGTCTAACTGTTGAAAATGTGCATATGATGATCCGTTGTTCGAAGAAAAGAAGAACCGAGGAAACTGCCAAGAAATTGAAGTAATATAATTTGTTCAATATAATAATTTTGATTTTTTACTCTGCATCAAAGGTTTGGTTTGCAAAGTGGATTGACATAAAGGCGTAACTCGCTTCCTCGTTGAGTGTGGCTGGCTATGTACTTTCGCTTCTTTTCAATCCAGTTTGTCAGACCATCAGTCATCCCAACCAACGGTCAAGCCTATTTGAATTTATCCACTCATTCAATTGGGCTGGGAGGCGTAATATAATGTAATATCCTAAGTGTAACATCATTCGTGGCGATGCAATCCTACAGCAACACAAACCCCCGACCGACGATCATGTACAGGTGACGCCAAATTACCTCTCGGTCACAATGAGCATCTATAGAGACACCCCAGGTTGGAAAATTAGAATAGGTTCTCCAGTGGGCTCGCGGCACAATGGGCATGGCGTCTGCCACGGCTCGCTGCATCGGCGCTGCCAGGCCCTGATGCACGTCTCGCAAAACTGGTGTCCACATTTGACAATTGTGTTTGTTTCACGTTCCATACAGATAGTGCACTGTCGAAGGGACGCTTGGTATTCCAGATTGTCTTTGAATCGTTGCATTTGAATGGTAGTAGCCGCCAGTTTGGTGGTGACATCGGTGAGCTCCTCCCTGTCCTTCTTTGAATCCCTCTTACACTTTTCGATCTCAGCATTGGCGGCTTCCAGCTTGGCTCTCATTCCCTTCAGTTCCTCTTGCAGTGTCGGCGGTCCAAACATGGGCAGAGGCGTAACAATAGACCGGGGAGCAAGAGGTTTGCGAGGCAGGGAACTCTTGGGCACTGCCAGAGAATCCTCATCATCAACTGGGGAAGTTGTTGTTGGTGTCGATTCAAGGCTGCATTTGCTACCAATAATGCCAGGGCTGCTGGAATGCCTTGATCCGGAATGATCTTGTTCAACATCTACCGGCATTGTTGTGAGGCTCAAGTCATGGACACATTTATTGCCGACATTGCTGGATTCGCTTGCTGTAGGAACACGTTCACCATCTGAGGCTGTCGTTAAAGTCGATTCCACGGCATTTTGACTATGAGCATCATTGGAGCCTCTCGGTAGAGAGTGATCTCGCTCAGTACTCGAAGATATTGTTAGGGCTGGGGCGTTTTCGCTGCGGATGGTGCTGGAGTTGCTCGATGCAGGGGGATCTAGGGTTCCATCTGTCGATCTTGTTGGGTTCAGTTCAGACCCATTTTCGCCATCGATAATACCCGGCCCGCTCAACACGGAGGCCTGATTGCTAACAGACAATGTAGTTGGGATTGAGTGAGGAGCATTTTCGCCACTAATACCACTAGACTTGTCAAACGCGGAATCTCGGTTACCAACTGACGGTGTTGTTGGGCCAGAGGTATCCTCACTATGAGCAGGGCCAGAGTTACCTAATTCAGAAAGATTCTCGTTGCCATCAGACAACATTTTTTCCTGTGTCGGATCAAGGGAATTGCTACTGGCGCTATTGGAGCCGGTTGTATGTCCCACAGGTATACTCGGTGCGGCCCGGGTAGGCATGGGGGGTCGGACTGGCAAAGCCTGTTCGGTGTCAAAATCAGCTACAGGCGCGGCTCGAGTGGGCATGGGGGGTCGAGCTGGCACAGCCTGGCTGGTGTCAAAATCAGAGGCAGGTGTGGCCCGGGTGGGCATGGGGGGTTGAGCTGGCGCTGCCTGGCTGGGACCAAGATCAGAGGCAAGTGTGTTTTGGACGAATGCGGGTTGAGATAAAAGGGAATTTAAAACAAGGTTGGCAGGGGACGTCAATGTGGCAGAGGATGTCAACGTGGTGGAGGATGTCAATGTGGCAGAGGACGTCAATGTTCCAGATGACATCAATGTACCGGAGTTGAACAGGTTGACAACACCAAGATAGGCTCCGAAACCAGCATTATAGCCCTGGGAATTGAGAAGATATTGCTGATGCTGTAGCTGTTGCTGCTGTTGTAGCTGTTGCTGCTGTATCTGTTGCTGTTGCTGTTGTAACTGTGACTGTTGTAGCTGGTATTGCTGAAGTTGTTGTTGTAACTGGTGTTGCTGCACCAGCTGTTGTTGCTGTACATGCTGCTGCAATTGTTCGCGTTCCCGTTGCTCACGTTCTCGTTGCTCGCGCTCCTGTTGCTGCCGACGCTCTCGGCCTTGTCGCTGTTGCTCAATTAAGGAATGGGCTGGGTCAGAGCGAAGATGATTGGCGAGCTCTTCAAGATTGGCAAACTGGACATTACAGTCGCCGCATCTGGGAACCGCCCGACCATCCTCGTCAACATGAGTGTAGCGATCCAGGTCATGGTGAGTGAGGGGCGCGGGCAGCGTGTGCCGTTCGTAGGCGCGCTTGTTGGAGCCAAAGTCGCGCCCACACAATGGCCATTGGCATTTGTATTGAGTCTGATGATCCGGGTGGGCCCGGTAATGCTGTCGCTGCTCCTCGAGCGAACCGCCGAGAAACTGGCAACCAGCCCGGCTACATCGATAATACTGAGGTCGGGTAGTGGGAAAAATTGGGTGCTGCAGGGATAACCGAAATGCCATGGCCAGCGCAGAATGGAGGGTCAATGGGAAGAAAAGAACAAGGCAAGAGAAGGGATTTGGGTTCCCATAAATCTTTGCGTTCCGCGACAAATTAAGGGTCACGGAAGCTTTGCAAAATTGGGTTGCACAGCCGCGACAGGGTTCCAGTCACAAAAGTAGGATGCCGATTACGAAATTCCCATAAACAACATCCTTTTCAGGGCTGACCTCCCCAATACCTATTAAAATTCCACGATCGCTGATATTAAATTGTGTTGTTATCATAGATTATCTATCCAAAATCGGACCACCCGAATCATTGGGATGTTGCACTTGCCAACGAACCCGGACGCCCAACGACTTGTGGCTCCTGCACAAAGAAATTATTGATTATGTAATATCTTGGCATGTTTGGGATGATGAACATGGGTCTGGCGTGCGGATCACTCGCTTTGTGTCCAATCGCAGACAGATTACGTCACTAAGGATCGCTCCTTGCAACATGGGTTATCGGGATGATGGCCGAGATCCCAGCGACCAAGCAGACATTCAATATAACGGCTGGATGCTCAGAATGGCAGGTAAGATAATACACATCTGGGGGCTAGAACATCAACCGCTGTTAGATTGTTATCCCTTGGCTGTAGCTATGGCAACGCAGGCTCCCCGCGATAACACTCAAATTCCTCTCAAGGTTTACGCCATAACGCTCGGTCCCAACCAACACGACATCCGAATAGAACCTTATTTACTCACCTGACTACCCTGCACCCCTTACCAAGTCGCTCGATTGCCCTGTCTTTTTTTGCTTTGCTTTGCTTTCTTATTTGCAATGCACGATCTGGGCTTGTCCTAGAAACCACTATGCTCTCTCGGCAATGAAATCGAGAAGGCAATACAAGAATCCAACTAGTCTATAGAGGATAAGTTTCAGCGGTAGGACTTTACGTAATAATAAAGTTAAGCTGGCTGTAAGGGTAATGTGACGGGGCTCAGGCCAATAGCTTCGACAAGGATTCGATACAGGGTAGGGCATGTGACCTAGGGACGGTCGCAATACCGAATTTAGTAGGATAAAAGCCACTGGCCTCAACACCAGCTTGGCTTAGCAGCTTCGTCTTGATATACGTTTTTGGCCCTATTTTCGAGCTTCCTCTTTGAGGGACCATTTGATCACAGGTATCTTATTATAATTATGACTTTTGTTATGACTTAGCTGATGCAGGTCATTGATTTATTTTACGACATTTCGGCTGATTTGCCCACTTGGTGGCTAAGCCGATTCCAGCACAACGGAACCAATAGACCATTCAAAGTCTTCGGGCTTGGTGTGTGGTTTCCATACATCAAAACTCTGTCCCCGTTTTAGTAACCTGACAAAAAAAGATTAAACCAAAGTTTTTATAAAATAAAGAGATAGATAAGATATTCCTTGTTTGATTGCTATATATATATTACAGGAAACCAAATTTATGAGGAGGGATATTGCCAATGGCTTGTCTTTGCATTTGTTACTTTTGTACACTTGCAAGAAAGAGTTGGACTACTCCAAAAGATATCGATATTTGGATAATTCAGGTGATACTTCCTAAAGAATACAATTTTGAAAGCACATTATTCAAAATTCGACATTCAATATCAAATTGAAATGAGGAAGGACTATTCCTCTTGATTTATATAACCACACACCAAGCCAAACATAACAAGAAATGCAATGTGATTTCTGAACAGCAAAGGTAGCCCGGTCCAGCTATTGTTAAAGCTGTAATGGCGTAATAAGTGAGCAGTAGGTAGCTATGGCTAAACCTAAGTAACTATTACAAAAATCATGGAATAACTTTACTTGAACGATCTGTCGGAGAGGAACACAAAAATACATGGTAGATATTGGTGTTAAGATAGCCTTGCATACGGGCTCTCGTGTTCTGACCAGAGACTTTTATCCTACCAAATATGGTATTATGACAGACCTAATAGATCACCTAATTTATCTTGTACTAAGTCTAATGGAAACTATTATCCCCGGTTCCAACACAAAATGCAATCCAATGAATTGAATCATGGGGTGACAATATTGAAGTTTGGATTACCTGGGTCTAAAAGTTGACCTAGGCGCTCAATGACCGACTTATCGCCCTGAATTTGCATACCCGCCTCTTCAAGAGCTTTGACATTCAGTTGATTCACTATGAGTAATGGTAGTCTTTTGGTTGTTGTGGTAATTTTCACATCGGCGTCAACGGAGCAGGTGCGCTGATACAGAAGAGCTCCGTTCGAGAGCCAAACATGGAAACGGATATGCTCCTCGCCGGTGAGAACTACTTCAATGCTGAGTTTTTGATTCCACGCCTCAGGGCCGTTTATCTGGACGGCAAGAGAGTCGAATACCATTGTGGGTTCAAGTTGCATAATCACGTCAAGTGAGGAATTACCCTTGCTTTCAAATTTGCCTTCTCGCAGCTCGGTAGCTCCGGATATGTAAAAGTTGCGCCAAGGGCCACTCTCGGAGCCGTATCCCAATTGCTCATACGTGTTAGCTAGCCATTTTCGAGCCTCCTCGTTTTTTGGGTGGGCAAAGACAGCATGATTCAGAAGCTGGGCAGCCCAGCGGAAATCACCGTCCTGGAACGCCGTTTTGGCATGCTCAATAAGTTTATCAATGCCGCCGGCGAGTTTGACGTGGAGTTTAGCATTCTCGACAGGAGGGTGCTCCCACAAGTGAGCTGGGTTTCCATCAAACCAGCCCATGTAACGCTGGTAGATAGCCTTGACATTGTGACTGACGGTTCCGTAGTAGCCGCGGGCGTGCCAGGCTCGACGAAGGGTCGGTGGTAGAACCATGCGCTCAGCAATTTCCATGCCAGTCAGTCCTTGGTTGATCATGCGCAGTGTCTGGTCGTGCACGTATGCATAGAGGTCGCGTTGCTGGGTGAGGAACTCGCAAACTTCTGTGGTTCCCCATGTAGGCCAGTGATGGGAGGCAAAGAGGACATCTGTCCTACGACTGTAGCGCGAAATTGTTTCTGTCAGACATTGAGACCAACCATGTGCGTCGCGTACCTGGGCTCCTCTCAGGGTTACCAAGTTGTGGAAAGTGTGGGTGGCATCCTCAGATGCACACAACGCTTTCAGATCGGGAAAATAAATAAGCATCTCCGAGGGAGCTTCAGTGTTTGGCGCGAGTTGGAACTCCATTATGACATTATCAACAGCCGCGATGCAATGGTGTTTTGTAATCGTGTGCGTTGGAGCGATAAGCGAGACCGTTCCCGCTGGAGTTGTCTGACCAAGTCCGGCGCCAATCTGACCACTCGGGCCCTTAGGCAGGGCTGACCCATACATGTATACCGCACGACGTGCCATGGCAGTCCCCGCATACACGTTCTCAGACACTGCATGCTCCATGAATCCATCTGGTGCAAAGATTTTGACCTCCCCGGATTCAACTTCTTGCTCTGTAACCATGCCTTTGACGCCACCGAAATGGTCGACATGGGAGTGTGTATAAATTATGGCCTTGATTGGATTGTCGCCACGGTGATCTCTATAGAGCTTGAGCGCTGCTTTGGCTGTCTCGACACATGTCAGAGTGTCGATGACGATGATTCCGTTGTCACTTTCGATGAAAGTTGTGTTGGACAAGTCTAGTCCCCGGACTTGATAGATCTTTTCGGCAACCTGAAAGAGTCCATATTTGGCGTTAAGTTGCGACTGACGCCAAAGGCTTGGGTTCGCCGTGTCTGGCGCTTTCCCTTCGAGAAACTGATAGCTATCTTTTTCCCAGATAACCTCATTTGTTTCGAGATTGCGGATTTTTCTAGGGGGCTGGACATCTTTAATATGGCCATATGATGCGTTCTCAAAGTCAGTCGTATTCGCGAACGGCAACAGTTCCTGAACTTCTTTGTTTTGATGAGCGATTGCATTTGTTGCCCGCTTGGGAGACTGGTGAAGTGATGACATGGTTCTAAATTGGATTGTTGTTTTAAACTCAGGTTTAGTTTGTGATGTTTTTTGGTATAAGGGTGAGCGTGCTTGCGCTTGGCTGAGAGTATGGCATGACTTTAAATCGATTCGTGACATAAGCTCTGCTTCGTGGAAGCTATGTTACGTCGAGTCAGCTCACATCCTCCAAGATTACTTTTCGCTTCGGCCCGATACCAGTCGACGAAAGCCTATTTCTTTCCAAAGACAGTGGATAATTGCATTCCTAACAAGCCCATGGCAATGCAAGTTAGCCTAGGATTAGCTGTCCAGATGTGGGACTTTTCATTCCAATGTCTGGATGTTGAACATTCCATAGCGAACCTAAAGTCCGACTGACATAGCAGTGAAAAACAAACAGTGTGATCACAAATGTAGCGTTTCGGTCCTAAGCCCTGACTTCTGTCCTTAGTATTGCCCTAACTGTTATGACCTGAACCAACCTACCCGGGAGTCGAACTGTGACGCCGGCAAAAGCCCGGATAAGACCCACCTTTACTTCTGATAGCTTGACTTATGACTAAGCAGCCTAGCCAATCAGAAGGCACGGCTTAGAGCGTATGGCCTTGGCATTAGGGCATTGTTTGCTCTAAGGGCTTACTTACAAGATCCTATATTTAAGACCTCTAGGAGTTACAGCCATTAGGGCCCAACTTAGCTCTTAATATAATTTAATTATCTTCAATTGATCTGCTAACCAATTGATCTATTACTAAATATAATAACCTTCCTTTATTGCTCTAACCAATATGCCTAATTTTATCTATTAATATAAACCATTATATATTAAGAGCTCTTATTTAGAAGGATTACTTGTATTAATCCTAAGCAATATTATTGCAATATTAGCTTAATTTATATCTTTGGGAATCTTTTGCCCTAAGGAAAAGGAGACTATTGTAACGGTCTGGTCCAAACCTTACTACAGGGTAGTTCGGTCTAAGGTATCCAGCAAGGTAAACCGTAGGGTTTATATTGCAGGATAGATCAGACACATTGGGTTTAAGCAATACAAAAGATAATAAGTAAAAGAATATTATATCTAGTAATAGGTCAATCGGTTAAGTAAACAATTAAAGGTAACCAAGTTATAATTGAAAGCTGAGTTATGCCCTAATGGCCATAGGGTTAGGGTTTTGGTTAGGTATATTAACTGCCTAAAAGCTATAGTGCTAGGTTATTTTACCTTAGACTAACTCTAGGTTTTCTAATATTAGAATAAAGATTAAAGGAAAAAAGAAAATTAACTTAGAAAATAAAAGAGAAAAATTGAAAAGGGAGTAATAAGAATGGTAAAGAAAAGGATATAAAAATATAGTAAGACTTTAAAGAAGAATAAATAAAAGGAAAATAAAAAGATATTAGGGTAAAGAGAAATTATAGGAGAGTAGGAAAAGTAAAAAGAAAAATAGAAATCTAGAAAAATATTAGGGTTTTTGGTTAAAAAGGCTAGCTTTTAGCCCTTCTAAAATGTCACAGGCTAAAGCCTGAAGTGGGGATACGGCTATGCCATATCCATCAAGGTTAGCAGAGAGTAAAACCCTTCTCTAGCTACCAGGGTAGCTAGAGCCTATTAAGATTGTGAAAGCCTAGATATAAAGCCAGAAGGGTAGCCCTTCTGGCTCCCTTTCCTTCTTTCCTCTCTAGCTTTAGATAGACTAATATAGAGCACCCTTTAGGTTGAATAAACCTAGGACTAGCTCTTTATATATCTAAAGCTCAATTAACTTCAATGCAAACTATTGGTCAAGATATTTACAGGCACAATAGCAGATCAAAGATCTAGTAGCTCGGCGCCGGATAAGGCGACCTAACAGTAGCTAGCGCAGCTTATATAGCAGGGATTAAGTATAGCTTTGGCCCCAATCTAGGAGCAGATTGTGCAGTTAAGAGCCCAATAGGGTAATATAGCAGAGAGATTAATGCCACCATAGGAATGCCCTAAGGAAAGCCTAAGGGCCTTAGTTAAGGTAGAGTTATTGGGTTTAATTGGGCTAAATATTAATATCCCTTGATAATCCCTCTTAAAGCAAAAGTTACTTCTAAACCTACTAAAGTTTTTAGGTAACTATTATAAGTACCTAATATAGTTATAGCAAATAAGAAATAAGTTAAAGCTAGATACTTATCTTTATATATTAAACTAAGAGCTCTAGTACTTAGTTAACTTATATTTAGTAATAGGATCCTAAAAGGTAATAGCTATTTTCTATGCTATTAAAGGACCTAGAGATTATTATAATCCTATAAACTTTATATATTATTTAGATTATATATATAAGGATATTAATTTATAGGTATATATAATAATATCCTTATAAACTCTTTAATAAAGCAAGAATATCTCTTTTATAAGCTTTTTACCTAAGTTTAAGCAAATTATAGTAGATATAGGAGGCTCTTAGTAGGCTAACTAAGCCAAGATTACCTTTTTAGAAGGTATACTAAACTCATAGTTATAATATAGCTTAGTCATAGTAGACCTACTATATAATTATATAGGCTAACTAGCTTAAGTATAAGATATAGCTTAGAAGCTAGAAAAACTTAGAAAGCCAAGGAAAAAGAAACCTACTACTAGCCAAAAGCAAGATTATAGTACCCTAGCTCTAAAGATAATCAAGGATTATAAAGGTAATATACTAATAATAAGCAAAGTAATTGATAAGGTATTGCTTACTAGTAGTTAAGATTAGGATATATAATATTATTTTAGCTATAGGAGCCTTAATTACCTAAAGGCCTTTTGCCTACTTTGCTAACCTATAGTCTGATAATCTTAAGCAAAGAAAACTAAGTAAACCAATGGTACTAACTCTGCAGAGTTAGACCTATCTACTAATAAGGATAAAAACTCGGAAAATAAGGAGCTTTAATATAAAGTTAAATATTAGAGCCCTCTAAGGAAGATCTCTAAGGATAAGCAAAGCAAAAGCCTATAATAATAAATAAATTAGCCTTAGTTAAAGTAAGAGTTAATAATTAATTTATTTAAGTTCTTATTAATACTAATTATAATACCTTTGCTCTTATAAGTAAAAATCTAGCTAATTAGCTAGCCCTTTTATATATTAAAAAGAAATCATAATAGCTTAATAGCTTTATTAAGTCTAAAAAAAAGACCTATACCTCTAGGGTTATAGTATTAACCCTTAAGGTAAAAGATTATAAGTAGAGGCTATATACCTATACTATAAAAGACCTAAAAGAGAATTTATTCCTAGGTAAGCCTTAATTAAAGGCAAATAAGGTTATTTATAATATAGCAAAGGAATATATTACCCATAGGATAACTAAAATCAAGCTATAGCTTACTAGCAAAAAAGAAACCCTAGGGGTCCATTAAATATAAATAGCTCATTATATTATAGCTATAACCTTTATAGCTAATTATTACTACTTATATAGAATATATAGTCTAATAGTATTATTAGTATAATCTATTAGCCTAAAAGATATTAAAGAAGCCCTTTAATAGAAGGTTAAAGTAGACCCAAGGGAATAGGTCCTAGCTATATTACTTAATAAATTCAGAGAGCTATTCTTAGTAATAAAGGTAGCTAAACTACCACCATACTAACTAAGTATTGATTATAAGGTCAACCTATAGCAAGATAAGTTCAGGGATAAACTGCCACTCCCTTAGGGACCTCTATACAATATATCTAGGGAAGAATTACTTATCCTTAGAAAGACTCTTAGGGATTTGCTGAATAAGGGGTTTATCTAAGCTAATAGCTTAGCTACTAGTGCCCTGGTATTATTTATTAGGAAGCTAGGAGGAGGACTATGCTTTTATTGCGACTATTATATGCTTAATGCTATTATGCAATAGAACTAATACCCTCTTCCTTTAATTACAAAGATACTATAGAACCTATCTAAGGCTAAGTGGTTTACTAAGCTAGATATAGTTACTGCCTTCTATAAGGTCTAAATGGCTAAGGGGTATAAGGCCAAGACTGCCTTCCAGACCCGGTTTGGGCTATATAAGTGGCTGGTATGCCTATTTGGCCTAAGCAGTATATTTGCTATGTTCTAGAGGTATATAAATAAGGTATTACAAGACTTTCTAAATAACTTTGCTATAGCCTATTTAAATAATATATTAATTTATTCTAATAGCTTAAAAAAGGATCATCTAGCAAAAGTATAGAAGGTACTCTATGCCTTAGCTATTACTAGATTATATCTAGATCTAAAGAAGTATAAGTTTATAGTCTAAGAGGTAAAATACCTAGGATTTATTGTATAGGCTAGAAAAGGAATATCCTATAATCTAAAGAAATAATAAGTAATTTATAAATAAAAAGTACCCTAAATAGTAAAAGATATATAGAGTTTTCTAGGCTTTGTAAATTACTACTAGATCTTTATACTAGACTTTATAAAGATATTAGTCCTTTTAATAATATTAACTCAGAAAGGGATTGCCTTTAAATAGGGACTTAGCAAGAAAGTAGCTTTCTAGGAACTTAAGTATAGGTTTTATAAGGCTCTTATATTACAATAATAGAATCTAGATAAATTAATATTTCTTAAGGCTAATTGCTTAGATAATATATTAGAAGGAGTTTTAGCTTAAGAAGATAAGTAGGGCTACCATCGGCCAATTGCCTTTTACTTATAATAGCTAAGCCTAATAAAATATAATTACCTAATCTATAATAAGAAAATATTAGTAATTATATATTGCCTAAATACTTAGAGAGTAAAACTATATAACTATAGCCTATTTACTATTATTATAAATCATAAAAACCTAATATACTTTATAAAATATTAGTATCTTATAGAGCAATAGAGTTATTAGGTAAGATAGCTATCGGAATATAATTTCTAGCTTAAGTATTGACCTAGTAGCAAGATAATAATACTAGATATACTAAGCTATAGAGAGCAGGATATACCCAAGGGGGTCAAAGACCCTAGGGAGTAAGACTATTACCTACAGTTAATCCCTTAATTAGCTATTCCCTAGAATAAAGTAACTATGCCAGAGTAAGTTATTCTTTGGGTAGCCTGGGTAGAGATACCGTAGATGGTGGTTTTCCCTAATCATCTAAAGCTATAGGATTTATAAGATCAAGCTATTGCTATAGATAAGACTTACGCAAGTATATATGCTATGGTATAGTAGTAGGAGTAAAGTCTACTACCTAAGCTAAGTCTAAAGGTTTAGATCTTAGAATATGCCTTAGATACCAAAGATTGGTTGACCTTTTAGGACCAGTTATGGGTACCTAATAGTAAGATTAATATAGAGATACTATATACTTATATTATATAGATAGAGCATAATACTACTACTAGAGGTTACCTAGGCTATAATAGTATAATAGCCTTAGTATTAAGGTGATTCTTTTAACTAGGACTATTATAGCTAGTCTAATGGTTTATTGCTAATTATTATATATATAGAAAAAGCTATATTTAGCAATAGCTAAAGAAAGGGCTATTAAAGCCTTTGCTAGTCCTAGAATAGCCATAAAGTAATCTAGCCATAGATTTTATAATAAATCTTCCTTTAATAGGCAAGGATAAATCTTAATATCTATAGGTTATAGTTAATTGACTTATATAAGCTATTATACTTAAGATTATACCTATAATAAAAGTAAAAGCCTATATAAAGTGGTTTCTTAGCTATTACTATAAATTACACAAGATACCCTAGTCTATTATTAGTAACCAAGGGAATAATTAGACTAGTAGGTTCTAGTAAGCCTTTTACAAGCTAACTGGCATTATACAGCGACTTAATACAATATACTACCCATAAACCAATAGAGGGCTAAAACAAATAAACTAGGAAATCTAAGTATATCTATAAGTATATATTTACTATTTGCAGAAAGATTAGGATTATTACCTTCTAGTAGTACAATTAGTACTAAATAACCACAAGAACTTAGCAATAAGAATAAGTCCCTTTTTCTTAGAGCATAGGTACTATATAAAGCCCTTTAAGGTCTAGGAGATTACTATAGAATTACTACTAAGTAGCAATAAGGCTTAGGCTAAGAACCTACTATGGAAGATTTAAGATGCTATGGAATTTACATAAGCTATAGTAACTATAATATAATAATACTATGAATAGGCAGCTAATAAGAAGCAAATACTGGCAAAGAGATTCAAGGTTAAGGACAAGGTCTAGGTTAATTTAACCAACTATAAGTCCTCTAGGCCTTATAAGAAGCTAGATTAACTATATTAGCAATATACTATAATAAGGGTAATAGGCATATATATAGTAAAGGTTAATATGCCTAGGGCAATATACCCATAGTTTTATATTAACCTCTTGAGAAGAGTATAGCAAGATCCCTTACCGGGATAGCAATAGGATAACTTTTAGCCCCTGCTAATATAGGTAGATAGCAAAGATAAGTAGGTAGTCGAGGAAATCCTATGTGCTAGGTAAAAGCAATAAGAATAAGGCAAGATCTAAGAAGCTCTTATTTAATAGTATAGCTATAAAGAACTTACTTGGTAGCTAGTAGAATTCTTAATAGAGCTAGAAGCTCTTAATATCTATAAGGCTAAATATAGATTGATTATAGAAGCTAATAGTCTAATTAGTAAATATATAGTATTAAAGCAATAAAGTTGCTACTTAGAAAAAAGGGGGGGTAATATTATAAGCTAAAGCCTAAAGTGGGAATATAGCTATACTATATCTATTAAGGTTAGTAGAGAGTAAAACCCTTCTCTAGCTACTAGGGTAGCTAGAGCCTATTAAGGTTGTGAAAGCCTAGATATAAAGCCAGAAGGGTAGCCCTTCTGGCTCCCTTTCCTTCTTTCCTCTCTAGCTTTAGATAGACTAATACAGAGCACCCTTCAGGTTGAACAAACCCAGGACCAGCCCTTCACATGGAATAAGAATAGGATTCTTAGTAGGGCTAATAGCTATAGAGCTAGCAGCTTGGGCTCTAAACTTACTTAGGGTTAGGCCAATAGCTATATCTAGCTGGTTAGCTGCTATATCCCCTATTTTCTTTTAGAGCTTATTATAGGTTTTTGCTATTTCTAGTTCCATAAAGCCACTAGCTGAGAAGATAAGAGGCTGAAAGAAAGGGCCTAGGGTTTGGTATTTCCTAGTTTTTTCTCTAGCTACAGTAGCTAGGATTTCTTAGGCTTCCTTTTCTTTGCTATTAATAGCTACAACTTGTAGGTTGTAGTAATAGCGGCTAGAGCCTTTAAGAATAGAAAAATCTGCTCTTAGGTCCTGGGTAGAATCAACAGAGGGCTCTATTTCAACCTCTAGGGTAGGGTTAGTTTCTAGGGCTTTTTTAAAAGCTAGTTTGACTTGGTCATAGCGTTGGATCCATTTCCTAGAAGCTGCCTTGCAGATATCTTTATGGTTGATTTCTGCTATATCCCCGCAGTGGTTATAAGAGCTTCCAGGGGTCTTAGAGGGTAAAAGTAGCCTATTTCTAAGGCATTCAGTGGTTTCCTGGTCTGCAAGGGTGTAGGATTTTTGGGTAGGCAAGACCTGTAGCCACTTGTTATGACCTGGCAGAGGCATAACCGAGCCCTATTTAACAGCTGTTATCCGCGCCTGTAATTGCAACCAATGCGATTATTGACTTATCTTTTGGCCTGACGGGCTAATTGATGTAATGGGAAGCACGGATCCTTACACCACTTTCTGCTTAGATAGTAGAAAAGGATAAGGAATGGAAAAGGAAAGAGGTGAAATGAAAAGGGTTAGGGTTTTGGTTAGGTATATTAACTGCCTAAAAGCTATAGTGCTAGGTTGTTTTACCTTAGACTAACTCTAGGTTTTCTAGAAAAAGATAATAAAAAAAGATATTAAAAAGATAAAAGAACTAATAATAAAGGAAATATAATAGGAAATATAATAGAGTAAAGGAAAAAGATAAAAAAGGAAAATATAAAGAGTAATAAGAAAAGGAAATAGTATTAGAAATAGGAAATAAAAGAGAGAAATAAAAGGAAAAGAAAAGAGGAAAAAGAAAAGAGGAAAAGGAAAAAAGGAATTAAAATAGAAAAAAGAGGAATAAGGATTAGGGTTTTAGATTAAAGATACTGGTTTTTAGCCCTTCTGGAACAAGGATAGGGTTTTTTATAGGGCTAATAGCTATAGAGCTAGCAGCTTGGGCCCTAAACTTACTAAGGGTTAAACCTATAGTTGTGTCTAGTTGGCTAGCTGCTATTTCTCCTATTTTTTTTTGGAGTCCCTTATAGCTTTTAGCTATTTCCAGTTCCATTAAGCCACCAGTAGAAATAATAAAAGGTTAAAAAAACTGGCCTAGGGCTAGGTATTTTCTTTTCTTTTCTTTTGCTGCATTAGCTAGGATTTCTTGGGTATCTTTCCCATTGCTATTAATAGCTACAACTTGTAGGTCATAGTAATAGCGGCTAGGTCCCTTAAGAATAGAAAAATCTGCTCTTAGGTCTTGGTTAGAGTCGATAAAGGGCTTTAGTTTAACCTCTAGGGTAGGGTTAGTTTCTAGGGCTTTTTTAAAAGCTTGATTTATTTGGTTATGGCGTTGGGTCTATTTCCTAGAAGCTGCCTTGCAGATATCTTCATGGTTGATTTCTGTTATATTCCCATAGTGGTTACAGAAGCTTCCAGGGGTCTTAGAGGGTAATAGTAGCCTGTTTCTAAGGCATTCAGTGGTTTCTTGGTCTGTAAGGGTGTAGGATTTTTGGGTAGGCAAGACCTGTAGCCACTTTCTGCTTAGATAGCTAGCATTCTCTGAGAGGGTTTTCCTATAGCTAGGTTCTAGAGTTTTCTCTAGTTGTTTTAGCCTATAGGCTGTATCCAATTCTAGGACCTTTTGGGCTGTTGGGGGCGGGGGTGTATAGGGTAGGTTTAGGAAGGGGTTCTCTGGGGGATCCTTGTAGGAAAAGGTTGGAATAATCCTTGTTATTATGGAAAGGGTAGCTTCTTTAGCAGCTAAGTAGATATCCTTTGCTATATCCCTATAAATAGGAATACCTAGGCCTCTATTTCTAGCTGGTATAGCTATTAGGTAGGGGTTTAGGATAGGTAAAGGGTCTTGCCTTTTCTTAGTAGCTAGTTTTTGGATAGCCTTTTCTATGTTTAGGTCAATTGCTTGCCATTGATATTCTAGGCCCTTTAGGGCTAATTGCCTTAAAAGGTACCTTAAAAGAAGGTGAATATTGCCTCTTAACAATAGAAGGGCATTTTGCTTAGATAAGCCGGCTAGCTCTTGGATTGTTTCCTGAAGTAAAGAGGCTTTCCTACTTAGGAAGTTTTTTCTAGCTTCTAGAGGGCCTATAAAGGTCCCTAGGATTGCTATGCCTTTTTCCCTTAAGGCTCTTATAGGGGTTTCTTTGCTTTTCTTATGGTTAAGCTTTAGAGGGGAATTTTTAAAGACCTTTTTTGCTGTTTCTAGAGCTTTTCCTAGCTCTTCTTTACTTAGGATAAATATATCATCCAAATAAGCAACTAAAACAGCTATAGAAAGCTTTTCTAGTAAGAGTTTCAAGGTAGGCCTTATTGTTAGGGAGAAGAATAAAGGGCCAAATGGATCGCCTTGTCTAATCCCTTGGGCTGAGGCTAGGTATTGTCCTTCTAAGACTAGTAGGGAGGGGTTATTATAGGCCCAGCTTGCTGCTCTATATAGGGTAGGTGCGAATTGTGATATAGCTGTTGCCATGATCCTTCTATCTATATCATTAAATGCATTGGAGGCATCTAAAGAAGTAATAGATTTAAAATTAGCCTTATTTTGCCCTGTTATAGCTTCTTCTAGAATAAAGATAGCTGGTTCTACCCCTCCAGGGGATTAGACCCCTAGCTGGTTAGGTAATAGCATCTTTTCTGAATAGTGGGTTATTAGGATAGCTTTTACAGCTACCCTATAGACAATATCTCCCATAGCTATAGGTCTTATGCCTCCTCCTTCTTTTTCTAGGCCTATTAGCCTAGAAGCACAAAGAAGGTTAAGGCCAAGGGCTATTCCAAGCCGGATTATATTGGTTAAAAGACCTAGGAAAGCTAGGACTTCTTGGTCCTTAATAACTAGGCTTAGAAGGGGCCTAGTCCAGCCTGAGAGGCCTGGGGCTTTTTCCTTGTGTATTGTTTTTAGGGCTTTTTCAATAGTTTCCAGTGGGATAGGTTGGTTGGTTGCTGGGTTTGCTCCTTTAAAAGGGTTTTTTGGGCCTATAGGGTGTTTTTCCCTTAATAGGTCCCTGGTTTCCTTGTTTTTTGGGGCTAGGGGTGCTGAGTCGTATATAGCTTTAGTAGCCCTTCCAATAAAGCCTCTTTCTAGCCATTTGGTAGCTTGTTGGATTAGGCTAGGTTGATTAGAGCCTTGTGTTTGTTGGGTTGGGCTAGCTGGGATAGGGGGTTCAGGGTAGGTTTCTGGGTAGGCCTTTAGGGTAGGTATTAGGGAGCCTTGTTTGTAGCCTAGTCCTAGGACTCTAGGAAGGCATAGGAAGTCTAATAGGGCTTTTTCCTTAGGTTTTCTTAGAAAATCCTTGGCTATCCTGTTTGCTGTACCTATAAAATGCATAGCATGCCTTGCATGTAGCCTTTTTTCAGGTATTTCAATATTAGAATAGGCTAATAGTTGTTGGACTGCCTTGTCTGCTAGAATTAGGGCTATAGCTTGGTTGTGCTGTTCCTCTAGGGTAGGTGAGTGAAATTGGCTTATGATAGAGGTAGCAGGGGGTAGAGAGGGGGCTCTGGGCCTTGGTTCCAGGGTAGGGTTAGGGTTACTTAACCCTAGGTCCCTAATAGAAGCTAGGCTAAAGGCTAATGAGATTGATATAGCCCTTTCCCTAGCTAGTAAGGCAGGGGGCTAAGAGGCTAGCCTAACTGGGCTGATTGTATTGGAAGGTATAGGGGAATAAAATCTGGTCCTTCCTCTAGGAGGCTCAGCTGAGGGGCTTCTAGCTGTGCGTTTCCTGGTTGGTGTAGGGTGGGTTGGTTCTGCTGTTTGGGGCAGGGTGGGTTGGTCCTGCTGGGGCCGGGTTTGGCTAGCTTTAGCTAGGGCTGGGGGTGCTGTAGAAGGTGGGTTGTTTAGGGTAGGTTATTGTTATTGGGGTGCCCTAGTAGGGGTTGAAACTGCTGATGTTCCAGCTATTCCATGGACTTTGGCTTGGTGTGTTTTAATTCCATGGGCGCCTCTGCAAGCAGTCTGACAGGTTGGGCAGCTGACTAAGCCTAGGGGGGCTAGTTGTTGGTCTGAAAAGCGGTCTTGGGGGTGTTTTTTCCTAATGTGGTCTAGGAAGTCCGAGTAGGAGCCCCTACAAGAGGGGCATTCCATTTTTGGAACCAGGAAAAAGGAAAGGTATAGGGTAAGGTCTTTAGGAAGGTCTTAGAAAGTAACCTTAAAGATAAGGTTAAAAGAGGTATTAGGAAAAGCCTTAAAGAGGGTCTTAGAAAGGGTCTTAGAAAGGGTCTTAAAAAGGTCTTAGAAAGGGTCTTAGAAAAAGAGTAGGAAAAATCCTTAGGCTAAGGTAAAAGAGGGAAAAAGGGTAAGGAATGGAAAAGGAGTAGTAAAGAAGGATGGTAAGAAGGATAAGGAATGGAAAAGGAAAAGGTGGAATGGAAAGAGAATTAAATAGGGATAAAAAAGGGATAAAAAATGAAAAAAGGGATAAAAAGGGATAGAAAATAAAGTAGGGAGAAAAAAGGGAGAAAAGGGAGAAAAGAGAAAAAAGGGAGAAAAGAGGAAAAAAGGGAGAAAAGAAGAAAAAAGGGAAAAGGGAAAAATAAAAAGAAAGAATGTAAAGGAAATAAAGGAGTAAAAAAGAAAAGATATATAATTGTAGAGGCTTTACTATGGTTGGGCTATAGGGTTAAGGTTAAGAGGAAAGGATGAAAAGAAAGGGAAAGGAGAAGGATATAGAAAGGGGCAGTAGTAAGAGTAGAGAGCAATATAAGCAATAGCAATAGTACTAGTATTATTACAATAGAGTATAGATGGCTATGGTAAGTAGGTAGTAGTAATAGTAGGTAGAGCTTCTATATAAATTATGCCCCTGGGGGCATAATCTTAGTAGTAAAGAAGAGATAGCTGTGGTGATAGGGTCGAAGATAGCTGTGGCGATAGGGTCGAAGAGAGCTCCTATATAAATTATGCCCCTGGGGGTATAATTTTGGTGGTGATAAAGAAAGAGCTATGGTAATAAGGTTAAAGAGAGCTCCTATATAAATTATGCCCCCGGGGGTATAATTTTAGTGGTAATAAAGAAAGAGCTATAGCAATAAGGTTAAAGAGAGTTATAGTAATAGGGTTAAAGAGAGCTCCTATATAAATTATATCCCTAGGGGTATAATTTTAATGGTAATAAAGAAAAAGCTATAGTAATAAGGTTAAAGAGAGCTCTTATATAAATTATATCCCTAAGAGCATAATCTTAGTAGTAAAGAAGAGATAGTTATAATAATAAGATTAAAGAGAGCTTTTATATAAATTATGCTCTTAGAAATATAATCTTAATAGTAAAAAAAAAATAGCTATAGTAATAAGATTAAAGAGAGCTCCTATATAAATTATGTCCCTAGGGGCATAATCTTAGTAGTAAAGAAGAGATAGCTATAGCAATAAGGTTAAAGAGAGCTATAATAATAGGGTTAGGGTTAGGGTTAGGGTTAGGGTTAGGGTTAGGGTTAGGGTTAGGGTTAGGGTTAGGGTTAGGGTTAGGGTTAGGGTTAGGGTTAGGGTTAGGGTTAGGGTTAGGGTTAGG